>SJYT01028675.1:91187-112586 GCA_006410635.1 Cephalophus harveyi | reverse complement strand
TTTAAAGGAGGAAATCTGAACTTATTAATTTAAAGATATTCACCTTTTAAATATAATTAATAATCAGCTATACATAAGCAATTCTATTTGGTATAAAGGCATTGAAAAGGATACCGAAATGAATAGGCTACCAAAGACATAATTTTGATTTTTCTGTTCTAGGATTTCTATTTGGTTATTTTTGTAGAGTTTCCTTCACTCTCCTGAAATTCATCATTTTACACATTATACCCATCTTTTCCAAAATTTTACACAATTTTACACACATGATAGTTAAGTATTTTAAAGTCTTTATCTGCTAATTCCAACACCTGGATGACATGTGGATCTTCAGCTATCGATTACTTTCTTTCTTGATTATGGCTTACATTTTCCTGGCTCTTACAGGTCTAGTAATTTGTACTTATATAATACTGACATCATTATCATCAGTATTATTATTATTATTATTGGCCGCCCTGTGTGGCTTGCTTCCTGACCAAGGGCTGAACCCAGGTCACAGCAGTGAAAGTCCGGAAGCCTAACCACTAAGCCACCAGGGAACCCCCTATACTGACATTATGGATGATATGTTCTGTACAGTCTGGATTCTGTTATCATCCTTTGAAGAGTACTGACATTTGTTGTATTAATAGCAGGCAATTATATTACTAGAGGATGACCTTAATTCTGTGGATGCTTGGTTTTTAGGTCTTCTTAGGATGGGCCTATTTCATTTTTGTCCTTATTTCAAGGACATAATCCTCATTCTTGGGACACAGTTCCTACTCCTAAAGCATGGCTACTCTGGGTTCCAATGAAAACCACAAAGTGTTTACCAAACTCTATCACGTCACAAAATTTGCACTCCAATCTCTGTTTTCCCACCACAGGCAACTGATAAAATCTCTGTTCAGGTCTTTAACTTCCCAACCACTGCTTTCTGTCATGTTCCTTGGAGTCACATGTGCACGTGTAGTGTGAAGGAGTCAACTGGGGATGTGTAAATAGATTTGGGGGGGTGCCCATCTCCAAGATTCCTTCTTAATTTCTAGGCAACTCTTGAACTCTAACCTCTGAGTCGTTCACTTAATTAGAATGCCACTTTCTCGTGAGCTCTCCCCCTGTGCACCATGAGAACTGGGAAGCAGGCTTGCTGGAAAAGCCAGTCAAGTGTGGATCTCCCTGATGTCATCTTGTTTGAAGGGTCCCATCTCCTGCTCTTTCTGCTTGCTTTTGTTGTCCTCCAAATAGCTTCCCAAAACTTGTTTTCACAGTTTATAATTTTGAATTTATAATTTGTTATCAGCAAAATGGTTAGCCAGCAATGGTTAATATAATACCAGCTACACGGTTAGTCCTAGAACAAGAACCTTGGATACTGACTTTTGATTGGCTGATTGTTTGTTGCTTTTTAATGAAAGAAGTCTTCTTTTTTTCTAATTCACAGTCTTGGTTAAAATACTGAGGAATTTCTATCAAGAGCAAAGAGCTTTGGGTTGGGACTTAATAAGTTTTAAAGTAGAATATTAATGAAGAATAGTGAGGCATATTTTAATGCCAAAAACAGAAAATCGGAATTGTTTTCTGCCTGCATACGGCAGTATAAGTTTTGGCAGTTCTACAAGGTGTCTCTCCTTGTCATGTAGATCTAACATCAAAAGAATGGAAACTCTGGGACACTGCTATTTTTCTAATAAGAAATGATGTGACAGTAAAGGAAGATGTAGAAAGGTTTATAAACAGAAAGCGCAGCCTAATTGAGAAGGGATCACTCCAATAGCCTATTCATGGCGAAGGGAATAGTCTCCTTCTTTGATGGCAAGTAAGACACCAGTACACAACCACACAAACTCATTATGATAATTATAACAATGTTTTTAGCAGCCAAAAGTTCGAGTTGTGAGCAACAGAGACAGAATGTGGATAACAAGCTCAAAAGGGACTAATGAAATGTAGTTGTTCGTGAAGGCTGTTCATGGAGCTCGTGAGCACCAGGGCTAGAGGCAATGCCCACAGAGGCAATATTACAAGCCATATCACAGATAAGCACACAAAAAATACCATTACTGTGGCCACTGAGGACAGACATGGGAATTTGCAGGGTAGAAACCACCAAAGTGAACCTGAACTGCCTCTGCTAGAAATATAGCAACTGAGACCTCTCACGACCAGCTACGGTGGCTACCGCCAACATGCCCCATCAGCAGAATGGACTCTTGGCAGCCCTTTCTTCTCTCAACCATGAACGACAGATTCAAGAAAAGGTGTTGGTGTGTCTGATGGGACACCTGCCCCACTGACAGCAGCAAGAAAGGCTGGAAAGGTAGTTCTGTGGCATCTTCAGGTTCTGAGGTGCCACTGGCTTAGCCTCATGACTTGGGAGAGTTCCCACATACAGGAAGGCCATTTTGATTCCAGGAGGTGACTTTCTCCCAAAGGAAAGAATAAAAGTTCTCTACAATATCCTTAAATCACCAAAGAAAGAATCCAGAAGCAACATTTAAGTACCTACCCAGTCCTAGGCCCTCTTGCTTAGCCCTTTTAAAGCACATTATCTCAATTTAATTTAATTTAATCGCCACAATAATCTTTAAGGCAGGCATGATTTCTTTCCATTTGCAAGGGTTGATTCTGAGGCTCAGAAAGATCACACAGTGGTAGAGACCAGATTTCTCACAGGGTTTACCTCGGTTCAAACTCATATGTTCTTGAAGAACGCAGAAAACATACTTATTAGAAAGTTATGTACCGAATGTTTCCCACTGTATCTTATACACACTACTGTCCTGTTTGAGCCCTTTCTCAAACTTCCTTACATGTATGAGTCTCAATTCCCTGCTGCCCTCTAAAGCCCTGTGCAGGTCAGAGACAGCTTCGTATTCTCTGCATCTATAATTAGCCCACATGGTGCCTGAGCACACAAAAGAAGCTCAAGCCTTATTTGCTGAATAAATTGCACAAATCTTGAAAATTCATTTCTGCGATGAACGGTGGAATGCTGAGGTAGACAGAACTGCCCTGTGAAGTTGCATAATTTAGCAGCTTCCCTGTCGGAAGTTATGAAGGAAACAATACAGTGCACCATTTTAATATAGAAGAAGAGAGGATGGCTTTAAGGAAATAAACACTCCAAATATGAGCCATCCTGAGCTTTTGGCACTCTAAGTCAGCTGTGCGGTAACAGCCTGAAAGCACAGAGAAAAAATCCAACTATTTTTCTTAGTTCATACAGTCTATCGTCCTTTCAAGCTGCTCATTTCTTCTGAATTCCAAACCCCTTGCCAAAAGTCCTACCTTAGCAATTTTTTTTCAGATAAAAATAAAAATCCTCTTAACTCAAAGGGAATTTGTACAATATAAATTTCTTATATAGAAAAATCTTAAGTCATATTTCACAATTTATTACTATAATTTTTACACAATGTTGATTTCTTTTTCAAGCTGCTCATTTCTTCTGAATTCCAAACCCCTTGCCAAAAGTCCTACCTTAGCAATTTTTTTTCAGATAAAAATAAAAATCCTCTTAACTCAAAGGGAATTTGTACAATATAAATTTCTTATATAGAAAAATCTTAAGTCATATTTCACAATTTATTACTATAATTTTTACACAATGTTGATTTCTTAAGAGGTAAGAGATTTAAGTTAAATAGAGAAAAGTCTTTAATAAATGGGTAGTTAACAGCTGGAACAGGTTGTGAAATGTTCCTCTCTGGAAATCTTTGAAAATTGGATAGGTCCTTCCCTGGAGAAGGAAATGGCACCCCACTCCAGAATTCTTGCCTGGCAAATCCCATGAAGAGAGGAGCCTGGCAAGCTACAGTCAGTCTATGGGGTCACAGAGAGCTGGACATGACTGAGTGTGTGCACACGTGCATGCACACAGACACACACACACCCTCTTCTATCTTGGGTGAGTGAGCCTACCTGGGTGCATTGGAAAAAGGCTTCATGGGCTTCCAGAGTTTCTTCCAGCCTGAGTTACCATCCCCACCATCATCCAAAGGCTTTCTTTAGTATATAGTTAGGCCTGATTTTGTGTCCACATTGATCAAAGAGTACTAAAAGGACTTTGTTTCTATCCTCTCAGAGTTTAGTCTTTAGTAACCCAGAGAGTACCTCAAGGCTGTATATTGTCACCCTGCTTATTTAACTTCTATGCAGAGTACATCATGAGAAATGCTGGACTGGAAGAAACACAAGCTGGAATCAAGATTGCTGGGAGAAATATCAATAACCTCAGATATGCAGATGACACCACCCTTATGGCAGAAAGGGAAGAGGATCTAAAAAGCCTCTTGATAAAAGTGAAAGAGGAGAGTGAAAAACTTCCAGTCCATTCTAAAGGATATCAGCCCTGGGATTTCTTTGGAAGGAATGATGCTAAAGCTGAAACTCCAGTACTTTGGCCACCTCATGCGAAGAGTTGACTCATTGGAAAAGACTCTGATGCTGGGAAGGCTTGGGGGCAGGAGGAGAAGGGGACGACCGAGGATGAGATGGCTGGATGGCATCATGGACTCGATGAATATGAGTCTGAGTGAACTCTAGGAGATGGTGATGAACAGGGAGGCCTGGCGTGCTGCGATTCATGGGGTCGCAAAGAGTCGGACACGACTGAGCGACTGAACTGAACTGAACCCAGAGAAGTGACTCCTCACCGTTAAGTAAATAAACAAAGAAATACAATTAGCTCAATCACAAATGGGGAAATTACAACCTGTACAAATTCAGGGCAAATAACCTGGGCAGGGGGAATCCAGTTTATGTAGTTAAGCAGGGTGGGATTTGGGGAGGAGAACAGATTTCTGTGGCATCAGCTTTTCTCTAGCTGATGTAGGAAAGATGAGAATGTTTCAAATGTCAGAGCACAGACCATTTGACAAAGGATAAGGGTGAAGGGGAGAGCAGTTTTGGCAAGAAGCCTCAGAGGACAGTGAAACAGGTAAGGCAGCAGACAGGCAGACGACATGGGTGGCAGCAGCGTTAAAGATCACCTGAGGTTAGAAAAGGGTCAAAATAATAAAGCTCTACCTCACCTTTTACCTCCAACCACACATAGTAAAGAGGAGGGTTTTTCAACTGTGGCATTACTGACATTGAGGGCTGGATCATTCTTCATTGTGGGTATTGTCCTGTGCCCTGCAGGATGAATAGTAGCATCCTTGACCTCAACCCACTTGATGCCAGTACCATCCTCCCGCTCCAGCTGTGAAGACCAAAAACGTCTCCAGACATTACACAGTGTCCCTTGGGGAGGTGGTGGTGGTGGTGGTGGTGGGGATAAAGTTGCCCTGTTGAAAATCACTAGTAATAGACAATTGAAAAGACTTTGGGAAAAGGCGAGGGTGGGATGATTTGAGAGAATAGCATTGAAACATGTATATTAGCATATGTGAAACAGATCGCCAGTCCAGGTTCGATGCATGAGGCAGGGTGCTCGGGGCTGCTGCACTGGGATGACCCAGAGGGATTGGATGGGGAGGGAGGTGGGAGGGGGGTTCAGGATGGGGGACACATGTACACCCGTGGCAGATGCATGTCAAGTATGGCAAAAACCACCACAATATTGTAAAGCAATTAGCCTCCAATTAAAATAAATAATTTTTTTTAAAAAAGACTTTAACCATTTAACCAGAATGAATCTCTCATTTATTGATTTGTGTAAAAACGAAAGAAGATCAACCAAATGTCATTTCATGCACAAAGAAAAAGCCAAACTGGATTAAAATCCTCAAAAGGAATTTAGACTTCCACTTAAAATTTATTTGTTTATCTGTGGACCCCTCAGGAAACAGTTTTGATTCCCTGTTCCAACTAAGTGTCAAATAAATGGATTCACTTTTTTAAATTAAATATTTGATCTTATGACAGTAAAAACAGTCCTGGGAGAAAAGACATTTAAAGGTCCTTAGTACCTTGGTATAAATGAATAGACTATCAGAACCTTTCAGGGAAGCAAGAACAAAATTAAGATGAGTAAGTGGGACATCATCTCCTGTATGTACTTCTGTCCCTGCCCTTCAGCACTCTCTTGAGGTCACTGGGACTGAAAGCCTAGAGACTATGTTTCCCGGCATCCCTTAGCAGCAAGGCTACCATCTACATCCTGCCTCTGAAAGTCATTCACAGAAACCTGGTAAGAGAAGAGACAGAAGACATTATTCACTGGTGGCAGTGAGAGTCAGATGTGTGGACATCAACAGATGATATATGCAGAGTTTTGCTGGGAGCTTCCAAGCAGCTTCTTAAGAATGACTCCATTAAGTGCTGAAGGCTCCTAAGATATCAGGTAGTATTTCCTACCTTCTCTGCACTTTCTGAGTTTTTTATTCTACAAACGTTTCCCTGACCTTCACTACTTAATTCCTCCAACAGTGTGCAAGCAGATCATTCTCTATATTTAATCCCTTCCTGCTCAATATACCTAGAGTGGTTTCTGCTTGACTTACTCAATCTTGACTATTACATGGATAAGGCCACAAGATAAAAGCACTGAATACCAGGGCATGAGAGACCCCAAGGAAGAAAGGGAAACACCACCATGAAGCAGGGCACACTAGGTTAGTTTCCTAGGGCTGCCATAGCAAATGACCAGAGTTTGGGTGGCTTAAAACAACAGAAATCTGTTCTCTTGAATCTAGAAGACAGAAGTCTGAAATCATGGTATCAGAAGGGCCATGAACCCTCTAAAGGCTCTAGGGGAAAATCCTAGATTAATAATCCTTCCTTGCCTCTTCCCTTCTTCTGGTAGATGCCAGCAATCCTTGGAAGTCCTTGGCTTGCCGCTGCCTTACTTTCATCTCTGTCTCCGTTATTACACGGTGTTCTTCCCTCTGTGTATCTGCGTCTTTACATGTCTTTCTTACACCACACATTGGATCAGGTCCCCATTAATCCAATGGGACCTTACCTCAGCTTTATTATACCTGTAAAGACCCTATTTCTAAATAAAGCCACAGGTTATTGTTTTTGTTGTTTAGTTGCTCTGTCATGTCTGACTCTTGCAACCCCATGGACTATAGCCCACTAGGCACCTCTGTCCACGGGATTTTCCAGGCAAGAATACTGGAGTGGGTTGCCATTTCCATCTCCAGGGGATCTTCCTGACATAGGGATTGAACTGACATCTCCTGCTTGGCAGCTGAATTCTTTACTGTTGAGCCACCTGGGAAGCCCATGGTCACAGGTACCAGGACATAAAACTTAGGGGCCCATTATTCCACTCAGTACAGGCATCAAAGACCAAATTTGCCTCTTGTTTCTTCTCTCCCAATGTCAGTCTTGCCCGATGGGTTGCTGCCCTGAGCATCATGGGAAGTATGTCCAGCACCACAGGAGATGTAATGTTCTTAGAACTAAACCTCACATCAAATGTGAACACTGCTCCCCCCAACCCTAATGTTTCTTACAGGTGAAGTTATTCCTTCTGAGGGCAGGATGCTTACACAGTCACATACTGGCTCCAGGAAGGTGATAGATAGCTTGATATAAATAAACAGTTTTCAGTTCATTCATTCAACAAAATATTCTGGCACCAACATGCCCATAGCTCTGAGCTAAACCAAAGAAAAGCAAGAGACTGTTAATTTATTCCTGTCATCTTAAGCATCTTCATACAACAGTGATGAATATAACCTTCTAGGGTTATCCAACATGTACTGCGGGCACTGTCAATAAGACACACACTGTATCATATATGTGGGCCAATTTCTCTGCAGATCCCTCATCAGTCAGGATGAGGATTAGAAGAAAAATCTGGCACCCAAAAGGAGCTGCAGTTTGGCAGGCTGCAAGGGATTGAGGATTACAGCCAGAAGCACAATGGCATGAGAGGCAAAAAAAAAAAAGAAAAAACATCCGGAGTAGAAAAAGACAACAAATCTTTAAGCAATAATCAATACCTAGGCAAGTGTTACAGAGTAATATAAGACATCAGTGTGTTCACCATCTCTTTATGACTGTAAAACTGGGGAAAGAAACAGCTCTGTTTAATTTTCAAATCACTGTTATAAACAAATACATTAACTCGAGAGGGTTACATGAACTTGGAAACATCTATTCATTAATAATTGTCATCATCCCTTCTGACACACCATGCAGAGCCTCCAGCCTCTTTCCTTCTTCCACAGGAAATTGTTTGTTACTAAACAGGGTTTTTTTTCCCTGACTCAACTTATAAAAGCACAGAAAACAGTAGCGAGTGTGGGCCACTTTTTTTAGTGTTACAGCCAAAAGCTCCTCTGATGTGCCAATGCACTTTGGCTTCATCACATCTCTTGTAAATGGGGCTATTTTAGACCTGAACACAAAGCAATCAATGGCAGGACCGACCAGAAATAGCAGGTTAGCCAGGGGACTGTCAGCCACCCCACATTCTCTGGTTCCCCTCTCCTGCTGCTGCTGCTACTGCTGCTAAGTCGCTTCAGTCGTGTCTGACTCTGTGCGACCCCATAGCCGGCAGCCCACCAGGCTCCGCCATCCCTGGGATTCTCCAGGCAAGAACACTGGAGTGGGGTGCCATGCCCTTCTCCTCCCCCGTCTCCTCCTACTGTCTTAATCATAGTACTCTACAGCCAGCAGACTCAGAGCAGAGTCCTTGCTTTTGTTGTCGCTCTTGAAGGATTTATTAAAAAAACATGAGAGGATGCTTTGTAATTGTTTCTCAATATAGAAGTGGGTATTTCTCTGGTTATAAAAAATATTACATGTTCATTTAGAAGTACTGTGAAAATACAGAAAAACAGGAAAAAATGCAAAAATAATAACACAAAATCATATCATCCATAGATAACTAACTGTTTTTCAGTTCCCATCCCAGACTTTAATGTATGCATACATGTAGGGAAAATGTGTTTTAAGGGAAAATTACACATTGCTTAGCCTCTGAACCATCGAACATACTTTTCTGAGTTCTATGATTTTGATTTTATGGTGGCTCTGAACCTTTCATTGTCTTTGAACTGTTTTGCAACCCCATCAGCTACAGATAACTGAGTAATGCAAAATAATACTTGTCAAATAAATTTGCAAATAAATTCTGTAAGGTGAAGGTGCAATTGACCACGATTCCTGTTGAAGAAGCCACTTTACTGCAGATTCATTTCAACATTCCGTTCTACCATCTTACCAGTTCCTGCATTGATAATGACTTAAATAAGATCTTTAACATGTGTTCCTTTTATATCTGAGACTCGTGATTTTACTTTGTTTTGAAAATCGCACTTTAACACACATTATTTATTATTTTTCAATAATGTAATCCCACTGTAACTACTTCTTTGTAGGTTACTTTATTCTTTTAGTAATACATCATAGCCCTTCTCCAAGACGATTAATATAGATTTGTAATGAATGCATATTATTCTAGCTGCAGGCATGTTCCACACTGATGGCTATTTAGGTCATTTCTAATATTCTGCTATGGTGAACAATACCACAATGAACATCCTTGAAAAAAATTACACACCTGTCCAATTAATTCTTTGGGCAGCTTTCTAGAAGGAGAATCACTGGGTCAAAGTGTCTGCACATCTAAATACAGAAACGTATTGCTGGCAGGCTGTACACATGAGAGGAGCCAATGAACACTATGAACACAAGAGAGGAACCATTTCTCATAGGGCACCAAACTTAGCAACCTAGGAGGCCAGCACAGTAACACAGATGAGTTACTCAGGCCTCCTGTCAGAGCGCTGACCTCTGATGGGAACTGAATGGTATTCACCGCTCAGGGCCTGCTCCCAAACTCTCAGCAACCAAGACATTCAAAGAAAACACACATATACACATCATTTCCCTAAAAATGTAAATTGTCTACTTTATTGAATAAAGAAATATTAGTGAGAAATTTGGCCTAGCGTTAGCTAGTTTAAATAAAAAGCTCACTCTGTGAGATGCCTTGCTTCTCATAACTGACAGAAAAAGTTGCCCAACAAGCTGTGTTTCTTGACAGTCAAATAAGGACTCATGGGGAGGGGAGAGGAGGTGCAGCCATTAAGTTAAAAAAATCCCCAAATCTGTATCTGTATTAATATCTTCAATCAATACAAAGTGTGGACTTAAAAAATACAACCTAAAAGTTGAGGGTTGTGTTTTATTTGGCAGGAATTTTTAGGACTACAAGTCTGGGAGGCAATATCTCAAGTAATCCTGAGAAAACCACTCTGAGGAGGTGAGGTGGGGAGCTGGGTTATCTAGAAGTTGTGGGCAGGTAGTCTGAAAGTCAAAAGATTACTGTGAAAGCGGTGTCTCAGGTTAAGAAATTTAGCGCCCTTCTCTGTCTGGGACGATGCAAAAGTCTGGGCTCACTGAGATCATTCCTTTGATATCACCTCAGCTATGCGGGGCCAGTATCCTGTGTTTTCACATCCTGAGTTCTCTCAGGGCTCACCAGCTCACCATCAGTGGTGGCTGCAATCACTGATGATTATGACATCCTTTGTTTATGATATGGCAGGAAATATTCCATTCCTCAAAAGTATCTAGAAATAATCTAAAAATATCACTGAGATGTAAGAACCAAATTTTTAACATGCTGTACCTTATATTTATAAAGTTCAAGAGAGTTCAAGTTATCACTCTGGCAACCTTACCCCTGTCCTTTCTGATTATTTTTCTGGTGAAATATTTCCAAGCATATATTTCAAAACAATCATTTTCAGAAAAGCAATAATTTTTTTTCCCTTTCAATGAGTCACTGTAATTTTTGTCTTCAAGAGTCCTTTTAATTTTATGACCAGAGAGACACAAAGCCTGGAGAAGTCTGCAGAGTCTAATAGAGATGACATTTGAATGTCTTAAGAGTCAAAGAAATGCAAAACCAATCAAACTGTGAAAGAAGCTAGATATCTCAGTGGGAGAGGAAGTCATCTGTGGCAGATGGAAGAACTAAGTAAAATGCCCCTTGAACTCAAATGTAGTCTCCACAGCAGCAATTTAAATACTATCTGGGAGCTTGTGAGAAATGCAGGATCACAGGCCCACCCAAACCTACTGAATGAAATCCTCTGTTTAAAAGTTGGACACGTAATAGATTAAACTGTGGGTACATAATTTATAGATGATAACATTCTCATCTTCTGAACAGAATTCTTGCAGCCTGGTCACAATAATCTTAAGATGACCTCATTGATGCACTCATTCATGTTTCCAGAATGTTTACAGAGATATTCTTTGGATTTCCCTTCAGGCCAACCTTAATAGACAGAAAAACATGAATAGATAGGGTAGGACTTCTGCCCTCAAGGAGTTGATGGTCTGACACATCTATTTGAACAGACATATGTTTATAGATGATCATATGACAGATACTACAAGAGCACTAGAAGTATACATCCCTACCGGAAAGGGCTGATCTCTCAAATCTACGTGTTATTTTAACAAAGACATCTTGCAGCCCTGGCCCTTAAGTGCTGCCTTCTGGGAAGCCAGCTTCTGAGAAGTTCCCTACATTAGCAGGTTGTTTTCCCACCTAGACCACAAAACACCTGTGTCTGGGGAACCCTGAGCTTCAGTAACCGTGGCTGGTCCTTGCTATGATGTGACCGAATGGCAATAAAAACCCTGGGCCCTGAGTCTCAGACAGGTTTCATTAGGCAGACAAGCTGTAGGCGAGTTGCTGTGTTTTTGTGCTGCAAGAGAGAGTGCTTAGACTATGTGGGAGAAGGCGAGGGTGGGAGGATATGAGAGAAGAGCATAGAAACATGTACATTACCATATGTAAAAGAGATAACCAGTGCAAATTCAAAGCATGAAGCAGGGCCCCCAAAACTGGTGCTCTGGGACAACCCAGAGGGATGGGGTGGGGAGGGAAATGGGAGGGGAGCTCAGGAGGGTGGGCTGATTCATGTCGATATATAGGGAAAACTACCACAATACTGTAAAGTAATTAGGCTCCAATTAAAATAAATTAATTTTTTTTAAAAAAAGTGGTTTGTGTTTGGGAATGATAGGGGAAGCCTATGCATGGATTCTTCCAGACTAGGTCTGTGCCTTTTCATCTCACTGGTCTCAATGTGGAAACTTGCTCTGTAGCTGTGATAAATAAATAAGTGAAATCATAAACAGGACTGTATGATGAGTCCCCATAAGTCCTTCTAGAAAACTGCCAAACAGGTGGGTGATTTTTTTGGACACCCAAACAATCCCATTTTCAACAGTTTACCATTTGGATTGGTATTTACATGTTAGTGTCCTTCCAAACACCTGGTCAGTGAATTTGAGTCTGGGGGGCAAAATAAAATTTTTAAATAGATGAAAGAAATTACTTTGCCAAGTTCTTTTTAACTTTGACTCACCTACCTGTCATCAGTGTTTTTAAAAATAAGAAAATCTATACCGTATTTAACATACACCTACATATATAATATACACATATATGGTGCCATGTCTTCAATTTCAGAAATGTCAGTTGAACATCAAATGACATAAAAAGAAAGGACAGAATGAAGCCAAGGGCAACATGGCTTCTATTAACCTATCAGCCATAATCTTTTATTCCAATTATTTGACAAATTAACTGATCTTGAATAAAAGGGGCAAGCCAGCACTGGGAACTTCCATTTCATGTTGGCATTGTTTTCAATAATTATATGCAGGGCTTGCTATCAGCACTACCCCAGTGTTGTGCTAGGAATAGAAAAGTGTGAAAAGAAACAGTATTCCATCTGAAAAAGATCCATCCGTTTTTATCAGCATGCCTTTCTTCCTGCTAGTTCTTCTGCCATAGAGAATCTAAAATCCTGGGTCTTTGAGACAGAATTAGAAAACGTCACAATTGTTTTCATAACATTTTCTTAAATACTAACCTAAATCATACAAGAGATAGCCAATTTTATAGAATGGTACTTCAATAAACATGAACAGTCCCCAAATTTCTTTCTCTACCCCCAACACCTATAACCTGTACATCTGATTAGGAAAAAGCACTCCCCAATTTTGTAAGTTCCTCAATGATTAACCTATAGAATCTTATATTTCACCTCTTTTATTTGCTTCTTATAACTGACACAAAACAGTGATAGGTATATGGGGATATAAGTTAATTTTCACCCATATCCTAAAGACAATCAGGTCATATTTTAAAAGCTCTTAATCAGGAATCCACACTTCAGTGGCGGCCAAGGCAAACACTTCAAATGTATTACCTAAATCTGCACCAGCGGGTTTGTTAATTAGCATAAGAGGTGTCAGAAGTCATTTTTCATTGAAGAAAATTTTCATTTTTCATTGTAGTTTTGTAGCCAGCAAAACTACATAGGCCCTACTGCCCTTGTATGAGGAAAGAATAAGAATTGGGCCAAACCAGCAGCTAAACACCCAAGAGTAAATCCTCTAAATTCTGCCATACCATCTGGCCTTGAGCACAATTCCTCACCCTCACCCACTGCCCACTTGACAGAAAACTCTGTGCCCGGTCTAGCTAAACACCTGATACCATCCCTGTTTCCAAGAGAACTCTTCAGGCCAGTCCTGTCCAGAGACTCCACTGACCTTCCAAGAATAGTAACTAGGTTCTGTTTTCTTTTTTGTTTTATTTTTTTCGCTTTGCCAGCTCACTAATTAATATTCATAAAAACTTGGATCTGAAGCTGGATTTCATGTTTACATAAGAACATACCACCCACCAGCCAGGTCATGGAAAAAAAGAGATATAGATCTCCCTTATCTCTCTTTCTCCGATTTTTACCAAGAAACCATTTTTAAACTATCCAACTGGCATAATGGAGAAGGCAATGGCAACCCACTCCAGTAGTAATCTTGCCTGGAAAATCCCATGGACGGAGGAGCCTGGTAGGCTGCAATCCATGGGATCGTAAAGAGTTGGACACGACTGAGCGACTTCACTTTTACTTTTCACCTTCATACATTGGAGAAGGAAATGGCAACCCACTCCAGTGTTCTTGCCTGGAGAATCCCAGGGACAGCGGAGCCTGGTGGGCTGCCATCTATGGGGTCGCACAGAGTCAGACACGACTGAAGCAACTTAGCAGCAGCAGCAATTGGCATAAGTCCCCTCACAATTACTTTCACCCTATTTCACAATGACCTGGCTATATTCTCCAAAAGGCATATATGTTTGTTTCATAACCGATGTATAGCACCTAGATGTTTTTAGTATTAAAGGAATGTTTGATAATATTTTGATGGAAAAATAGGAAAAAATGAAAGTGTTAGTCTCTCAGTCATGTCTGACTCTTTGTGATCCCATGGACTGCAGCTTGCCAGGCTTCTACATCCATGGAATTCTCTAGGCGAGAATACTGGGATGGGTTGCCATTCTCCAGTGGAACTTTCCAACCTAGGGATTCAATCCAGGTCTCCCACATGACAGACAGATTCTTTACCATCTGCAGCACCAGGGAAGCTAAGACCATCAGGCCATATTCTGTATTGCATATAAGCCAGGCAAGTAGCACAAAAAACAAAACAAAACAAAAAACCACCTAACAATTCTGAGATGGACAAATCTATGTAGAAACATGACAACCGATTTGGAACCAGGCACCAAAAGTTACCATTTTTCATATTTGACATTGTTCTCCACCTCCAGCCTGCTCTTATTCTTATTTCATACCTTTTTGCCAATGCCTTAAAAGGAAGTTGCCCACTGTAGTTGTTGCTTTTTAAAAAAAATCTGTAATACTCACTATATTTTTTCCAAGATAAAATGCTCTGAGCTATGTATCTGTGGTTTTTTGTTTTTTTAAGTCAGATAAACAAGTGCTACTTTCTGGTGTCTATAACACTTTCCACTAAGTTCTTCCTCTGTTGTTTAGGTGGGCCTTCTTCTAGGACAGAGGTTCTTAAAGTATGGTTCCTAGATCAGCAGCAGCATCATGTGTGAACTTATTAAAAATGCAAATTCTCAGACCCACCCCCAGACCTAATGAATAAGAGACTCTGGGAGTGGATCCCCAGTAATCTGAAAATAAAAAGGCTTCCAGGTGATTCTAATAAACACTGAGGCTCAGAAGTCACATTTGGCACACACCTAGTTAAACCTGGAAACACTGACTACAGATGTACCCAAGCTGTCATCTTTAGAGAGAGGGGAAGCAGATGGCAAGGAGGTTCATCTTTCCGTCATGCTTGACTGGCAAATTGAAAAGTGGTTTCACAAAGTTCACAAATCTTTTTTACCACCACATGAGACCTCCCTCCAGTATCAGTGCAGCTGCCATCTTTGCACATGCTCTCCAGTTACTGGCCTGCTTTCTACAGCTTGCTATGGGCAAAGTTTCAAAACACCTGTTGGTGAGTACAGAATACTGTCTCTTCTCTATGATAGTGTTAGTCGCTCAGCTGTGTCCAGCTCTTTGCGACCACATGGACTGTAGCCCACCAGGCTCCTCTGCCCATGGGATTCTCCTCTTCTGTATAGTACGAGGGAGAAAACAAAAGCAAGCTAATGAGATCATCATGGATGTGCATGTCACATGGTATCCAGTGGCATCGAGGCTGGTCACAGCAGCGCCACTACAGGGCTCTGAGCCCCAGTTTGAGGAATGTGCCCAGAAATTTTGGTTGTATTTCAAAATGTGATAAAGTTGATTCAACCAAGAGAGAAGAGACAGCTCATTCAAACCAAACTCAAAGCAGAACACTGCCTTCAGGAGAAGGTTTTCCAGAAAAAAAAAAAATCGATTCATAAGCATGTTTTGGTTTAATTAATTTTTAACAGATTTTATTTTTTGAGCAATTTTCAGTTAACAGAATTGAACAGAAGGTACAGAGAATTTCCATATAAATGGATGTTGGTTTTGGAGGGGGGAGGTCTATTGAAACAAAGAAGAATTTGCTGTTTTAGCCTGTTGATGTGATGGATTGCATTAATTTTCAAATGTTGAGCCAGCCTTGCTTATCTAGGGTAAATTCCACCTGGTTGTGGTATATAATTATTTTTATACATTGTTGGGTTCAATTTGCTAACACTTTATTGAGCACTTCTACATCTATGTTCATGAGAAATAACTGGTCTGTAGTTTTCTTAACTCCTAATGTCTTTGGTTTTGGTATTAAGGGAATGCTGGCCGCATATAATGAGTTATGAAGTATTCTTTCTGCTTCTAGATTCTGGAAGAGATTGTAAAGAATTGGTATAATTCCTTCCTCAAATGTTCAGAATTCTTCCTGAAGAATTTACCAGTGAACTTATCTGGGCCTGCTGCTTCCTGTTTTGGAAGGTTATTAATTACTCATTTAATGTCTTTAATAGATATAGGCCTATTCAGATGGTCTTTTTTCTTGTGTGAGATCTGGCAGAGTGTGCCCTTCAAGAAATTGGCCCATTTCATCTAGGTTATCAAATTTTTGAGCAGAGAGTTTTTCATAATATTTCTAATGTGCATAAGATCTGTAGTGATGTGCCCTCTTTCATTTCTAATATTAATAATTTGTATCTTCTCTCTTTTTTCTTAGCTTGGCTAGAGGTTAATTTTATTGATGTTTTCAAAGAAACAGCTTTTAGTTTTGTTGTGAAAACAAAAATAAATTTAATTCAGTTCTACTTGAAAGAAACGCATATTTCTTAGAGAAGACTGACTTGGAAATGACTAAAATATAATGCAATATGGTTGATAATGTAAAACATTTATGAAGGGCTACTATAAAGTATATGGGAGTGGGAGTGACACTGGAATCTAGTTGAGAAGAATCTGCATGAATGGGATGGATGAGCAAGTGTATTCAAGAAGGAAGGACCTATGTATATGTCTCATTTACTCTCAGGTGGTCAGCATCTTCAAAAATCATATCCACTTACATTATTGCCACCTTTTCCATTCTTTCAGCAACTAGAGTAGAGGAAATTATGCTGCACTGCTAGATTTGGGTAAGATAAATTCAGGTTCTCTAGATGTCCCCCAAATACTCTTCAGTATAGCTCACTGTATTCTCTGCTATAAATGAACTTTGAGGAGATATAAAGGTAAGGTTACAAGGAATATATGAAGATGTGCTGACACATTAATGGATATACTCTTGTGCCAAAAACTGAAGAAAACTACTGCACAATCGTGCAAGTGGAGAGAGGAAACCACATCAAAATGTCAGTCATAATACAGCTTTCTTTCCTCCCCAGAATTCACTCTATGAATGAGAACATTATTATTTCTTTTCTTACATTATCTTCTTATCACCACGCCACAGGCCAAAGACACATTTGAGCCTCGGCTGTATTTACCA
Organism: Cephalophus harveyi; assembly: GCA_006410635.1. Taxonomy (NCBI): domain Eukaryota; kingdom Metazoa; phylum Chordata; class Mammalia; order Artiodactyla; family Bovidae; genus Cephalophus; species Cephalophus harveyi. Next base: position 95,417 of record SJYT01028675.1, on the reverse strand, counting down.
CTTTGTTTTTAGGACGTCACTTACCTATCTGAATAGCCACGGTATCAAAATATACTCATTCTGTCACCATCAAAGATTATTTAAGTCTTCTTTTGAGGATATTATTGTATTATTACATGACATATAATAAGTAAAATAATAAGTAACAGCACCAACAAGCATTTTGGGAGATCCCATTAAAAAATTAAATAATTATGGAGACATTTTTTTTTAACCAAGAGATTCCAGTGTCTCTCAAGTACTATGAAAGTAAAACAGGAAGGAGGAAGGAGCACCTATCACCATTTTCTTGTTTGATAAGTTGGTGGTGCCTCATGATACACAAGCATTCTAGGTTATTAGAAGGACGGAATCTAACTCCTAAGTTTTATGGTCAGGGTGTTATATATGGCTGGTGAGATTTTTAAAAGGTACTTTACATGAAGCAGAGAACTGAAATACCTTGGGGTGGAGGCAATTCAAGGAATTCTATGCAAACAATAAAAGACATCGAAAGTGCAGATTAGTTGCCTTTAAAATTATTTATGATATGAGGCCTATGACTGTACCTATGGATTTCCTTTTATAATCACTTAACCATCTTATGTGTAGAAACGGGCAGCCAAAAACATCATCTCCAAGGCTGCAGATCATCTGTCATTCTTTTTAATCAGAACGGACTTGACAGTCATGATTTCTTATTAGAGGGAATTTTATGGCCCTGGGTAATGGAATTCAAAAACTACCAAAATGTAATGATTTCTGGTGAATAGGCAATAAAGTTATAGTGATATTTGATGAATGGAGCTCCTGGGAATAAATCGAGTTCCTTAAACTATCACTGCCATTAGCACTCCATTTTTTCCCCTTGTTTCTTATGTGAGGCCAGAAGTGCTTACATTTGCAATGACATTTTAAAAATGACACTGAACAGTTTGCCCCTTGGAGATGTCTTCTAGTCTAGGAATTGTGAGTATGAGTATGTCAAGGAAAAAAGAATGGAGGGAGTGGGGAAGATGGATGGTTATGAGTATACAAAACTATTGGGAGGGTGAGCCCTGGCTTAAGGTCTATTGGTGGGAGAGAAGACCTTGGCCTCACCTCATTCCAGTCATTTCAACAAGATTAACTCATGGGTGTTGTTAATTATGTACCAAGGCCAAACACCAGCACCAGAATTCTGGTTAGGTGGTTGTGGGCTGGGGACTGGACCCCTGTACTTTATAAAATCTCCACTCATGAGTTCTTTGTTCAGCCATGGTGGTCCATAACCACTTCCATGGCGATTTTGCAGGCATACCCTTTATCTAAGACACAAATAATCCTTTTAAGCAGGAGTTGAAGAGTTGAGTGTTGCTTTACCCTTTTGGCCATGAAATAATCTTATTATAACGCAGACCTTAGTTTTGACCTGAGCACTTACTGGGGTAAATGTGCAATGTTGGGGCACAGTCTGGTTCATGGAAGGAAAGCTCAATGGCAGAAGTTATACTATAATTTTTAATAATAGCTCTTGGTGATGCCTTTTACTGTGATCTGTTTCAAGTCTGAGCATGTAATGGGGTATTTACCCATTTCAGTATGTGAATGGACACTACTAGAAACATAGGCTTGAACTTAGAAATCAAGCTCCATGCTTCATTCCATGTATGAACAGGAATTCACAGGAAGCTCAGTGCAGCCTCTCTAAGCCTGTCTGCTTAGTTGTTTAGTTGTGTCTGACTCTTTGCGACCCCATGGTGGTGATGGACAGGGAGGCCTGGCGTGCTGCAGTTCATGGGGTCGCAAAGAGTTGGACACAACTGAGTGACTGAACTGAACGGGACTGCAGCCCGCCAGGCTTCTCTGTCCATGGGGATTCTCCAGGCAAGAATACTGGAGTTGCTTGCTATGCCCTCCTCCAGGGAATCTTCCTAATCCAGGGATCAAACCCAGGTCTCCTGCATTGCCCTTGGATTCTTTACCGACTGAGTCACCAGGGAAGCCTAGAACTACTGGAGTGGGCAGCCTATCCCTTCTCCAGGGGACCTTCCTGACCCAGGAATAGAAGTGGGGTTTCCTGCATTGCAGGCGGATTCTTTATCTAGGGAGGCAAGTATTTCTTGAAAGGCTTCCCTTGAATGTACACGTTTGGTGTTCAGGATTTTTATTCCTATTCCCTAAAGCTGTAGTATGTTTTAAATCAGGATAGTTCTGTTTGCAAAGATGGGAAAGTTAGCTTGGGACTTGAAAAATCCAACTGTTTTGCCAATTACTTTGCTAGTGAATACAAACATAAATATGTATTCTCTCTTTTTTTCCCCCTTTCAACCATGTTCTTTATCTACCCAGGTGGCATGCTCCCTTTTCAATATGCAATCTTAGTAAAGAATAATTAAAAATTATTGGAAAATTGTGCCCTTCTGATTTTCAGGGAATTTAAAGAAAACGTTTCCTTGATTTGTCCTGGGAGACCTGCCATTTCAGAAAAAACACTGCAAAACTTAATGAACTAAACATAGGCACCTCAGCCCAACTTTAATTTCTAACTTAGTTTGGGAAAGTCAATTTAGTAAGCTCTAAGAGTATTTTCAATGCTTCTATTTATATTCTGAAGAACCCTAGACTGGTATGCAAGTCTTAAAAAGCAATGAACTGTGAATGCCTATCAGGGGGAAGACCTGTTAAACTTACCTTTGTGGAAGATAGCAGGAGGGGATCAGGCCCTTATACTCTGCAATTTAATTAAGAATCTTCAAGACCAATCAGAGCTGAGCATAAAGCCATAAACTAGGAAAGTTCAAGGATTTGGGGGAAAAATTCTTAAATATAAGTATTAGACCAGATTTCCATCTCTAGGTGAAAGATCAGAAAATTAAAGTCTTATCTTTTTCCAAAAGCTTTAGGACTTCTTTCTTTTACTGAGGACTTTTGTTTCAGATGGGGGAAAGACAAAAAAGACAATCTTCTTGGACTTTCCATTAGTGTAAATTTATGCCTTGTGGATTTGGGGAGGATGAGCCCTGCAGGCTAAGGACAGATTTTGGGTGGAAGTCAACCAATGTAAATATATACACCAACATATGTTTGGCCAAGCATGTCAGTAATTTATAATGTGTTTGTAAGGCGTTCCCTTCTCTTTTTCTACTTTAACATCCTACTTGAATGATACACAAAAATGTACCCTGTGAATCTTAGCAGTTTTGGGAGACCTGGGGAAACAAGCACGTCTATTATTTTCCTGGTGTGGGCTTAGACAAAGACAGCAGCAATGGCATTCCTATAGGTGAGAAAAAAGAAGTTCAGAGAGGTAAACTGGCCCAAGGAAACACAGCTCATGAGTGGTAGGATCAGGCATCCAACCCCATGTTTAACTTCTGCCTCTTTACAGCCAACTTCAGAAAAGGGTTCTCTTTGAGCTGCATGGAACCATGACAGCCACACCATAATGAATTGTCCCCTGCCTCCCCTGATAAACTGATTGTAATAAAATGGTTAGTTAACTCAGATCCCCCAAAAGTGTCAAATTTGACAGGAAAAATAAGGTCAGATCTCACTGGCTTAGAATGAATATCTTGGTTGAACTGATCTGTGTGGATGGTCTATCCATTACAACTACAACAAACTCTCCATGGGCCTGGCACTCCCCGGTTTTTTCCTCGTTTCCAGGCATTAGACACATGATTTCACCTAAAAAAGTCAAGTTTTGAGCAGAGCTTGTTAAATAATATGCTGGTTCAGCAGAAGGACATCTTTTTTTGGGGGGTGTTAGTTCTAAAAGATCTGGTAGGTCTTCATGTCCTTTTCATTATAGGGGACTGGAATGCTAAAGTAGGAAGTCAAGAAACACCTGGAGTAACAGGCAAATTTGGCCTTGGAATGCGGAATGAAGCAGGGCAAAGACTAATAGAGTTTTGCCAAGAAAATGCACTGGTCATAGCAAACACCCTCTTCCAACAACACAAGAGAAGACTCTACACGTGGACATCACCAGATGGTCAACACTGAAATCAGATTGATTATATTCTATGCAGCCAAAGATGGAGAAGCTCTATACAGTCAACAAAAACAAGGCCGGGAGCTGACTGTGGCTCAGATCATGAACTCCTTATTGCCAAATTCAGACTCAAATTGAAGAAAGTAGGGAAAACCACTAGACCATTCAGGTATGACCTAAATCAAATCCCTTATGATTATACAGTGGAAGTGAGGAATAGATTTAAGGGCCTAGATCTGATAGATAGAGTGCCTGAAGAACTATGGAATGAGGTT
>SJYT01028675.1:76939-87745 GCA_006410635.1 Cephalophus harveyi | reverse complement strand
GTGTTATGTTAAAAGCCAGGCATTTATCTACCTTGAAAAGATTAGGAATAGCCCTTTGATGGGGACAGAGGGGGGAGGGGAGGGTGGGATGAACTGGGAGACTGGATTAGACATATTTACTACTGTATATAAAATAGATAACTAATGAAACCCTACTGTATAACACAGAAAACTCTACTTTAGTGCTTTGTGGTGACCTAAAATGGGAAGGAAATCCAAAAAAGAGGGGCTATATGTATACATATAGCTGGCTCATTTTGAAATTCTGAATAATTTTTGAACCAGGAGCCCTGTATTCATTTTGTACTAGGCCCCACAAATTATGTAGCCAGTCTTACCTAAATACCTTGGCAAGACCTCTAGATCCTGCCATGTCTGAAGTCAGACCTATCCTGGGACCTTTCAGTTATATAAGCCTATATAACATGTATTCTTTTTTATATAAATGAGTTTGGGTTGAGATTTCTCTATATGCAATATAGTTCTAATCTGATAATATAACAACAATTAAATTATAATCCTTCCAACCTTCCACTCAATTCTAGAACAATTCTTCAACCAGTTCATAGATAATTATCCATCCTTTTTCTAAAACTCTTCAGTTGTGGAAAACTAACTACTTTGTAAGGTTGCCCATTTTCAAACAACTATAATGTTCTTAAAGTTCTTCTTTTATTAACTTGTACTTATTAATTCTATTTCTAATCTCTAGAATTGTTCAGATAAATTGTACCTCTTGCCACATGGCAGGATGTCAAATACTTATACATAGCTACAATCACATCCCTTAATAATTCACCATTAAGTTAGACCCAATCTCTTCCATTCTCCTTTTATGCAGTTTCCAAATCCTTGAACAGCTCATGTAATATCCAGATTGTTACCATCCATTGAATGCAAACTCCTACTGTGAACTACAATAGATTTCTTCCTTCCCTGACTTTGGACGGAACATGTCTATTAACACAGGCTAAAACGACATCACCTAAGGCAACTGGCTCCAGCCAAGCCACCAACCTACTAAAGATCCCTTAGGACAGGGTCAGGCCAAGTGTCATCATTTTGCACTTGAACAACTGAGCAAGTGCAGGAGTCAGTGAACAACAATGACAAAAACCCAAGCCATTGCTGCTTTATGGTAAATTAAACTGCACTGGAACGTAGCCATGCTCCATTTTTACATCCTCTCTATGGCTGCTTTCATGTTACAACAGCAGAGTTGAAATTGGCTGGCCCGCAAAGTCAAAAATATTTATTATCTGGCTTTATAGAGAACAAGTATGTCAAGCTCTGATTTACACCAACAATATAAGCATTTACATTAATCTTTGTTAGATTTTATGCCATTAGTTTGGGCCCTTTATTCTAGTTTGGTAAGATTTCCTTTAACTTCATCAGTATGTAATCTATATTTAAACTTTTTCATGTCACAGACAAATGGTCTCAAACAACATTGTACTGTATTCCCTATCCTCAGTCTCTTTCTAAATTTTAATTGATGCATAATGAATTGAAATGGGTGTTTTATTTAAAATTTTTGAAAAGTATTTATTTTTAATTGGAGGATAATTGCTTTACAATCTTGTACTGGTTTCTGCCATACATCAACATGAATCAGTCATAGGTACACATATGTCCCCTCCTTCTTGAGTCTCTCTCCCACCTCCCACCCCATCCCATCCATCTAGGTTGTGACAGAGTACTAGGCTGAGCTCCCTGAATCACAGAGCAAATTCCCACTGGCTATCTATTTCACATATTTTAATGTATACCTTTCAATGCTACTCTCTCAGTTTGCAATGGGCATTTTAGGTAACAAAGGAAATTACCCTTCACCCTTAATTCTAATCCAAAACATGGAGATCTAACACTGGCATTACCAGTTTCATTCTTAACTGGACAAGAAATATTGTAGTGGTACTATCCACCACTGCTCCATGTTGATAGAAATGTTCTACACATCTGCATTGTCCAGGATGGTAACCACTGGCCATGTGCAGCTATTGAGGACTGGAAATATGACTAGTTCAATTAAGAATCTTCATTTTTACTGTTACATAACTCACTGAATTGAAAATTAAATATAAATATGTACATGTGGCTAGTGGCTACTATGTTGGAAATGACAGCCTTAGAGAGTTAAGAACACTAAGCAATAGTAAAGTTCCACACTCTCTAAAGCAACATTTTCTTGTTCAAGACTCTTGTAGGGCTCACAAGAGAATTCCCTTATTTCTCCAGTAATCAATACCAACAGATGACTGGCAGGCTGAAGCCCATCTTGTCCATGATAATTAACGGCAAATGAGGGCTTTCAACTCAGCTCATGTTTGAAAGAATTCTGGGAAAGAAAAAATACATCATAAAAAGGGGCTAGCAAGAAAGCAAGCTAACTAGAACACCACAGAAGCTACTTAGGAATTCATTAAGTTTTCATTTTACTACAAACCCTTTATTGAACATAGTAAATTCCTGGGTGGGCACTGAACTTTGTAGTTAGGACTAGGAATGAAAGCCAATTTGTTGGCCTGATTTACATGAAATCACTTCAGGAAGTGAGGTTGGATTCCTCATTCCTTGGTGAGTTCTCCCACCTAATGTTTGGGGGTATCTCTTTCATGCATAAGAATCGCCATTACAGCATGTGGAACATATGGAAAACTGACCCTGTTCACAGGGGAATCTGATGTGCAGCCATGATTTACAATCATGTCAGTAAATATTGATAGCTTGCAAATTTCTATCTTCCATCCAAATTACTCTCTTGAGATTCATACACATCTATGCAACTGTGGTAGATTACAAAATATGGCCATGATTTTCCCTGTCTTGTGTGCAAAGACCCTTTGCAAGGTGCCTTTGTTGCTCTTCCCTTTAAGAAGGTGAAACCGAAAGTGTTAGCTGCTCCATCATGTCTGACTCTTTGCCACCCTGTGGATTGTGGCCCACCAGGCAGGCTCCTCTGTCCATGGAATTCTCCAGGCAAGAATATTGTAGTGGGGTGCCATTCCCTTCTCTAGCGGATCTTCCTGACCCAGGGATTGAACCAAGGTCTCCAGCATTGCAGGCGGATTCCTTACAGTCTGAGCCACCAGGGAAGCCCCTTCCTTCCCTTTAAGGGGATGAATCAGTTTCCCAATCTCTCAAAGGTGGGCTGGTCTTGGAAACTGCTTGGCCAAAAGACTGGCTGAAATGACACTGTGCGTCTTCCAAAGCCAGACCTACAAAGGCCTTGCTTCTCCCTCTGCAGACCTGGAAAGCTGCCCTGAAACTATGAAAAGAAGCCAACTTAGTGTCCCCTGCAGGATCAGAGACCACGTGGAGAAGAACCGAGGTGCCCTAGTCAACAGCCAAGAGCCTGGGGCACATGAGGCTCTCTCAGACCTTCTAGTCTCGCTGCTGTCTTGGATGGATGCAGCCATATGAGTGAGCTCAAGAAAACCAGCAGAGGAACTATTCAGAAAACCCACTGAATTGTGAGAAATAATAAATTGCTATTTTAGGCCAGTAAGTTTTAGGATGGTTTGTCACACAACAGTAGATAACATAAGTTCCAGCTCTCTCCAGGACATCTCCAGGTGCACATCTCAGAAGCACATCAAATTTACAAGTCCATTAGTCAATGCATGCCCAGCCCCTTCCAGGTTTCACAAGTCTTCCTTGATCTCCCCCCCCCCTCAGCCTGGTGAGGGGTCCTGGTAAGTGCTTCTTTAGCTAAGACAAGGTATTACAAACTCTGTGCCTTCTCCTAGCTCTCAGGGTATGCACGTGTGCTCAGTTGCTCATCTCCAACTCTTTTCGATCCCATGGACTGTAGCCCACCAGGCTCCTCAGTCCATGGGATTCTCCAGCCAAGAATATTGGAGTGGATTGCCATTTCCTCCTCCAGGAGATCTTCCGGACCCAGGGATCAAACCTGCATCTCTTGTGTCTCCTGCATCTCCTGCATTGGCGGGTGGCTTCTTTACTGCTGTGCCACCTGGGAATCCCTAGCTCTCAGGGCATGCACTATACTTGTTTCAGATCCTGTATTCCAAGCTCCTCGACTAGTATTTGGCACATACTAGATGCTTAATAACTGTTTGTTAAATGGCAAATGAATGAATCATGGATTTAGAGACTTCAGCTATCTGGAAATACAGAGATGCAAAAATAACTAGTGATCTGGGTGAGGTTGGGGAGTGGGAGTCGGTAAGGTAAGACAAACCCAAGCACAAGTTGTGAATTTGCCCAAAGCCTAGGGAATCTTATATTATACACATTTATAACAAACCTAGTGATCATATCGTGTAGATTATAGCAGCCATGATCTGAATACTCGGCAAGAAGGCCTAAATCAATTGATTAAAAATAAAATTACTCACAGTAGGCAAACTGAAAGGTAACATAAATGACAATTCAGAAGGAAAAAGGAGATAAATGAAATTAACTACAAAGAACAGACAGGAGAGGCAGGAAAAATATAGGACTCGGAGCTATTTGGTGTCTTGCCTTACTCAAAGTCCTCACCTAAGTCACCCTAAATGTCTCAACCACCAGAAGAATGTAAGAGCAAGGAGGATAGGGATTTTGGTCTCCTTTGTTGAGCGCTACACACCCAGCTCCTAGCCCATCATCAGCGTTCAGTAAACATTTATGAATTGAATGAACAACCTTCAGTTATCAAAGACAACACAGAACAGCTCAACGTTTAAAGTGAGAATGATCTGAGTCATTGGGAAAAGGTTAAAATATGTTCATTACGCCAAGTTTAAGAACACAGGGCAGGAGGTAACATATTGGAAAAAATTCTATTAAAATTGCCTTTCAAAGTTTGGATATATAAGCAGTACTGTTCATTCATCTGAAAAACATATGAACAAGGACAGCCAGATAAGTGGAGTTAGAACATGTCTATTTTTCCTTACATAGCGAAAACTAGAATGGTCTCTCAGATTTTTTTTTTTTTTTTGCATTTTCTACTCTGCCAAGCAAAGCAGGTAGAAACAATAAAACTGTAATGAATATTTTAAGCCTTTTATTATGGAAATGTTCAAACATACATAAAAGTAGAGATAAGTTCATGCATTTCCACATGACTATCACCCTGCTTCAATATCAGCCACTCTTGATCAACCTTGTTTCATGAAAATCACATCTACCTTACCTCCTCCACACTATACAAATATTTGGGGATGAATAATTGGTTTAAGAGCCAGATAATTGCTATCACCTATAATCTAGTAGGTGAAATTTCCAGATGTATTTGTATTTAATGGATATTAATTAATGGCATCTTTGAATTAGTGTTGATTTCATTTTAGTCTATGAAGAATAACCCACTCATAATGGCTTTTTAAATTTTTTATTCATCCATAGAAAACCAAATGTCATACTAAAATAAATGATTCATTTTTATTTTAATCAATTTTTTATTTGTTGCTCCCATTAAGTCATTTCTCTTCTCAAGCATCTGAGAAATTGTATTTTTCAAACATGACTATGGCAAATCACATAAAAGAAAATCATCTTATGGTTTACCCTTTCCCCTGGTTCAGTTCAGTCACTCAGTCGTGTCTGACTCTTTGCGACACCATGGACTGAAGCACGCCAGGCCTCCCTGTCCAACACCAACTCCCGGAGTCTACTCAAACTCATGTCCATTGAGTCAGTGATGCCATCCGACCCTTGTACTGCTGCTGCTGCTGCTGCTGCTAAGTTGCTTCAGTCGTGTCTGACTCTGTGCGACCCCATAGATGGCAGCCCATCAGGCTCCCCTGTCCCTGGGATTCTCCAGGCAAGAACACTGGAGTGGGTTGCCATTTTCTTCTCCACTAGATGTTTTTAAATGCCACAATACTATTTTCTGTGCCTTTTACAGATTTTATATCCCAATTGTACTCTAACGTTCAGAATACAAAACATGCTGTTTTGTAAGTAAGTTTAGATACCAAATAATTTTAAATGTTTAGAATATTTGAATCCAGTTTTTTTTTTTTTTTTCTGATTTGTCTTCACAGTCCCCAGGCCTTCTGCCTCATTAAAAATTTTTTTTCTTTTTCATATTCTTTTTTTTTTTTTTTACTTTACAATATCGTATTGGTTTTGCCATATATTGACATGAATCCTCCATGGGTGTACATGTGTTCCCCATCCTGAATCCCCCTCCCACCTCCCTCTGAATCCAGTTTTAAAGCAAATATAGCATCAATCATTGTCTTGAAATACACTTGTGTAGTGAGGAAAATTTATCATCTCAAATATTTTATGATCTAAAATTTTGATTTAAATTATTGAATGTAAACTAAATTTGACTTTGATTATACAGATTTTAATATCACATCTAGTCCTATACTTACACAGTTTTTGAGAATAAACTTTGAGGAAATGCATAAAATTCTTAAACAACTTTTTTTCTTGGTTTAAAAATCAGTGACTTCCCTACAGAACTTGCTATGTCACAGTATGCTGTTGTTTAGTCACTCAGTCGTATCTGATTCTTTGTGACCCCATGGGCTGCGGCATGCTAGGCTTCCCTGTCCTTCACCATCTCCTGGAGCTTGCTCAAACTCATGTCCATTGAGTCGGTAATGCCATCCAACCATCTCATCCTCTGTCATCCCCTTTTCCTTCTGCCTTCAATCTTTTCCAGCATCAGGGTCTTTTCTAGTAAGTCGGCTCTTCGCAGGTGACCAAAGTATTGGGACTTCAGCATCAGTCCTTCCAATGAATATTCAGGGTTGATTTCCTTTAGGATTGACTGGTTTAATCTCCTTGCAGTCCAAGGGACTCTCAAGAGTCTTCTCCAACATCACAGTTCAAAAGGATCAATTCTTTAGTGCCCAGATGTCTTTATGGTCTCACATCCATACATGACTACTGGAAAAACCATAGCTTTGACTAGATGGACCTTTGTTGACAAAGTAATGTCTCTGCTTGTTAATACGCTGTCTAAGTTGGTCATAGCCTTTCTTCCAAGGAACAAGGATCTTTTAATTTCATGGCTGCAGTCACCATCTGCAGTGATGTCACAGTATAGAAGAGATTAAATCAAAGGAGTGGAAACTATTTTGCCCATGGCTGGGTGAGGGGAATTACATTCACTAAAAATGTATTTCACAAGTACTCTACTGCAGTGGCTCTCAAATTTTACATGGAAATTACATGGGGTGTTTCTAAAAAATCCTGATGCCCAGGTCACAACTTGGACCAAATGATCTGGATCTCTAGAGATGGGACCAATACATGCTGAAGCTGGCTTAACTCCCAGCAGCTCCAAAGGGCCAGTAGTGCACATGTCTTCCCAGCTTTGTGTTCAGTGACAGTTGCTATTGTGTGTGTGTGCTCAGTCACTCAGTTGTGGATGACTCTGCAATCTCATGGGCTGTAGCCCGCCAGGCTCCTCTGTCCATGGGATTTCCCAGGCAAGAATACTGGAGTGGGCTGCCATTTCCTTCTCCCAGAGGATCTTCCCAACTCAAGGATCAAACCTGGGTCTCCCGCATTGCAGGCAGATTCTTTACCACTGAACCACCAGGGAAGCCCTTAATATGAATAATAGTCGCTAAGACATGTCTGACTCTTTTGCGACCCCATGGTCCTCTGTCCGTGGGATTTCTCAAGTAAGAGTACTGGAGTGGGTTGCCATTTCCTTCTCCAGGGGATCTTCCCGACTCAGGAATCAAACTCATGCCTCCTGCATTGGCAGGTATAACCACTGTGCCACCTGGGAAGCCCATGACACTTATGTTAGTAGCTAGGAATTGGCAATGGTGGGAGTATTTACATCACAGAAAGGGGCAGACACTATAAATCAGAGCTCTTTATCTTCCAGGGAATCAACTGTTAACCACTTCCCAGCATATCACTGGAGTAGGGACATGGGGGCGGTGCACAGTATCAGTATTTTTTAAAGTTCCCCAGATGGTTTCAATGTGCAGCCAAGTTTGAGAAGCAGTTGTCTCTAGACATGGTGATCCTAAACTTGAAAGGCCATCAGAATCACTTGGAGGACTTGTTAAAATACTGGCTGCATTTCTGATCCAGTGGATCTGGGGTAGAGCTCCAGAAGCTGCATTTCTAATAGGTGAGGTTAAGGAAACCTTTCCAGGGACCACATTTTGAGAACCACCAGTCCAGGGCATTTAGTGAATGTGAACCAACTAACAAGTGCAACCATTAGCCCCAGAAATTGAGAGAAGGCAAAATCAATCCAGATAGATCACCTCTCACAATAAAAGCTGGGAAACAAGACCTAAATACTAGATATCTCTATTTATCCACACCTTTCATGTTCTGCCCATTTCTTACCACTTGCCCTCCATTCTCTGAGTACATTCATTCATTCACTCATTTCTATCACCATCTTTTATTGAGTCTATATGTCTGGTAGGATAGGACGTTAGAAATAAAAGATCAAGGAGACAAGATCTAGTCTAGAAGCTTACCTCCTGATTGGAAAGAGAAGCATCTAGATATTCAATTAGAGTAAGGGCTAGTAATTGTACCAAGGTTGGAGGACCACTGACTCAAGAGAATCATGGCCAGATGTGACATGCCAGAGTAGCACCAAGAGTCCCTGAGGGAAGGAGGAGCTGGATTTGAGAGGAGGCCAGGGCCACTCTGCAACAAGTGACTTGAAATTATGTTTTAGAAAACTGAAAGATTGCTTACATCTTCTCCTGGCCATTTGGGCATCCAATACCCCAAGGAGAGTCAAAAAAGATTTGGTTTTTGAAAACAGCAGCCAGCAAACTGCAGTCCACCAGCATATAGGGCCCACCACCCAGTTTTATACCATGTGGGAGGTGAGAATAGTTTCCAAATGGTGGAAAAAATACAATAATAATATTTTGTGATACATGAAAGTTATATGAAATTCAAATTTCTGTGTCCATGAAGCAGTTCTATTGGTACACAGCCAAACTCATTCATTTATGAATTGTCTGTGGCTGTTTTCATATGACAATGAGAGAGTTGAGTTGTTGTGACAGAGACTATGTGGTCAGTAAAGTGGCCTTTACAGAAATGCTTGCTGAACCCCCTTCTAAAGGCTGAGCCTGTGAAGGTCTAGAGCTATAGAAGCCTCTAAAGGATGAGGAAGAAGGGAGTGACCAAGGCCAAGAAGAGTTAGAGGCCCCCAACTGGTGGCTTCCACATTGAATGGAGGCTCAGACACCCAGAGATCTGGTCTCAGCCCCAGAAGTAGCACATATCTTCTGGGACCATCTATCTAGTGAGAGGCTGCCAAGATCTGTGGCCTTGTGTGCTTCAGGGAAGGTGCAGAGGCCAAGCTGACCAAGAGGAAGACAGGCCGTCAGAAAAGGCAGCCGCTTTCAAATATGCCAAGCTAGGATTCGAGCATGGCAGCTGCAGTCATGACAAAATGAAGGCCAGAGGCCCCACTAACAGTCCTGGCCTCCTTAACCCCTGGAATTCTAAACGAGCCTACAGGTAGGAGCAGGGACTTTTTCCCCAGCCCACGCACTCCACCTGTCAGGCAGGTGGTGGCGAAGCCAGGTTGAATTTGCTTTAGGAAAAGAAACATATCTTAGTTCCCAATATTCTGTTCATACTTCAGATGCCCTTCTTTTCACTTGGCTCTCCTTGAATTTGAATATCAAAGCCATTTTTCTTTCTGGTTCCACTGACATACGGCCAGAGGGGAAAGCTGGTGATCCCTGGAGCAAGATGTCGAAGCACACCTGTGGCCTCCGTCTCAGCACAGCATCCACTGTGGTTGGTTGCAAAGAGGCTATGCCGTGCTCCAAATATATCTGCTGGAGAACAGCCCAGATTTAATTTACTACTACACTCTGGGTGCAGGATCTGTTAATATCTTCCAATTACTTGCCTCATACAACATAGCTATTTTAAGCAGAAGTCACTTAAGGCTTCCTCATCATAGAAAACCTTCCCTTTTCCAGAAACTTGTGGTCAGAGAAAAAGTCACAGAGACCTTGAGCTTGGATTCAGCCCACAGTTAGGATTTTATATCTTTGGAAGCAGGAACTGCAGCAGTTTGAGGTTCTTCTGGGGAGAAAGGGAATATACGCTTTGGACAGAGGATGACTTTATTTGGCAAAAGCTGCTTGAATGGACTGTTCAGTTATGCAAATGTCAAGTGGAGACTATAATTAGTAAAGGAAAGGTTTGAAATGCTACAACTGCAACAGTGGCCAATAAGAAAGTTGCTGTAGGTGGAGCCACACCCCTGTAGATAAGGTCTGCCTTAAAGAAATGTTTCTTATCAATGATGGATTTGGCTGTCCTTTGCTCACAGCTTCTAGATTCAACATCTAGATGCCATTGTAGTCCCGGCTCATGGCCCTTTCAAACCCAGCCCCTGTGGGTCCTTCTCACCTTCCAAATCTCTGACTCTCCTCTTTCCAGCTCCTCTCCCAAGGCTCTGCTAATTGTTGATATGACTTTCTTTGTCTCCCCAAGTTCATGAACTCAAGGAGCCTCTGGGTTACCTTCAGTCATCGTGACTAGGTCCTCTGAGCTCCATGCTCATCAGCTTCATGGAGAACAGTTCAACTAGGTTTTGGCTCCTGAGTCTACAACAGCTTTTGCTTGGTTTTGTTGGGCTCTGAAAACTGAATCTGGAACCACTGTAAGCCTGCAAACCTGCCTTTTATCTCCGGTATCTTGCCAAGTTGTAAGGTAGCTCTTTAACTTGAACGGGTTCGAAGAACACACACCAGGCTCTCCTCTAACGCGCAAATGATTTCTCTGCTATGTTTTTGCTGTGGGAAATGGCCTTGGCTCTTTCAAAGGCCTCAGGGAGCCCACCAAAGCAAAGTAGAGAGAAATCAAAAGCTTGAT
>SJYT01028675.1:58574-76542 GCA_006410635.1 Cephalophus harveyi | reverse complement strand
TCATTTGTTTTTCAGTTTATGGGGTCTCATTCAACAAGGAAAGGGATTCCCTAGTGGCTCAGACGGTAAAGTGTTTGCCTACAATGCAGGAGACCTGGGTTCAATCCCAGGTTGGCAAGATCCCCTGAAGAAGGAAATGGCAACCCACTCCAGTGTTCTTGCCTGGAAAATCCTATGGACAGAGGAGCCTGGTGAGCTACAGTCCATGGCATTGCACACGACTCAGAGACTAAACAATAGCATCCACAAGGAGAGTTACAGAAATTAACAGCCCTTCCTCCATTGTACTTGGGGTTACATAGTATTATGACTCCAATTGCCAGGGAAATACAAAAGGGATTAGTGAAGTGAAGTCGCTCAGTCGTGTCTGACTCTTTGCAACTCGGACTATAGCCTACCAGGCTCCTCCATCCATGGGATTTTCCAGGCAAGAGTACGGAAGTGGGTTGCCATTTCCTTCTCCAGGGGATCTTCCTGACCCAGGGATCGAACCCAGGTCTCCCACATGACAGCCAGGTGCTTTATCTTCTGAGCCACCAGGGAAGCCCACAAAAGGGATACCTAGACCCCCAAATGCTGTGTGTCCTGAAATTCAGAAGAAAAGACCCTCAGATGCTTTCTAACCATCATTTGCTGTGAGAAACTTCTCTGCAGTGTAACCCCAGCAGCTAGAAATCTGAGACCCAGTGGATACACCTGCTCATTAGACCCAACTCTTTTGAATCACATCCGAGAATGGAAAGCCACACAAAGAATGATCTCACCCTGTTAACCCACCAAGGAGTTTCCAAACATTCACAAGACACTGAAGTTATACACAGGAGACAGGAGAGGGATTAGTTAAATCGTGAAGTTCCCAGTCGGATCCTGTGGCTGCCCAGACGGGAACTGGGTTTAAACTCCAGGGCCGAGCTACCTGGGCCCAGGGAGCAGAGCGCCAGTCAGCACTGGGCACAGCTGCTATCAATCCAAATAATTGTGGCCCCTGGAAGAGTGCAGAGGCTTAAAATCCAGACACTCATGAAGACTGTTTCCATGCAGTTTCGCTTCGAGCCTTGGTAAGAAGTCTATTTAGCTTGATCAAGTAAAGCAAAGAATGAGCAGGACATTTCAAGTTGCAAAAGACCTGCAGAAACACATGACTGCATCTCCTTCTCTTCCCTCAGCTAACCAGAAACTGAGCCGCTCCCCACCTGGCGGGAAACAAACAAGATAACATATTTGCAGGAATTTTCAGAAGCACAGGCCTTTCACATTTTCAAGTCTCCCAGTTCATCTTATAATATATGGCATTTTGGAATCTCTGCTTTCCCAGAGAAAGTATAATGGTTGATTATTCTCAGGGTCATGATTGGACAATCGCAATTCCTTGCCATTTCAGCCAAAATCTATGTAAATTCCATTTGAGGAAGTAGAGAGGAGACATCACAGAGGCTGAAAAAGATTTCTGTTGAAAATTTCCAGGACTATCAAGAAAGGGTCTGCATCAAAGCACAAAGCAGCTTGGAAGAAAATCCTAGAGGCAATAATGAAGTACTCATTCAAGAAATGCTGCATCAACAGTACTTTCCATGGCATCGAGGAAAATATTTTGTGGAAAATCATGGACATCAATTACTGCATTGAAAAATGATCCATACGGGTCAAGTTCTACATTTTATATGTACAAAAGTTTGAGGAATACCTTAACTAAGTTGTTTGCTGATATTTCACTTTTTTGTATGCACCAGAGTATTATATGGTTAAAATCTATGCTGAAGTCTAAAAGTTAGCTCAAGAAATATTAAAGTATTATAAAGCAATATATACAAGGGCTTGCCAAACTCTTTCTGTAAAGGGCCAGACAGTAAATATTTTCAGCTCTGTGGACCATTCAATCCACTACTGCAACTATCCAACTCTGACACTGTAGCAGAAAATCAGCCACAGACAACATGTAAATGAACGGGTGTGGCTGTGTGACAGTAAAACTTTATTTAAAAAAACAGGCACTGGGCCAGATTTGACTTAAGGCCAATTTGCCAACCTATGATCAAAGTGATAAAACATGATGTCTTCATTTCCTAGTGGACATATATAGCAATGTCTGGCAATTGATGAAGTCAGATTCCATGAAATTTGATATATATGCCCATGATACCAACTGTTGCCCAACTGGGGAAAATCCCAACATCTTTGTTTCCCACCACCACTTTCCTTCCAGTTCAGGGGGATCATACATACAAAGTACTTCCCCTTTGTTCTAGATTTCACTAGTCACCACATATTTAAGTAATCTTCTCACATATCCACGTTCCTAGCCTCCTTATTACTTTCTCTTCTAACATTCTTGTCTAGTGGCATTAGAAAGCTACCTCCATGTGATCAAAATGCAAGTCTCATCATGAATAATAAGTTTAATAGTTGTATTAGGGATGTGCTTTGTCAAAGAAGATGAAAGAAACACTTTGAAGTGAAAGAAGGTAATAAAGAATCAGTGTGTTTACCTTCTAAAATTCTCAATATGGTGCAAAATAACTTTCAGAAAGTGACATCTCCTTACTCTCTAATAAAAGCTATCCCCCCTGCTTCAACATGAGCATTTAAAAAGCTCCCTAAGTTTTATTCCCGTGCTGTTTTGGCTTTGATGGCATCACAACAAGGTTGTACACTGTTCATGTAAGTTGCATGCATACGGTATTCTGATCACACTGCAGGTTAGAGAATTTTTTTTCAATCTAGCCTTGAATTTCTATTACCAGGAGAGGCTATTTGCCATAACAAAGCAACCCCAAGCCCAAGGTATCAGTGGCGTAACTCAGCTGAAGTTTTCCCTATCCCCGTCCAGGAAAGTATAAAGGGGTGGGACAGGTGTGTAGGTGTGTTGGTGTGTTTTGTTCTGCAGTTTCAGGGTCCCAGGCATCTTCCATCTGTGAGTTCTGCCTCCTCTAAGCCTTCAGACCAGGAATGCTCAATAGTGTCAGTGCTGACTTTCTAGACCAGCTTATTCTTTGTTGTGGGGTGCTGTCCTGTGCATTGAAGGGTATTTAGCAGCATCCATGGCCTGTACCCACTAGATACCAGTAACACCCCCCACTCCATTGTGACAAATAAAAATGATGTCTCCAGATACTACCAAATGCCCCTCAGGGCTATAACAGTCCTTCTTCTCCACATTGAGAACCAGGAACTTACTCAAAAAGATTATCATCACTCATCAGATTATGTGTTCTATTTATTCCAGGGAGACTAAATTTATATTTAAAAGTTTTTTAAAATATGAAATCAAGTTACCTTTGTTCATGTAGTACACATGGAACGTGATTCCAATAGCTGTTGGACACAGGGTTCTTCAGCTGGAAAGTCCATTATATCATCTTCCTATAAAAAGCAAGTGCCCTGTTTGTCTGCCTTGAATTATTTCACAAGCATTTCAGAACCATTTCACTGGCCACAGGATCAAATGCCATCCATGAGTCACAAAAGAAGTCTTTAAAAGCCTGAGTAAAATGGGTTCCCTTGGGAGTTTTTCCAGACCCCAGGAGGTACCCCTTGATATTCATTCCCTCTCCCTTTAAAAATCCACTATTCTATCAGTTTCGCTCCAAAGGAAGGCAACGGGCTATGCACAAAACCACTTCTACAACTGAAACAAAATCCCACGAGATTGTGAAAATGACTCTTAAAGCCAAATGCTGGGACCCCTAATAATTACTTACATTATCCTAATTCCCTTGAAACAGTACTACCTCTCATTCTTGCTGATGCAAAACTGCTAAAAAGTAATCAAAGACAGGTCTGAGTCTTTTGGATGTACCCATCAACGTTTAGTGGTTACTTAGGAAAGAGTAGTATAATTACAACTGATAGTATTTTCCCTACAACTGGCACATGCTAGAGCCCTTGAAGTCATTTTTTGGAAAGTGCTGTCTTAGAGGAAAAAGGAATAGTGCACTGGCAAGTATAAACATGCACTAAAACCCTCATGGCTACAATTTGCCTAGGTCAGGAGACTTAGAGTGAAGACGGCTATCAAAATCAAACAGTGAAACCACAAGGTCTCAAGCACCACTTTTTTCCTCCCCAAAAAATAACACTGGAAGCAGTAAACCCAATTGCGAAAAAATTATGACAAATAATAGCCACAAAAGTCTTAACACTTTGCCAACAAAGGTCCATATAGTCAAAGCTATGGTTTTTCCAACAGTCATGTGTGAGAGGTGGACCATAAAGAAGGCTGGGCACCAAAGAATTGATGCTTTTTTCAATTGTGCTGGAGAAGACTCTTGAGAGTTCCTTGGACAGCAAGGAGATCAAACCAGTTAATCCTAAAGGAAATCAACCCTCAATATTCATTGGAAGGACTGATGCTGAAGCTCCAATACTTTGGCCACCTGAAGCGAAGAGCCAGCTCATTGAAAAGACCATGATGCTGGGAAAGATTGAGGGCAGGAGGAGAAGGGGCCGACAGAGGATGAGATGATTGAATAATATCACCAATTCAATGGACACGAATTTGAGCAAACTCAGGGAGATAGTAAAGGACAGGGAAGCCTGGCATGCTGCAGTTCCTGGGGTCGCAAAGAGTCAGACATGATTGAGCGACTGAACAGCAAGAGTGGGAAAACATGGAGAGGAACACTACTCCAGAGAAGGAGAAGGCATAATTGGAATAGTTTATCTTGCTCAAAGTCCTGGGAAAATCTCACCAACGAATATCATTAGATCCTACATATCTCTGTTGCACGCCACTTACATACTGGGGAGGCCAAAATCCCTAATTGGAACCTAATGGCTCCATTTATCATTTGAAAACAACCTTCTAACAACCATCTATTTCCCTTTTGCCAGAGCACCAAAATATGCCCTCTCCCCACTCCTTTCTCCTCCTTTCATGATGTGTGACCTGAGGAGGAGGCATCAAAAGATGTTACCAGTGAGAAACTCAAAATAAGATGAAGAAACATTTTTACTTAACAGGATGAATCTGGACATTTCCGTAGTGGAAAAATTCACAAAGGTGAAGACTAGCTGGATAAGGTCTACCGCTCATTGTAACATTGGAAGTTAGAGAGGAGAAGAAATCTATCAAATGTCACCATTTTGCAACATAAGCAGATTGTGTGCTCAGTCAAGAAGGAATCTCCCTGACCTGAAAATGCCATGTTCACCACAGGGAAGGGGACATACCACCCGCTAGGGGTGGAAGTGGAGGAGTCTTACCAGGTTTGCCTGGGACAAACTAAATCCCAGATGCTGCTGTCAGGGTGTCTGTGGTGGGCAGTGAATTCCAAAGCTTATGTCATCACCACTGTGACTCACTGTTACACAGACTAATTTACCCTGGCACTCGTGGTCCTCAGTTTCAAGGGCACTAATTGTAAATGTCATTGAAAACGATAAACAGGAAGCAAGTCACCAAAAATAATGCATCTGCTTAAAGAACAGTCTGGATTCGATTTACTATTGCATTGTGAGTGGGGAATCTGGTCTTCCAGCTTATTCGCCTCACATAACCACATCTGTTCCAAGGAGAAGGTGCTGCAGTAATTACAAAGCCTCTGTTCCTACAATGCTCTTTATCTTGTTCTTAGAAACCACCAGCACCTTTCATTGGGGCTTGCTATGGTGTTACCCAAAATGGACAGCACAACTCCACCCAATTAATTCTGAGTTCTACATTGTTCCCAACTGGATAAACACTGTTAAATATGAGAAACCTGTTCCCACTTTAGAGTTCATTATACATGCCACTAAGAATTCTTAATCAGACCCTTCAACAATGATTCCAAGAAGAAAATAACTAGTTTTGCCTGCAATTTCAGATTACTTCCACAATGCAGATTTTTTTTATGTTCTCTAACATCTCATGACAGCTACTGCTCTTTGCAGTAGATTGCATGCATTCATTTCAGAAACAAAATGTACAAAGGCAGTATAGGTTCAAAGGAAAGAAGGGAATATGTAATGGGATGGTTATCTAGACAGAAGGTTACTTGTGATCTTTGGAAAGACTAATTGCTCTATTTCCTTTGGTGGTGACAATAAAAATCATACTGCGTTAAAGAGAGGGAAGAAACCACTTTCATTAATACCCACATTGTTGGAAGTGACACTATTACCTCTGGAAATATATAAAATACGACGAAGAATATAAATTTTCTCTTTGCTATAACATAGCATTATTATTTAAAAAGGCAGTTCCATGTGATCAGAGGAGGCAAACGACGACAGCACATCAGAGTGGCATTAATTTCTGCCGTACATGAAGGAGTTACAAGTGGGGACTCTGAAGTGATGGTCCGATCCTGAGTCAGCTTCCTCCTTAGGTAAATTAGGTACTGATCCTCTCTGATCCTCAGTGCCTCCCTCTGTAAAGCAGGGCTAACAATACAAGCTATCTCATTAAGTTGTTGTGAAAATTAAATACCAGAGTTACTGCTGAGAAAATGCTTATCAAAGTGCCCGAGACACAGTGAGTCCTCAATGCATTTTAGGTAGTTGTGGGAGTAGAAGCAACAGTGGCGGCAGCAGTCATGATAGCAGTAGTAGCAGTATTTTAGTATTAATAGTAGTAGTAGCAGCTGGAGTAATATAAGAGAGTAGTTAGGATTAATATTGGGCTTCCCAGGTGGCACCATGGTAAAGAACTCGCCTGCCAACGCAGGAGACACAAGAGACTTGGTTCGATCCCTGGGTTGGGAAGATTCCCTGGAGAAGGGAATGGCAACCCACTTCAGGATTCTTGCCTGGGAAATCCTAGGGACAGAGGAGCCTGGCAGGCTACAGTCCATGGGGTTGCAAAGAGTTGGACATGACTGAGCACATAACACATACAGGAATAATATTATCCATAAGCTTTGGAAGTGGAAAAATCATGACTAATATAAATATTAAGATGTGGTATTTGTAAAACTGCAGAACTAAGTAATATTACTATTACTGGTAATATCCCTGGTGGCTTAGACAGTAAAGAATCTGCCTGCAATGCGGGAGACCTGGGTTTGATGGCTAGGTTGGGAAGATCCTCTGGAGAAGGGAATGGCTATGCACTCCAGTATTCTTGCCTGGGAAATTTCAAGGACAGAGGAGCCTGGCAGGCCACAGTCCATGGGGTCACAGAGTCGAATGCGACTGAGTGACTAATACTTTCACTTTTTTCACTTTAATATTAACATTTCTAACAATGGCATTGGTGGTTGGCAACACAAAGAACACTGCTATTACCAGTACGCATAATTATACTAATAATCTAGGCCCTGAAAATCACTGCACAGGCAATAAAAATAATGCAATATAAAATTGGTCTATTTTGTACCAGAAATTATCATTTACTTTGGACATGGGGGTATTCCAAAGACCGTGATATTCTTCCACCTTCCTTTCAAAGAGGATAATTGTATCCTGGAGCAATATTAGGAAAAAAGAGTCTCATCTTCATGTAGATAAAAGGGAATGAAAGCCACAGAGAAATCATTAAAGTAGGGGTTATTTATGACTTATGTTGATTACCAATGAGGAGGAAAGGTTGCTCTGAAAAGAATACAGATCTGAAACAGACAACAGAAATGAGCTTATTACTCTAGCAATAAGAGTTTCCAAATTACAGCCAATTCTTGATTATCTAGAAGCAAGTGACCTGGTTTGAGAATGGTGGTGGTCAAAAACATATAGTCACA
Source organism: Cephalophus harveyi (assembly GCA_006410635.1). Classification (NCBI taxonomy): domain Eukaryota; kingdom Metazoa; phylum Chordata; class Mammalia; order Artiodactyla; family Bovidae; genus Cephalophus; species Cephalophus harveyi. The sequence goes on along the minus strand of SJYT01028675.1, from coordinate 68,884 downwards.
TATAAGAAGATCTACACCAATTGGCAGGTGGTACTAGTGGCAAAGAACCCACCCGCCAATGCAGGAGACATAAGAAACTCAGGTTCAGTCCCTGGGTGGGGAAGATGATCCCTGGAGGAGGAAATGGCAACCCACTCCAGTATTCTTGCCTGGAAAATCCCATGGATAGAGGAGCCTGGTGGGCTACAGTCCATATGGTTGCAGAGTTGGACACAACTAAAGTGACTTGTACGCATGCATACGAATTAGAACTTTATTACCAAGAATAGAGGCCACTTGGTGTCTACCTATACCTATCTGCACTATCCTGGTACAGCCAGTTCTTCAAACTCACGCTCCTACTCACTTTGTAAATGTGAATTTGTTTCAGTGGGACTGATACATTAGGGAACTATTTGAGGACAATATAAATTTCCTGTTTCCTGATGCACCATTTCATTGAGGAGAAGGACCATGAATTAAGAAAATTGTATGCAGCTGAACAGAGCCACATAGGATCACACAAAACGTGCTCAGACACACCCACCTCAAGGTGTACAGCTCCCTCAGTTCACAGGTCCTCACCTGCTGGTGCAACCTCCATACTGATTTCAGATCGCCTTCCTCCACATGCACAGGCCAACTTGAGGGCCTTTTGAGGGAAAGTGACATATGTATTGTAGTATTTATGTATTCCCTAACTACTTAGCATGTGCTGACATTTTTATGAGGTTCTTATCTTTTTTTTAAACTGTGTCCTGACAATGTGTTTTTTTAATATTTTAAGTGCCATGCTCTTCACCGCTTTTCTCCACAAGCCTGGTGGGTTTTTATTACATGATCTCGCAATCGCACTGTAATTTCAGAAACACATATGTCACACTATAACCCTATAGCAGAATTGACTATATCATCCACATCTTCCTCAGCCTAAGACAGAGACCTGACTGCCAAATGTCTATAACAGAATATAGAGCATGGAGACACACTGAGGTGGCCCAGGGCAATGGTCAGGAGAACTGAAGCAGTCCCAAGATCAAGATTTTTCTCACTCCTGGGATGAGGACAAAGTACTGAGAAGACAGGGAGCTTTCACTCAAGAATGAAGGGTAAGAACAGTGACAATGCTCTTGGAATTTCAGAATGGACTTGCGGCAGAGACTGGCCAGCTGGCCACGAGGCCAGTTTTTTCTCTTTATGATACCTACGAAACTACAATTAACAGTGTGTCTTGTGGTTAGATCAGCCTCACAATGTGTTCTCACCTATGGATGAGAGCAGAGGGGATACATGTGCCTTCTTGTTCACTCTGCCTACCTTTCAAAATCAGCCTGCTTTATGCACACAAACATGATGGCTTGGAAGATGCATACCGAAGATCATACTGAAGACGACAGATGCAAAAACAGAAGGAACTTAAGTCCCTACATCATCACTTGCACAATAGGGAAGAATGAATCTGACTCCATATTAGATCCGTTTCTTTTACTGTAACCTTTATATTCTGTTGCTTTTTGCTTCTTAAGAGTGTTGCCTATAGGACTTCCCTATAGGTGGTCCAGTGATTAAGAATCTGCCTGCCAATGCAGGGGACACAGGTTCGATCCCTGGTCTGGGAAAATTCCACATATGGTGGGACAGTTAAGCCCGTGCACCACAATAAGAGAAGCCCCTGCACAGCAACTAGAGAAAGCCTGCTCATGGCAACAAAGATCCAGGACAGGCAAAAATAATTTTTTTTTAAAGGGCAAAAAAAGAGAATTATCCCTATGGCCTGAATATATAGGATAGCCCATTCTCAAGACTCTGACCTTTAAAAGTGTAACTTTTCCATTCATATAGAGATAAAAAGTTGCAGAACAAAGAATAACATTTGGCTAGTTGGAAATTTACAGGAGCATTGTGATCTGAGCTATGAGGACAGATGCAAGAACAAAGGATTCCAACACCAAGAAGTTTGCCTCAACCAACCATGCTACTCCTTCATCTTGCCTTTAAAATGCTTTCATGAAACCCTTCAGGGAGTTTGGGGTTTTGAGGGCATGAGCCACCCATCTCCTTGCATGACCCTGCAATAAACCTGTTCTGCTCCAAACTCTTAATTTTTGTTTTGCTAGGCCTCACTGTGAGTTGCATACACACATTTGCATTTGCTAACACTTGGAAGAGAGCAAGACATAAAGGATTCTGGTATTAGAGATATCACACAATTTGGAGTTATTTTGTTAAGCAGCTTTACTTTAACTTACTAAATCCAGACAGACTGGCCAACATGTCCTGCTGCTGCTGCTGCTAAGTCGCTTCAGTCGTGTCCAGCTCTGTGTGACCCCATAGACGGCAGCCCACCAAGCTCCCCTGTCCCTGGGATTCTCCAGGCAAGAACACTGGAGTGGGTTGCCATTTCCTTCTCCAGTGCGTGAAAGTGAAAAGTGAAAATGAAGTCGCTCAGTCGTGTCCAACTCTTAGTGACTCCATGGACTGCAGCCTACCAGGCTCCTCCATCCATGGGATTTTCCAGGCAAGAATACTGGAGTGGGGTGCCATGTCCTTCTCCAATGCATGCATGCATGCTAAGTCGCTTCAGTCATGGCCAACTCTGTATGACCCTGTAGAAGGCAGCCCACCAGGCTCCCCTGTCCACAGGATTCTCTAGGCAAGAACACTGCAGTGGGTTGCCATTTCCTTCTCCCCACATGTCCTGGTCTAGCTTAAATGTTAAAAGGTTAATGCAGGAGCACTTTCTGGAGTGTTTAAGAAGTGTATGCCTTGGATGGACAACAAAGTCCTACTGTATAGCACAGGGAGCTATATTCAGTGTTCTGGGATAGACCATAATGGAAAAAAATATAAAAAAGAATGTGTGTGTATATATATATATGTGTGTGTGTGTGTGTGTGTGTGTGTATAACTGAGTTACTTTGTTGTACAGCAGAAATTAACACTGTAAATCAACTATACTTCAATTAAAAAAAATAAATTTTAAAAAGTCATGCCTTTTCTATGCGACAGCTTCTCCACTGTGCAGGGGCTATATAATGTTGGACAAGGCCCTCTCTCTTTTCAAGGAATCTACAGTCTAGCAAGAGGAGAGAAAAACATGAGTGACCATAAAAGATATTACGCAGTCAGAAATTCTACTCTAAGGAAGAGTAAGAGAAGAGAGAGAAATCTGTTCATCAGATCATCCTAAGAAGGCATAAGAACAATCAGGACAGCTCTGTTCAATATAAAAATGGAAAATTCCCCAAATAGTCATTAAACCAGAATGGATAAATAAATTGGGGGTCTTCATGTAATGAATACTTTACAGTAAGGAGAATAAGTGGACTACCACCGCATATGAGCATAAGTGGGTCTCACAAATGTTACTGAAGTGAAAGAAGCCAGACATATTCACATAGCACAATTTATACTAAGTTCAAAGACTTAGTTCAGCCAAATGAACTGACAGTGACAGAGGTCAGGATAGTGACTAACTTCAGGAAAAGGATCTAAGGAGGGCCACTGGACTTCAAGCTGTATCCTAATTCTTGAAGTGGGTGGTGGTTACATGGGTGCATTCAGTTTATGAAAACTCACTGAGTCTACACACTTATGATGCAATTGTTCATGACCTTCGTGCTTTAATAAACAGCTAACAAAATCACAAATGTTACTGATGTCAGGACACCAGTTTGAAGAAGGTACCTCAGAGACTCAAAGATTCAATGTGTCCACAGAGTCAACTCACTCATTTAGGCAAGTGAGAGACAAAGATTTTTTTGGTGGGATGTTTACTACTATTGGGGCTTCCTTTGTGGCTCAGCTAGTAAAGAATCCACCTGCAATGTGGGAGACCTGGGTTCAATCCCTGGGTTGGGAAGATCCCCTGGAGAAGGGAATGGCTACCCACTCTAGTATTCTGACCTGGAGTATTCCATGGACTGTATAGTCCATGGGGTTGCAAAGAGTCAGACACAACTGAGTGACTTTCACTTTCACTTACTACTATTGAGAACTTCTGCCTACTTCTTCATATTGCAACCCAGTCCAATAACCTCCAATTCAAACAGCAAATTTTTTTTATTTACTACCTAAGTACACCCTCAAGCCTTAGGAGTCCTCAGGAGTCATGTTTTTGCAGATACTAAAAACTGTACAAGCAGAATTACGGGGGAAATGGATTTCTCTGCTAATGATAACATGAAATTTTTTTTCAGTAAATCTCTCCTTGCCTACCCTCCCTCCTTTTCTCCCCCCTCCTCCTCATTTTTGCCCTCTCACCCTCTATCTACACACATGAGCACATGCACATACATATGTACATACATATACAGGAGAACCTACAAGATTCTAATGCAGTCACACCTCTTGACTGACTGAGGCAAGCATCAGCTGTAGAGTTCAACAGGCTTAGGCCACTCCAGATGCAAAAGAAGACTCTCTGACCATCAGGTCCTGTCATGGAATCAATACATGGCTCAATCTCCAGGGTTCACCATTTCTGTATTGGTTGATGTGTATTACTTAGAGCCCTTTCAGGAGAGAAACCATCTTAGACTAGATCAAGAAAAAACAAAACTGTGGCCTGTATAAGTAAACCCACCAAGGTATACTAGCTCCTGGCATGGCTGGATTCAGAGCTCGGATGCCATGAGAATCCTTTTTCCCAGCCTCTCACTAGATGCTGACTCAAGCTTTCAGCCAGAGGTCCCCTGGGACTGGCACTTATGGCTACAGGACGTTTTGGGATTACATTTTTAAAGGTCATCTTCATCGAAGAACAAAGTACTTCCCTGCCAGCTCAGTTCAAAAAGCTCTGGGTGAGAGCTCTCATTGGCTCGCTCAGTCTGGGTCACGAGGGCTGACAATCAGCAGCCACTCATGGATATTATGGCTGGCACAGGGAAAGAGAAGCTCCCAAAGGAAGAGAATGGATGTTCCAAGAAGAAGGAGGAGTCCCAGAAGTGGAAAAATCACACATCTACAACCCTGGTATTTTTCAAACCTGGGCTGCTACTTATATAGGGCAAGGGGTCATGAAAATAATCCCTGGGTTGCAATCAGCAGAAATTAAAAATGAAAAAGGATAAACAGAACAGAATCAGACTGTACCCAACTCAATATTATTTTGTGAAACTTTTGTTTTAATTATGGCTATGTGTGTGTGGTATATGTGTGTACTGGGTAACAATGGAAAAATTTCTTACTGTGGGTTTTGGCTTTAAAAAATCAGAGTAGTACAATACTCTAGGCAATCATCAAACATCAGATCTGTTTAACATCTATGCATACATACCTACCGACTCCTGGGAATACTTAGTGGATATTTCATGCCTATCTCCATATCTTCATTTAATGTGATTATGGCTATAGATAATACAAAAAAAAGTTTAGCTGAGACATTTTTATTATGAACCATTACACCTTATCCAATCAATGAGATGTTTAGGAATAAGAAATACATGATTGTAAAATTCTTTTCAGTGACACCCAAACAAAAGAGCCTAATAAATTAATTGGTTTTTGCATAAATACCAAGGAAAATTACTTTCAATTTACTTGTTTATAATTATCTTTATAACCTTACTTTCAATCATATGATTAATACATTCTTGTTGGAAATAATGTGTTTGTTACAGAACAGCATGAAAGAAAAGATCATTTTACTAAAACCCTATCATATAAGAAGCACAGGGAAGCACACTCCCCACTCACAGAAAACTGAGCTGTTCCTCATGAGGGCAACCACTGCCATCAGCCGATGAGTCAGTTGGTAATTACTAGGTATCCATGTAACCATCCCTTTCTGGAGATCAATTTAGCAAATCCTCCCTATTCTCCAGAGCTGGCCTAACCAACAGTTATTTCCTCTCCTTCTTTCGTCCCAGTGTCTCAGTTTTGCAGAGGCATCAGATGGCTCTGTGCAGGCCTGGGGGTGGGACGGGGGTAGTGGGAGCTGAGGTCCTCTCCCACACTAGAAACTAACTTTGAATTCATAGAAGCCAGTGCTATTTTGAGTGAGACAGCTCTTCATTATACAGAACTGTTTTGCTCATGTTAGGATATATCACTGGTTCCTTCCTGCTGTATGCCCATAGGAACCCTGCACCCAACACTACAAACAGTTGGCGCATTCAGGGTCATTGCCCATCAGTTGCCTGCCAGTTGAAAACCACTGGTTAGAGAAACAGGGGTCAGCAAACTTTTTCTATAAAGGGCCACTTGGTAAATATTTTAAGCTTTGTGGGCCACATGGTTTCTGTTGAAACTACTCAACTCAGTCACTACAGTACAAAAGCAACCATAAATTTTTTGAATGGGCATAGGTGTTCTAATAAAACTTTATTTATAAAACACATCATAGGCTGTATTTAGTCCATCAGTCATGGTTTGCCAATGTCCACAAGTTTAAACCAGCCAAGCTGATTCCCCAAACCAAGCAGATTTAAGAAAGACATGAGATATCATGATAATTCTGGATAATGCAAGATCAAGGGACTCTGCTATGAGGTTTCAGGGAAAGTTTTCCACACTCTCAAATAAGGGAGGCATTGCAGAAACATATCCTGCCCCTCCTTCATCTTTAGCTTTTTTGTGTAAAGATATCATAGCTGGAGCTACTGTAGTCACTTTGCAACCATAAGAAGTGCAGTCTACATGCTGAGATGGCACATGAGAAAAAACAACAAAACTCAGAGCCCAGGAATCCAGTTAACCAACACTAAAATGGCCCTACCTCTGAATTCTTATGTGAGAAAATAAATTCTCCTCTTTAAGCTATGTTAGTTGTGTTTTCTATTACACACTGATGACAGTATCTTAACAAATACACGTTGATCATAAAGCAGTAAGAGTCATACATTAATTTCTACTGGCATATGAGTACAGTGTCTACATTGACACTTGTTAGCTACCTCCAAAATTCAAGTGTTTATTCTGCAAACAATAGCCTTGTTGTTGTTCTCCAAGTACAGTTCTGAATAAAAGAGAAAATACCAGAGAATAACTATATGTTGATTACTTCCTCAACATTTTTCCCCTTCTTTCTCCATGATACTGGAACCCTGATTCTGAGCATTAGGATCTCTGGGAAGGTGAGCCAGAAATGAACATCTCATTGCCCTTTGCTAGATGTGGCCATGTGATCCATTCCAGTTAAGGAGACTCTAAAGGGAGAAAGTCAGCTTCTGTAAAAGATGTTCCTCCATGATTTAAAAAAAGAAAAAAAGAGCCACACAAGGAAAACAACTCACAGTGCTCCAGCACTTGCTGTTTCCTGTCTCTGAGCCCAGTCATGTTATGATATGATGCCTGGAGCTGTAGCAACCACTTTACACCATGAGGTAATAAGCATGACACTGGTGAAGCAGAAAGAAGGAAAGAGCTTGAGGAAAGCCCAACCCAGGAATCATCTCCCTCTGGAAATATATTGTTTAAGCCAAAGTTATTCAAGTATTCTTTTACTTGCAGCTAAAATATCCTGACGAATAAATGGATAATAAGAAAGGATGACATCTTTAACTGTAAAACACAGAAGCTATTCAGGTTATATATGAACTACTAAGGGCTTTCCCTGTGGTTCAGCAGTAAAGAATCCACCTGCAATGCAAGAGAAGTGAGTTCGATCCCTTAGTCAGAAAGATCCCCTGGAAAAAGGAATGGCTACCTACTCAGTATTCTTGCCTGAAGAATCCCATGGACTGAGGAGCCTGGTGGCTACAGTCCACAGTGTTGCAATGAATTGGACACAAGTGAAGAGACTGAGCACATACATGAACTACTAAGTATCAGTTCAGTTCAGTTGCTCAGTCGTGTCCAACTCTTTGTGACCCCATGAATCACAGCACGCCAGGCCTCCCTGTCCATCACCAACTCCCGGAGTTCAGTCAAACTCACGTCCATCGAGTCAGTGATGCCATCCAGCCATCTTATCCTGTCGTCCCCTTCTCCTCCTGCCCCCAATCCCTCCCAGCATCAGAGTCTTCTTCAATGAGTCAACTCTTCGAATGAGGTGGCCAAAGTACTGCAGTTTCAGCTTCAGCATCATTCCTTCCAAAGAACACCCAGGACTGATCTCCTTTAGGATGGACTGGTTGGATCTCCTTGCAGTCCAAGGGACTCTCAAGAGTCTTCTCCAACATCGCAGTTCAAAAGCATCAATTCTTCGGCGCTCAGCTTTCTTCACAGTCCAACTCTCACATCCATACATGACCACTGGAAAAACCATAGGTGGCCCTAAATAAACTACCCATGGCATAGTGGAGTTTTGATGTACACTTGCAAGAAAGTAGACACAGTAGGATAACCTTATAGGACTATAAGGCTGGCCTGGGGGAGTGGTCCACATTCTCTTGTTTCTTCTATCCTCTAAAGCAATTCTACTTTTCCAATGTGGTTTCTACACTTCCATTCAAAGCATCCACTCATCATAGCAAAGCACTCAGTGGACAAAGGGGAAAGAGTTTATCACTCTTTTGCTTTGAATCCTTTACTACATAGCATGTGGGGGGTATTACATCTTCTTTGTGGGAAAGAAAGCAAGCACGGCAGGAGGATACAAACATTTACAACACAATTCCTATTCAAGTTGTTTAAAATCTATTTGGGAAGAGAAAAGACTGTTCACAGTGGGAACATTTATACAGAGAATCATCTGTAAGTGCAAAGTGATATTATCTAAATTCTCCTTTATGCAGAATTTCCCCCAAAGCCCAGAAAGATAAAAATATTTATAAACCTAAATCTGTATCCACAGAGAATTCCCTGACGGTCCAGTGGTTAGGACTCCTTGCTTTCACTGCCAAGGGAGTAGGTTCGATCCCTGGTTGGGGAACTAAGATCCTATATGCTCCACACTGCGGGAAAAAAAAAAAAAAAAAAATTCTGTATCTGCACATTCATTTGTGATTTTCTTCCCATCAAGAACTACTTTTAATGATGTTTGATGATATAGGACAAGGATCAGCAAACTTTCTGCACATGTTTTCAGTCTTGTGAGTCATCAGGTCTCTGCAGCAAACACTCAGCTCTCACACTGTATGGACAAAGCAGCCACAGGCAACACACAATGGGTGTGGCTGTGTGCCAATACAACTTTATTTATGGACCCAAATGTGAATTGCATATAATTTTCATGTCATTAAATACTGTTCTTCTTTTGATATGGGGAAACCATTTAAAAATGTGAAAACCATTCTTAGTTTTACACAAATATAGGCCCACAACAGGTAGGATCTGGCCCACAGGCTGTCGTTTGCCAACCCCTGATCCCTGACCCAGGACACAGGAAAAAATATGAAATGACTTCTAGGTCAGCATTCAAACTGCGTTATGCCTGTGTACAGTTTTATGTATGTTTCTTCTTGCATTCAGATGATCTTTTTAAAACGTTAACACATATGCCTATAATAGCCAGACCCTTTGATTAAACACACCTCAATATTCCAGAGAAATGTAAGTTTATGGAGTTATACATGACCACATCATTACCAGAATGAGATAAACGAAAGGATTAACCAGTAGAGATGAACCAGGCACTTTATTGCCTCCTATGTGTGTTTCCTCAACTTAGTTAAATAGCACTCTATTCTTCAGCCTGTCAACATGATCTCAACTGGAAAGCCAAATTATGAACTAATGGCATCATAATCAAATTATAGTCCTAATGGAAACATCCATCAATATATCCCCAGAACATGGTTCTCCAAAAAACACCAAGTTGTCCTCTTTGGTAAAGAGCAGATTGTCAGAGGATACAACTTTTAAAACTGCTGTCAAAATGTGGTGATGTGTATGCTCAGTCATGTCCTGCTCTTTGTGACCCCATGGACTGTAACCCTCTAGGCTTCTCTAGTCATGGGATTCTCCAGACAAGAATACTGGAGTGGGTTGCCATTTCCTTCTCCAGGGGATCTTCCTGACCCAGAGAATAAACCTGGGTCTCCTGCATTACAGGCTGATTCTTTACCATCTGAGCCACTATCAACAAAATGATAGAAGTTTAGAAACAAATTAAATTTAGAGGGAATATTGCATAATTTCCCCATTTTACAAACGTGAAGAAACAAAGATCTCCTTGCTAAAAATCCACCTGAAGTTTCTACCACCATTATGCAAGTCTTCCATTCCCAAATGCCTCAAGTCTTGTCACTAGGTTAACTTCTGTGACAAATGCTCCTTGTCAACTTTAATACCTTTGAGAAACCAGAATGTCCACAATTTTAGCATAAAATTTAAATACCATTTTAATGGCATCTCAAACTACCTTCTGACTTTTATGAGTTTTGAAATACTCAGTATGCTATTATTAATGTCATAAAAAATATGCTCATGAAATCCAAAGACTTCAC
>SJYT01028675.1:46347-58458 GCA_006410635.1 Cephalophus harveyi | reverse complement strand
GAGATAATAGTGATTATATCTCGCTGGTGGAATGTCAAATATTTATATATATATTTTCCCTTATACAGTTTATATTCTCAAAGCTTTTTACAATAAAGTTATCTTACTTTTACAATCAGAAAAATCATGTTAAAATTCTGTTGATATTATTGGACTCTTGGATTTATATGGGTATCCTCACTTTTTTGAAATTCAAATTTCTTTGTTAATAGTTGATATAATCCTAGGATTCAAAAAATCAAAAGAAAATAAAAATATAAAGTGTGGATTGGGACATGGGGATCCACCCATGTCTCCTATCTACCCAGTCTATCTCACACATAATCCCCTGTACCCACACTTTACAGAGTTAAATATTGTTGTTAGCTTTTTGTGTATTGTTCTGGTCATTTTTACGCAAACATAACAAATACATGTATTAAATCCTCCTTCCTTTTTAATACAAGTTTTTCCCTTACTGTTAGCACTTAACAATAAATATATTCAGAGATCTTTTTATATTACTACATATAAAGAAGTTCCTTGTTCTTTTTCCCCCCTGGCCATGCAGCATTTTATGTTCACTTTTAAGCCAAATTCTCATAGACCTATTTCTTAAAATTTGCTCATTCAGTGCGATATTTTAAAAGTGCAACATTAAAACTAACCCTCGGTCAAATATGTGCACTTTAACAAGACAATATCTTTCCTTTAGTACAGTGACAATTTCAATTTCTAGTACTTTATTTCCTTTTCCCAATATACTGTATGCAAGACACCCTGATCATGGGTTTGTTTGTTTTTTTATTGGAGTATAGTTGATTTACAATGTCCTGTTAGTTTCAAGTATACAGCACAGTGATTCAGTTTTATACACGTATATCCTTTTTCAGATTCCTTTCCCTTACAGGTTATTACAAAATATTGAATATAGTTCTCTGTACTCTATAGTAGGTCCTTGTCATGGGTTCTTTACCCTCACATTAAAGTACCTAAAGCTCTCAATATCAAATCAATAAATATGATAACAAGCATTGTGTACAATTCTCTTCTGGCAGTAGAGAAACAATGTGTATAATTGGAGAAGACTAGGATATTCAGGACTAGAAGAAAGGAGAGAAAACAAAGTGAGACAGACGATCTGAATCCAGATGTAGAGCTGGGTCTCAACATGTAGGGTTAGGCAGTGGGCTTCACTGCCAAGGGTCCAACAGGCACAATAAATGAGCTCTGGCATCAGATCCTAAAAGTTAGGAGCAATCTGATCTGCTGAATGAAGTACAGAAGCAGGTATATCTACAAAAATTGATACTTGACCTTGTGTGGAATGCAGCACGCTTTCACTCTGATTCATTCATAATTCACCAAATATTTACTCACTATCTATTCTGAACCAAGAAGTTTAATAAAAGCCCTGTTTAAAAAAATAAAAAAGCCCTCTTTAGGAGGCTTGCCCTCAAAGAGCTCATAAAAGAGACGCAGTGCCAAATTGGACTGAATTGTAGTATCATATGTGACAGTCAACTACTGCCACGGTAACACTGCATAACAAACCTCTCCCCAAAACTCAGTGTCATCCAACAATAAGTGCCTGTTTTCATGCTCATAGGTTAACAGGATGATGTTGTGCCATGAATCTAGCTTCTGGAACTAGCAGACCAACCTGGACAGTTCTTCATATAGTAATGTTATAAGCAAAAAAGAAATGAGCATGGCTTCTTAAGGCCCTCTACCAAAATTGATGCTCTGACCTCTTCCTGTGTTCCACAGGACAAAGCAAGTTACAAGTCCAGCAGCAGTGGGTCAGGGAAGGATACTCTAAGAGGAGGAACTATAATTTCACACAGAAAAGGCTTGAATTCAGTGAAGGTTTAAGAATTGGAAACAAAAGTACAATCTACCACATAGTGAATGAATAAATGTTACGATAAAAAAAAAAGTAGGGCACGTGATGCCCAGCAGAGACTGCATACACAGCTAGACTAAATTTCCCAGCCACTCTCACATTTAGATATGGCCAGGGTTGAGGTTAATGGAGTGTGGGTAGAAGGACGTACTTCAATTCCAGGCATTGCCCTTCAAAACCTCCCATCCAGTCTTCCCCTTTTCTCTCCCGTCATCTGTCACTGAATCGTGGTGGGCAGGGCAACCTTGAATCGCATACTGAAGAGGAGAGAGCCTCCAGCTTCTGTGTGCTCTGAGTGACTGTGTAGAGCAGAGCTCCTTCAGTCCAGCAGGAAGGCCTGTTAGGGGCTCCAAGTAAGAATAAGCCACTTATTCTCAAATTGAGGGGTTAACCTGCTAAAACAATTAGATTATCTTAACTAACAAAAGATGCTGGCCAAGCCATTTAACCCAGGATGGGGAGTTAGAAAGGCTACATGGAATAAGCATAGATTAGAAACTGAAAGATAAAAAACCAAATGGTCCTTTTCTAGGTGAAAGGAGGGCAAGGTAAAGATTGTTCCAGACAAAATGAAGAGTATATTTAAAGGCTCAAAGGTGTGACACAATTTAGGACTTCTAAAAAAGTTCAACATAGTTAGAGGTAGAGAGGATGTGTGTGTGTGTGTGTGTGTGTGTGTGTGTGTGTGTGTGTGTCCACCTGTGTGTTTGAATTCAGTGAAGGTTTAAGAATTGGAAACAAAAGTACAATCTACCACATAGTGAATGAATAAATGTTACGATAAAAAGAATTATGTGTGTTTGGGGGTTGAATAGGAAGTTAATTAATTAAGGCTAGGGAGAAATAAAAGTTTCCAAAAATATGATACCCAAAGGAAACAAAGCAAACAGGGGCCCGCCCCCACAGGGCAGAGATAAAGAATGTGGATTCTCCCTCGGGGACATTAAGGAGCAAGGAGACATAGAGATGATCACATTTGCACTTTAGAAAGCTTCTAAATTCACCTCCCAGTGGTACAGTAAGTGTTAACAGCTAAGGACCCCAGAGGGGGCTGCCAGGGCTGGCTTGGTGCGGGATGTCCCCCCAGTCACAGCTTCCTTTCCCTCTCCTAGCAGAGCAGGCAGACAAGGCTCTAGCCCCAGACCAGAATTTGAGTCCTGGGCACAGAGCTCAAGGAAGAGCAGTGAAATGCTCCTGTCAAGGGCACAGAGTAAATATTGCAGGTCTTGTAAGCCACGTGATTTGTATCATAACTATTCAACTTTGCCACAAGTAGCCATGGGCAACACAGAAGCAAATGAGCGTGGCTGTGTTCCAACAAAACTTTATTTACAAAAACTGGCAGGAGATAAGTAAATGAAAATAGAAGTAAACATATCTGATGGGCTAGAGAGTGCTAATCCGTGCCCTGGGCCACAATGCAGGCAAGCTTGTGAGGGGTTTGTGACAAAACTAATCCCAGACTTCACTCAGTGTGCCCGAGACTCCCCCTGCCCCTGCCCTGGCATCAAGACTGGTGACCTGGACTGTGATTTTTATGAGGCAAGCACTCTCGACTCCAGTTAAATGGCCATTGCAAAATCACCATGGTTAGATGTATGAGCCAATGTAGAACAGTCTAGAACTGGCCAGATGGCTTCATGCTCTCCACCTTAGCAATCTTCCACCAGTTAAATAATCGTGCCAGTTAAATATATAAAGACACTCCTTCCTACATTCAATGGGTGAATTTTACATTAATTTGGTGAATTTTGGTCTATTGTGTTCTTTAAAGCTCATCTTTGTGAGATAATTATCTTGTTCTCATTTTCAGTTAAGCAAATCTCACACAATTTTTGAAACATAAGGAAACAACCAAAATAAACATTAAACCTCTAAAGCAAACTGAAACTGTAGGGAAATTGCTTTTCCTTTTCGAACTTGAGGCACATTTCTTTAAAAAAAATAATAGTATTTTTCTATCATTCAAAAAGGCCTTCTTAAAAGAAAAACTTATTGACACCTATTAAAAACTCATTTTAGCATAATACTAATTTTGCTCACTGAGCTTATAGGGTAAAACACAGCATTCCTAGAAGTCCAACTTGATGACTTTTAAACCATTAATCATAGAAAACCACTTCAAATGCCAAAACAAAAATAAAAGTTTATTCTCTGAGACCAATCCAAGAGATTTAACTTGCACACTCCTTTCCATTCCTGAATTACTAATCCTGATCACTGTTCAGCTCAACAAATTATGATAATTCATTTGTTAAGAAGTATTAGAGTGGGTTTGTACATGACTTTATTCACTTATTATCTAGCATAGAGTATGCATCAGATGCCAAATACTGTAACCATACTTGAAAATACATTTCTAAAAGAAAAGGGCAGGATGAAACTTTCTTATCTCTTTGTCAGGAAAAAATGGGAATGGTAACTTGGTTATCTAAAACTAAGGCTTAGAGTTCTTCAAGATAATTTCCACAGCTGAAATACATAATGACCTAAATTGCTCAGGAGCAAGGCTACATATGTTTGATATGTCTTTGCCATGAAGAACTAAAGGCATATAAGTAATATCATATGATATTCATCTTTCTCTTTCTGACTTACTTCAGTTGGTATAATAATCTCTAGGTCCATCCATGTAGGCACAAATGGCATTATTTCAGGAGGAGGTGGGCAGGGATGGAATGGGAGGTTGGGGTTAGCAGATGCCAACTATTAATATTTTATATAGAATGCATAAACAACAAGGTCCTACTATATAGCACAGGGAACTGTATTCAATATTCTATAATAAACCATAACAGAATAGAAAAAAAATTTAAAAACAAAAAAGTACTAACGGCAGTCTAGTTTTTCATTATGCTGCTCTCAATCAAATCACAAGAAAGTTGAGGTGAACTCCACTGCAAATTAATACAGCCTACCTCCAGTTCTCTGTCTACAACTAAATCCACTTATCTAGTTTTCTTTCCATGTGGAAAAAGATTAATGAAGGTCATCAGCCATTAGGACCAGGTGGCTCAAGTATACTGTAAGGGAATACCAGGCCTTCTCCTGTGGACTTATCAGTTCTCCACACACGTCAGTTGAGGCTATACAAGTACTGTTGGCCCATTCTTTTTCCATCCATGTTAAACTAGAAGTTGAAAGCTTTATGGAAGGCAAGTATAACTATAACACATATCTCTCCAGTTCAAAGAAAGTGGGCCAACTTAGTGACCAAAGAATAAGCATGCAAAATTGTCCCCAGTGCAACAAATACCACTAGGGCAGTTATGTGCACTTTTGATGCTCAGTGTCCCTACAGTTAAGTAAATAAGATCAGAAGTTTCAATAAAGACAAGGTCTACATTAACTGTGAATGTGTACTGGTGAATGCGTGTATTTAATATACTAAATTGAACACATGTTGACAAAGCTTCTCTCCTTAACCAAACTCCAGCCAGGCTCCTCTGAGCCCTCCCTTGACTAGGTTTCAACCTCTGCCCAGAAAGAACTGAACAAGCACTTCCTCAGTTTCTAAAAACTCTAAACTCAAGGGTACACTCCTAGGATGACTTCAGCTCCATTTAAAGTGCTTGTCTGAGAAAATTTAAGGCTGCAAATGAATTGACTGCTTGTTCCAGCCCAGATCTGAAGATGGGGCCTCTGTTTCTCAGCCACTGTAGGAGGGCAGGAGTCTTAACTTTGATAAGAGTCAGCTGACAAAGCCAGATGGGTTTCACATGGACCAACCCTCTTCCTGCTTTTTGTAATATTTCACTTTCCTGCCTGTACTAAGCCCCAGCTCCCTCCCTCCCTCTTCCCTCATTCTCCCTTTAAAATGCCCAGTCACCTCTGTACAACTGGAAGCTGTAGTTGTGTTCACAGCAGTCTCTCTTCCCCACTGCAATAGCATGTTACTGATTAAAATCTGTCCATACGATTTTAACTAGTATCTGGCTCTACTGATCTTTGACACTGTGTATTTGGTTATGTTTGTGCCCACACACATGTGCTGATAATGTAAAGAAGAGAACATAGGAAAAGGCATTGTTTTGTGCAGAGTCAGTAAACTGTTTCTGGAAAGAGGCAGACAGTAAATATTTCAGGCTTTGCTGGCCGTAAGGGCCTTGGAGCATCTATTCAACTTTGCCGTTGCAGAGCAAATGTAGACATAGACAATCAGCAGATGCAGAAGCAGAGCTGTGTTCCAATAAAACTTTATTTATGGACACTAATATTTTAATTCCATATTTTTTTCTTTTGATTTTTTAAACCATTTAAAAATTTAAAAACAATTCTTCAGTTCAGTTCAGTCGCTCAGTCGTGTCCGACTCTTTGTGACCCCATGGACTGCAGCATGCCAGGCATCCCTGTCCATCACCAACTCCCAGAGCTTGTGCAAACTCATGTCCATCGAGTCAGTGATGCCATCCAACCATCTAATCCTCTGTCATCCCTTTCTCCTCCCACCTTCAATCTTTCCCAGCATCAGGGTCTTTTCCAGTGAGTCAGTTCTTTGCATCAGGTGGCCAAAGTTTTGGAGTTGCAGCTTCCATCAGTCCTTCCAGTGAATATTCAGGACTGATTTCCTTTACGGTTGACTGGTTGGATCTCCTTGCAGTCCAAGGGACTCTCAAGAGTCTTCTTCAACACCACAGTTCAAAAACATCAATTCTTTGCCACTCAGCTTTCTTTATGGTCCAACTCTCACATCCATACATGCCTACTGGAAAAACCATAGCTTTGACCAGACAGACCTTTGTCAGCAAAGTAATGTCTCTGCTTTTTAATATTCTATCTAGGTTTGTCATAGCTTTTCTTCCAGGGAGCAAGCGTCATTTAATTCCATGGCTGCAGTCACCAGCTGCAGTGATTTTGGAGCCCAAGAAAATAAAGTCTGTCACTTTTCTTAACTCACAGGTTATGTGAAAACAGTCAGCAAACCAGATTTGGCCCACAGGTCAGTTTACTAACCCATGGTTTAACATATTAATTTCCTTTCCTTGCTTTGATTAGCTTTCAAAGTTCAAGATCATTTGATGATAAGAGTGGTAGATTTAAGAACTGTATTTCTCAACAAACCAAAAAAATGCTGCCAATTTTTCTCAAGGAGCCAAGTATGAAATTAGTAGTTTTAAGTTCATTCCTTAAAGATAAATTTTCTAGTTCACCAATAATGGATATTCTCTCATAGTTAAACATCCATGCAAACTCCAAATGGAATAATAAAGCAATAATGTTGAACTCTGAGTGTGTATGTAATCATTAGAGAAATGCCAATCAGAACAACAATGAGATATCACCCCATACCTGTCTGAATGGCCATCATCAAAAAGTCTACATACAACAAATGTTGGCAATGATAAGGAGAAAAGGGAATCCTTCATTGTTGGTGGGAATGTAAATTGGTGTAGCGACTATGGAAAACTATGGAGATTCCCTAAAAATGTAAAAAAAGAACTACCATATGATCCAGGAATTCTACTGTTGGATATATATCTAGAAAAAACCTGATAACACTAATTCAAAAAGATACCAGCACCCCAAAGTTCATAGCAGCACTATTTTCAGTAGTTAACATATGGAAGCAACCCAGGTGTCTATCACCATATGCATAGATAGATAAAGAAGATGTGGTAGAATGGAATATTATTCAACCATAAAAAGAATGAAATTTTGTCATTTGCAGCAAAGTTCATGGACCCAGAGAATATTATGCTAAATCAGACATAGAGAGACAAATATGATATCATTATATGTGGAATCTTAAAAAAAAAATGAATGTACAAAGCAAAACAGAAAGATCCACAAATACAGAAAAAAACTAGTGGTTAACAGTGGAGACAGTGAAGGGAGGAGGGGCAAGATAGGGTTATGGGGCTAAGAGATACAAACTATTTAGTACTATGTATAAAATAGATAAGCAACAAAGATATATTGTACAGCCCAGGGAATTAGCTTGTAATAACTTTTAATGGAGTACAAGCTGTAAAAATACTGAATCATTATGCTGTACACCTGTAACTATATAACACTGCAAGTCAACTATACTTCAGTAAGAGAGAGAAAATGAACAGCTGGAAGGTTCATAAGCACAAAGTGAGAATTTCCAGGCCATGCTTTTAAACAAGTAAGTTTCACTTCATCTGACAATCTACATCAAATTCTGATAGCAAGAAGGTAAATTCACTTGCCCCAAAGAGAGAGAGAGAGATGCCTGAAATATACATAGCCTGAACTAGACATCTTTTCCCAGAACAGCTAACGACTAGACTTTCACAGCTGCAAACTAGCAAGCTCTGGGAAACTAGAGTCAAATATTCCTAAAACAGGAATCTAGTTCTGTTATGAAACTGTTCATCATTTCACCTCATGACAGCCACGAAAATCAGCAGAACTCAGAAAGGACTCAGACGATGAGCAAGTAGCATTTTTAATAAAATTCAAATCCAGAGTCTTTGGGAGTTGCTAGCTAGCCTCCAGAGTCACTATTATCAGCAACATTAATGCATTACTTGGGTAAAAAGGGAGATGGGAGAAATCTGACCTTTGCATTGCTTCTTTAGCTGTCCTTTTTCCCTAGGAAATATTTAATTCTGAACAAGGGAAAGGTAAAGAATAGAAGTTTAGTAGTCTCTAAAAAGGTTTTACATAAAATGTGAGGAAATTATATATATATATATATAATTCTTACTCAAATGTATACTTGGAACAAAATTAGCACACATTATTTGTCACTGCTATATACCACAAAATAACTTGTGAAACTACAAGAAAATGTAAAATAAAGCAGACTTCAAATTTACCTAACACTGCAAGAAAGAACATTCACATTAATAATTGGGACCAAATAATTATCTCAAAGTGTTCCATTTTGCTTAAAGAAAAGAAATCTTCATTTTTTCAATTCATGAACTCGTGGCTCAGTTTAATAACACCCCTATGAGTTCTGGGTTTCAAATTACTTCCCTCAGGCAAAGGGGGCATAATCATATGTTTTTCTACTGAACTACATTCTTCTATAAACATTTCAAAGAGTGCATCTGCTTTACACAGAAACAGCTGATACAAAGAACAGTAACAATAAAAAATATATGCCTATTTTTATACTATTACTGGTTTATAAGGCAATCATCTGTAATGCTCTCATCTACAAAGATGGAAAATGATATATAACTGTTACCAAGGAAACAGTGAAGTAAAATTGCATGTAAACTATCAAGTAGTTTAATAACCAGAAAATTAGAAGAACAAGGAAAAACCATCTCCAGATAGAACCATGACACACTGTGCCACCCACGATGGATGCAATCAAGGGTCACTACTCAAAAAGATGATGTAAAGGGTCCCAACTTGCCAGCTATTCCAATACTTGACAGGTTTTTGTTTTTTTCTTTTTAATGATGACCATAGGATGTAACTGGATTCTTAAGGGGCAATTTGTATTCTGACTTTTCACATGATTAAAAGAGTATAGATTCTGGGAACAAGTGGTTAAATGTAGGTAGTTTGAAAAGTCAAAACACGTTGTTTATTAATTCCAGTGTGGATTAATATTCTCTTGGAATTCTCTGTAATTGCTACTTTCTTTACTCGCTGGTGGGACAGTTAGCAAATATCAGATAGCAAATACTTCCTGAATGAACATTTAGAAACTCAAGTTCAACTCACTTAGGAACCAAAGGAAAGGCTAAGGCCTGGGGTAACTGTGTGTGTTGATCTCTAAACCAGGAGAATTTTAAGCACTCAAGTAACCACACTGATCAAAGCTAAATCCTTTAGGAAGATTATCCACTCCAAAATCAGGAAAATCCTGCAGTGTAAGCACTTTTATACTTCACCTTTGAGAAAAGAACTTGATTTCTGTAACAGTGTTTAAAACACACACACAAGACTTTATTCCTTCAAGGGCAGAAACAAGCAGCTGCAAACATGTGTTTCCACATGCTGATGACCCTCTAAAGGTATTTCTATTTCAGCTTGGGGACCATCGTTGAGCTCACACTGAGAAACAAGAAGAATTCTTATGGATGGGAGATTTCTTAATCGGCACATAAGCTCAGAACATGTGCAGCTTCTCTCTTTAGAATAAACACTCTATTTGGATCACGTTAAGGATAGAAAGTGAAATTCACACTCATTTACTAAATTTTAACCTCTCTTTAAAATAAGATACTAATCCCCCACAGCCTGGCTTGGGTTTTGCAAAAGCTCAGATTTGTGAATATCATGAAGGCATCCTAGAATTGAGTAAAAGAGCATAAAACATCTTTTCACTGATACACAGCACTGTTTTCTCCCAAGCTCTGAAGTTTAAGGACAAAATCTAGGCTCTAGATGTTTCATTAATCTTAACGTTTTTAGCATTTGAGGCAATCGATGGCTATCTTGGTTACTTTGAACTATACTATCCATTGAACCTCACTTTCCCTTGGGCATCTCTCTGTCCATCACAGATGGCACCAGGCAACTGCTAAACCCTTGCTCACAACCCTTTCCTGCCCATGGTTCATGATTTGACAGCTGTTTATAATCTAGCCACAGGCAGCAGCATGCAGGAAGTTAATAGAAGTGTGAAGCCATGGCCTTTGATGATATCGGTATGAAATCAAACAATCTGCCACAGTACTACCATCCACCACTCAACTTACTAGTCTTCTGTTATTCAGGGCAATGCCTCTTAGGGGGTGGACATAATTACCCATCAGCTGTATACCCCAAGTCTACCCAGACTAAGTTAAGCTGGAGCCTCTCCCCAGGAAATCTGCTTGGCACATTAAGACCCACCCAATGTGAATAGAGAAGGAAGGTGGAGATGGGCAAGAAGAACAAATAAAGACCAGTGGATGTTGGAGAGAGGCACATCTGAAAGGTAACATCCAAACTGAATGTTTCTGAAATGACCCAGACATACTTTAGCAAAGCAAAATCAACATACATTTCTATCAAAAGAAAGCCAACATACATTTCTGACTACTTGACATTACTCACTCTTGCCTGATGCAATCGACACTTCCCACCCTGACACTAATTATTCTCTCAGGATTGCAAGGAAGTATAAAGCAGGTCCTAAAGACCTCTGATGTCTCCCTCCTAAGATAGAGGTAGTAACTGCTATCAAGAGCTCAGGCCAGTACTTCCAGAGACCTGGGCAGTAGAGGGAGGGCACACTCTTCTAAGTCTTCTCACACTGGGCTCTTCCCAGTGAATGCCACTTCTTGGGCTTTCTGAAGTCTCCGGAAGGAAGCGTAAGCAGGGCAGGAGACCTAGGAGGAATGCTCTGACCGATAAAACCTAGGTAGCCAAAAAGTGGGAACGTTCCTCCTCTATCAGCACGGCCTGAGACATCTGCCTGAATTGATGCTTTTTCTTCCGTTTCGACAATATGGCCACTTGGAAGCAAATTTCTAAATCTCTCCAGGCTTAGAACTACACAGTTGCGCAAAGAAAAGCTAAAGGTCTTTCTCTTCTGTCTCCATGACTTCAGCATCTAGGTCACTGCTGGGAACACCTGACAGGTTACCTGGGTCCACCTGCAAGCTGACTTTTCAGGGGTGTGGAGGTCCAGTTTTGGGGTGGGGGGTAGGGGGTCACTTTTGGTCACTGCTGTTTAGAGAGCAGGAACCCAAGCTCTAAGCACTTCTGGTTTTCCCTAGCAGGCGCGATTACAACCATCTTCTCTTAGCCCTGAATTATACATGTGACCCCAAACACCACTGGGGCTTTTCTTAGGGAAAACAAACTGTCGTGAAGATTGCTCTGTGCGTGAGGGCGTGTGTGTGTGTGTGTGCGTGAGGGCGTGTGTGTGTGTGTGTGTGTGTGTGTGTGGTCTACAGTCGTGGCTCCACAAGCCCCACTAGCCAGTGAGAGAGAAGTTGAACGCGGCAGCCCCTGGCCACCTTGCTTCCGTCCTAGCTTAAGCCCAGCTGCTCTCTCCGGCTTATGCTTCTCCCCGAGGCTCCCGAAAAATAAACCACCAAGTTGCCCACCGCGGGTGCCCTGGGTGCACGTGAACCGGCGCGGCCCCTACCTCGAGAGCTTTGCAATCTTCACAAAGCTGAAGACATCCATGCAGGCAGCCGGGGACCCCGAGCGCGGTGGCTCCGTCGCCCCTTGTCACGCCAGCAGCAGCGGCAGCAGCGGCAGCCCCATGGCCGGCCGGGACCTCAGCGCGCCCCGGGGCTCGAGTGGCGGCGGCGACGGGTGGCGGCGACGACCCGGGAGAGCCTGCACCTGGAAGCGGCGGC
>SJYT01028675.1:0-46089 GCA_006410635.1 Cephalophus harveyi | reverse complement strand
GGAAAACTCAATGGAGAGGGGGCCGGGCCGGGGGCGAGGGGCGGGGGTGGGGAACTCAGCCCGGGAACCGCCGGGCGCCCCCGGGGAGGGCGCTGCTCTTGCTCCGCGACCCGCCGGCCCCGGCAGCCCCGCGTGCCGAGGAGCGCAGACTGAGCCGGGAGGCGGCGGGCGAGCCCGGCACACGCGCGCGCACCCCTCCCGGCACTGCAGCTGCCTGCCTGCCTCCTTCCCCGAGCCCAGTCCCTTTTCCTCTCCCCACCCCCAACCCGCGGGTGGTGGTGGTGGTGGGGGGGGCTCTCCTGTAACCGTTGCCTCTGCCTCCGGATCCGAAAGATCTGATCTAACAGTCTCGGACACACCGGGGGGCCGTGAACGCTGCCCCCTCCCTCCCCAAACCTAGCGAGAGCCGGGCCACCGCAGATTGCCCAAAGCCTCAGCGGGTTCCATAAACAAAACTAGCGGTCAGAAAGGAGCAGGGATGGTCGAGGCTGGGTCGTTATTCTAGGGGAAGGGGAGGGAGATGCCCGGCGAGGCGGGCTCATTTGGAAAGCGCAGAGTTCCCACCGCTTCCCCAACCGCTGGAGCGAGACGTGACAGCTGGGTTGGCTGGGAAGGTGTGTCTTTGGACAGCAGCACCGGGAGGGAGTCGGAGAAATAAGAAAATAAGAACGAGAGGCATCGGCGGGGGAGCGGGGGGTGATACACAGAGCTGCTTCTTTCTAGAGGGGCAGAGAGATGAGGGTCCCAGGAGCCAGCGGCGCGGAGACTAATAGGAATGGGGTTTCGAAATCTAAAGGAAGAGAAGGGAGGAGAATGGGGGTCTGGCAGGAGGAGCAGCCGCTTTCTCAAATTGAGCGGTGGGTGAAGAAGGAAAAAACCATACTCCAAACACGAAAACCAAAACACAAAAACATAAACACATACCTTAGGCAGAGTAAACTCCAAGTTGCAGCCATTTAGAACTCCTAGCCTTCTCTTCTACATAATTATCTGGGATAATCACCCCTCTTCATTAACTCAGTTTTATCTCCCCCGAGGCTCAGGCTTCCTCGGACCCCCTTTTTCTTGTTCTTTATCTTCGAGACTCAAGGCCTCTTCTCCAAAATCCTTTAAAAATTTCTCCCCAGACTCTGTGAAGGTCAGATGGCTGCACAAAGTGTGTTCTCCCACCCAGAAGCGTTCACCTGATGACAGGGCCACCGCGAGGAAAAGATGCCACCCCCGAAATGTTGGAGGATCTGGCCAGCTCACTTCCAGCTCTCCAACAGGATTAGAGAAAAGGAAATAGGTTTAAAGTTCCCAGACTTCTGCTCCTATCCTGGTCTGTCGCTGCATTTAAAGTCTTCAATATTCAAGTCTAGTGCTTCCACTTTTTTTTTTAAAGGCATTTCTTTCAAAAATTAAACATAAAATCAGTAGCAATCTGAAAGATCTGAATAACTCGATACTCAAGCACAAAATTACATTATTTTTTAAATAAATAGAATCCATTTTCCTTTAGCTTCTTGTAGACAGACTGGTTTAATGTCATGAACAGGTTACTACTCATGATCAGAAGCAGCAAGAAGGACCTTGGTTTTTGAACCCTCTATTGTTTGTGTAAAAATAATTATAGTTTGGGTCTGTACTGTGCTTTATAATTTTGAAAGCGCTTTTGCATTTGAGTCTCATAGCAACCCTGTCATATAAGTAGGCAACATGTTTAAAAAAGGGAAATCTTTTCTTTTTATGCCACAATCTATTCTCAATAAATTGTCAGCCCTAGACAGATGAGTTTTAAACGTTGGCCTTCCCTTGTGGCTCAGCTGGTAAAGAATCCGCCCGCAATGCGGGAGACCTGGGTTCAATCCCTGGGTTGGGAAGATCCCGTGGAATAGGGAAAGGCTCCCCACTCCAGTATTCTGGCCTGGAGAATTCTATGGAATGTACAGCCCATGGGGTCTCAAAGAGTTGAACAGGACTGAGTGACTTTCACACTTTCACTTTCAGGTAAGATTACTTGACTGATCCAAACTCTGCAAAAGCTCTCCATTCTTTTTGGAGCTGAAGTCGCACTCCTACAATAACCAGTGAGGCCCTAGATGCCTGGACCTTGATTTCTCTGACATCATCTAATTTCTTCACATCTCCCCTCACCCTTACTAGGCCCCAGCAACACTGGCCTCCTTGCATTGTTCTTCAACTCTGCAGGTACCCTCTCACCTCTGTCTCTTTGCAGTGGTTGTTCCCTCGGCCTGTAATGCTCTTCCCTCAGATGTCTGCATGGCCAACTCTTTTGCCTCGTCAAGTCTTTGCACAAATATCCCTTCCAAAAAACCACCTCTGAAAACCTCTTTAAAACAGCAAGACCTCCATGCCCTGAGACTCTGAGGCCTCATTAACTGTTTTTCCTCCTTGTTTCCATAGCACTTATCACCCACTAGTATATTATATAATTTATTTTTATGTCTGTTGCTTCTTGTCTGATTCTCTTGCTGGAATAAAACCTTCACAAGGGCAGTTATCTTTTTTGGTTTTGTTTTTTGTTTTCGTGCCCCACCCCCCATTACTGATGGATCCCAAATGCCTAGAACAGTTCCCTGGATGTAGAAGAACCTTAATAGATACTTGTTGAATGAATGAATTTTATGCTTATGAGATTCACAGCCAAACCAGCGCTGGCCAAGCATCCCCAGTGGGAACTGCTCCTTCTCTGACCTCATTGCTGACGTTTGTTCATCACTCACCACTCCTCCATACCCAGCATCCTTCATCCTCCTTTGGCTTACTAATGATAACAGTGAAGGCCCTCATGGTCTTCACTAATTAATCCCCTTCACCCTGTCTACCTCTTTCCAAGAGAATAGCCACAAGAACCTTCCTTCATCTCAGAATCAACAACTGGCAGCACAAGATCAGCTCTTGAGAAGGAAGTAAAGCAATGCCTTGGGAGAATGTGTTTTGAAAAAGTGCTCCCTTCTGAGAACAGAACAGTTGGGATGCCCTTTTTAAAAAGATAACCCTATTAATCAAGAATTATGCCAGATACCAAATAGCTAGTTATTCAACAGTGACAGTGTCAGGAAATAGGTATTGTGTTTACTTAATAGAGAGACAGCCTCTCTTCAAGACATCTGGTCTACCTGGAACAGCTTGCTGTTGGGCTTTCAATCTTTGCCAATTTGCACACTACAGTTATGAATGGTGCAGATGCCGACTCTCCACAGTCTAATTGCCAACAGGGGAAAACAACGACTGGCTTCTCCAGTTCTTTATACTCCTCTGGTACATTAATTATCTAAAATGTTTTCTAATGGATTGATATATATATATTTTAAAGCAAAGATATTTCCCCCTTCCTCCTTTGTTTTTCATTGACATAAAAATGGAAGAATCTGCTCCCTTGATAAAAGCTAACACAGCCAGTTTATATCTTTAAGCT
Source organism: Cephalophus harveyi (assembly GCA_006410635.1). Taxonomy (NCBI): domain Eukaryota; kingdom Metazoa; phylum Chordata; class Mammalia; order Artiodactyla; family Bovidae; genus Cephalophus; species Cephalophus harveyi. Next base: position 42,668 of record SJYT01028675.1, on the reverse strand, counting down.
CTCTTGGCAGAGAGACAAAGATGTGAGTAGCTGGTCTTCAGGCCCTGTTCCCTCTCTGTGTGCCAGGTGTGTGCAGCAGAGGTTGGGATAGGTTTCTTTGTCTAGCATGAAATGGATCTGCTTAAAACAAACAAAAACCAATATATGGCATTTGAATACACGTGGTTTTCTGAGGTTTTATTTTCAACCTGGAGACTCTCTAAGGCCCCTTAAATATCTTGTAGAGATTAACTCATTGGAAACTGTACCACCCAGCCATGAGAATCTGTTTACTTTGCTTTACTTGGCTCAAAGTGGCATTTGGTCATTTCTGAGAACAAAACACTTTCAAACACTGTTGAACATATTCACAAATAAGAGACTTAAGGGCATCAGATCCAGGGCAAGACATTTAACTTTTCTGAGACTCAGTTTTCCCAGCTGTGAAATGAAAATGTGTATTTCTACCTTAACTAGAATGAGTCCTTGAGGTTGAACACCAATTCAGAATTGACTACATGTAAATTGAGGCACACAGCTATTAACTCCAGAAGGATTTTCACAACTGTCTTAAGCCTTGACAGTAAAAGTTTCAGTCCATAAGATCATTACTTTGAATGTGAAAATATCTGCTTAGATTGATCAGAGGAAAACATCTGCTTTGATTGATCAGAGGTGGGTGTTTTGCCTAAAAATCAATCTCATTGCTTCCTGGTCAGCCACCAGAGCCCTAAGCAATTGTATCTTTTCTGCTCTGAGGGCTTCTCAGGGAAAAGAGGGAGGCATTTTTTCATTACTGTTAAGACCTTATTTCAAGCTAGTGTCAGGAATCTGCTATTGGGCCAGATGTTCTGTACAGGATGGTAGCTGAGGATTCTTTTGATGCAAATTACAGTAGACTCAGTTGGACTGTAGCATCTTGGCCATCTGGTCACAGTCTTGAAAACAGAAGTGAGTAGGTAAAAGCAAGGTATCCGCTAACTCAATAATTATTTAAGGAATTCTCCTATGAACCAGTTGCTGTTCTAGGCACTGGAGAATACAGCAAGCAGCAAAACAAGTTTCGGTTTGCATAAACTTTACATTTCAGTAGAAAAGACAGATGATAGCAAAATAGAAAAATAGCAGATGGTGATGTGCAGAGAATTAAAGTCACTTTGATTGAAAGGAAGTCATGAGATGACTAAGATCCAATGGTCAAAGAAGATTTCTCCAAGGAGGTTATCTATCAACAGATGAATGGATAAAGAACATGTGGTATATACATACAATGGGATATTACTCAGCCATAAAAATGATGAAATAATGCCATTTGCAACAAGGATGGACCTATAGAATATTATGCTTATTGAAATAAGTCAGACATGTAAAGTAATTAGCCTCCAATTAAAATAAATAAATTTATATTTAAAAAAGTTAAAAAAAGAAAGAGAAAGACAAACACTCTATGTTATTACTTATATATGGAACCTAAAAAATAACACAAACAAATATATATAGCAAAACAGAAACAGACTCAGATATAGAAAGCAAACCAGTGGTTACCAGTGGGGAGAGGGACAGGGGAGTGTCAAGATAGGAGTATAGGATTAATAGATAAAAATGACTATGTATGCCCACCTTTCTATGGTTTACAAATAATCACCTTTAAGGCATTGCTTTATATGACCCTGTTTGTGCACATTCTTTGCTAAAGAACTGAGCATTCCATCCTTATTAACCAAGCACTGAATTTTGCCTGGGATATAAAATAAATAAACATGAATTTACCTAAAAACAGTAGGCAAAAATAAATAAATAAGCAACAAGAATATAATGCATAGTACAAGGAAATATAGTCATTAGTTTGTAATAATTTTAAATGGAGTATAACCTATAAAAACTTGCACCTGTGTGCAAGTTTTTGTGTGAATATACTTTCCATTTCATATGTTACCTAGGAGTGGGATTGCTGCATCATGCGACAAATTTTGTGTTTAATTTTATAAGAAACTGCCAATTTCTTTTCCAAAGTGGCCATACCATTTTGTATGTATGTATACACAAGCAACATATGAGTTTGTATGTATGTATAGCAAGGAGATCAAACCAGTCAATCCAAAAGGAAATCAACCCTGAATATCCATTGGAAGGACTGATGCTGAAGCTGAAACTCCAATACTTTGGCCACCTGATATGAAGAGCCAACTCATTGGAAAAGACCCTGATGCTGGGAAAGATTGAGGGAAGGAGGAGAAGGGGACGGCATAGGATGAGATGGTTGGATGGCATCATTGACTCAATGAATATGAGTTTGAGCAAACTCTGGGAGATGGTGAAGGACACAGAAGCCTGGAGTGCTGCACTCCAAGGGGTTGCAAAGAATAGGACACGACTGAGTGACTGAACAACACACACAAAAAAACCTATGGGGAGGGAGGTGAGAGGGGGGTTCAGGATGGGGAACACATGTACACCCATGGCTGATTCATGTCAATGTATGACAAAAACCACTATAATATTGTAAAGTAATTAGCCTACAATTAAAATAAATAAATTTAAAAAAATATTGAATCACTAGTCTGTACATCTGAAAATAATATATTATAAATCACCTATACTTCAATAAAAAAAGAAATACTCCACCCTCCAGACTCCTTATTCCTCTTTGTTTTAGTTTTCTCCATAGTGCTTCATATCATAGGATACTTTAAATTTGTTTTTAATTTCCTATTTCCCCTACCAGAATATGATCTCATAAAGGGGAAAAAGGGGAATATTGTTGATTGAATGAATGACAGAATACATTACATTTCATAGAGATGAAGTGAATTTCTTAGAGTCATACACACAGTTTATAGTGGAGTAAGGATCAGAACCCTGTGTTCTTTGCACTACGTCAACTAATGCTTCCCGCATCTGAACTAGCACATAATGGATAGTAGATATTCTGAGAGAGAAAGAGCAACTACGTGGGAGAAGGAATGCTTCCTGAAGGTGGTGATGTGTGTACGTGTGTGTGTGTGTGCTCAGTTGTGTTCAAGTCTTTGCCATTCCGTGGACTGTGTAGCCCTCCAGGCTCCTCTGTTCATGGGATTTCCCAGGCAAGAATCTTGGAGTGGGTTGCCATTCCCTTCTCCAGGGGATTTTCCTGACCCAGGGAATGAACTCACATCTCATGCATCAGCAGGCAGATGCTTTACCACTGAGCTACCTGGGAATGCTGAGTCCTAAAAGATATGTGAAATTTCATTATCTAAAGGCAGGATGGGGCTTTCAAGGTGGAGGGCACAACATAATGAAACAGTCAGGGGCATGGAAGTGTTGTGTGTGCAGGAAATGTAGGCAGTTTGATGTTGCTTGTTCTATAGTGAGAAGAAGGGAGAAGAGAGATGCACCTTGAAAGGCAGGCAGGGACCAGGTCATGACTGTATCTTATAGTCAGTGGGCTTCCAAGTTTAATTGCATATTGCTTTTTTATTTAAAAGCAATTAGTTCTAAGAATCTCAATGCAGAAAGCAAACACAGAGTGGGCTTTCCTTGTCTTAAGTGGAAGTAGATTACAGCTCAGATAGCCTCCCCTTCACTTTCTTTCACTCCGCCGGCTAAGGCACCCCATGGGCTCCAAATGAACCTAGTTTGAAAACCATGGTTTTAGTGATGAGGAGTTATAGACTAGCTTAAGGCAGGATATGATCTGGTCAGACAGCAATTTGAAATACATCCTTCTGGAGGCTGTGGGAAGAAGAAGGAACATAAGAAGTCCAGTTGGGAGAATACAGAGGGAGTCTATGGCAGAACATGAAGGGATAGAGCATTGGGTTGGGGATAAAATCAGCAGGACTACTTATCTGATTATTTTTGGGAGCAGGAAGGAAGGGGTGTGAGAGAACTCTTCCAGATGCCTAACTTAGATGCCTGGGCCAATGGAAATGTGCCTGAGACAGTGGCACTCATGTAGTAGTTTTGTTGGGAAAGGTGATGAATTCATTTTGTGATGTGTTGAACTTGAATAGACTGTAAAACACTCAGGTGATGTGCATAGGATGTCAGATGTACACACCCGAACCCAAAGGGCTATTGTGACAGGTAAGTCGGTTCAGTCGCTCAGTGTGTCTGACTTTGTGAACCCATGGACTGCTGCAAGCCAGGCTTCCCTGTTCATCACCAACTCCCAGAGCTTGCGCAAGCTCATGTCTATCGAGTAGGTGATGCCATCCAACTAATTCATCCTCTGTCGTCCCCTTCTCCTCCCGCCTTCAATCTTTCCCAGCATCAGGGTCTTTTCCAATGAGTCAGTTCTTCACATTAGGTGGACAAAGTATTGGAGTTTCAGCTTCAGCATCAGTCCTTCCAATGAACACTCAGGACTAATCTCCTTTAGGATGGACTGGTTGGATCTCCTTGCTGTCCAAGGGACTCTCAAGAGTCTTCTACAACACCACAGTTCAAAAGCATCAATTCTTCAGCACTCAGCTTTCTCTACAGTCCAAATCTCACATCCATACATGACCACTGGAAAAACCATACCTCTGACTAGACAGACCTTGGTCGGCAAAGTAATGTCTCTGCTTTTTAATATGCTGTCTAGGTTGGACATAGCTTTTCTTCCAAGTAGCAGCATCTTTTAATTCCATGGCTGCAGTCACCATCTGCAGTGATTTTGGAGCCCCCAAAATAAAGTCTGTTACTGTTTCCACTGTTTACCCATCTATTTGTCATTCAGTGATGGGACTGTATGCCATGATCTTAGTATTCTGTATGGTGAGTCTTAAGCCAACTTTTCCACTCTCCTCTCATTTTCATCAAGAGACTCTTTAGTTCTTTGCTTTCTGCCATAAGGGTGGTGTCATCTGTGTATCTGAAGCTATTGATATTTCTCCCAGCAATCTTGATTCCAGCTTGTGCTTCATCCAGCCTGGCATTTCACATGATATACTCTGTATATCATTAAATAGCCAGGGCGACAATATACAGCCTTGATGTACTCCTTTCTCAATTTGGAACCAGTCTGTTGTTCCACGTCTAGTTCTAACTGTTGCTTCTTGACCTGCATACAGATTTCTCAGCAGGCAGGTCAGGTGGTCTGGTATTCCCATCTCTTGAAGAATATTCTACAGTTTGTTGTGATCCACACAGTCAAAGGCTTTGGCATAGTCAATAAAGCAGAAATAGATGTTTTTCTGGAACTCTCTTGCTTTTTTGATGATCCAGCAGATGTTGGCAATTTGATTTCTGGTCCCTCTGTCTTTTCTAAATCCAGCTTGAACATCTGGAAGTTCTTGGTTCATGTATTGTTGAAGCATGGCTTGGAGAATTTTTAGCATTACTTTACTAGTGTGTGAGATGAATGCAATTGTGTGGTAGTTTGAGCATTTTTTGGCATTGCCTTTCTTTGGGACTGGCATGAAAACGGACCTTTGCCAGTCCTGTGGCCACCACTGAGTTTTCCAAATTTGCTGGCAGATTGAGTGCAGCACTTTCACAGCATCATCTTTTAGGATTTGAAACAGCTTAACTGGAATTCCATCACCTCCACTAGCTTTGTTCATTGTGATGCTTCCTAAGGCCCACTTGACTTCACATTTCAGGATGTCTGGCTCTAAGTGAGTGATCACACCATTGAAGTTATCTGGGTCATGAAAATCTATTTTGTATAATTCTTCTGTGTATTTTTGCCACCTCTTCTTAATATCTTCTGCTTCTGTTAGGTCCATACCATTTCTGTCCTTTATCGAGCCCATCTTTGCATGAAATGTTCCCTTGGTATCTCTAATTTTCTTGAAGAGATCTCTAGTCTTTCCCATTCTATTGTTTTCCTCTATTTCTTTGCACTGATCACTGAGGAAGGCTTTCTTATCTCTCCTTATTCTTTGGACCTCTGCATTCAAATGGGTGTCTTACCTTTCCTCCTTTGCCTTTAGCTTCTCTTGTTTTCTCAACTATTTGAAAGGCCTCCTCAGACAACCATTTTGCTTTTTTGCATTTCTTTTTCTGGGATGGTCTTCATCACTGCCTCCTGTACAATGTCATGAACCTCCGTCCATAGTTCTTCAGGCACTCTGTCTCTCAGATCTAATCCACTGAATCTGTCACTTCCACTGAATAATGGTAAGGGATTTGATTTAGGTCATACCTGATTGGTCTAGTGGTTTTCCCTACTTTCTTCAATTTAAGTCTGAATTTGGCAATAAGGAGTTCATGATCGGAGCCACAGTCAGCTCCCGGTCTTGTTTTGCTGACTGTACAGAGCTTCTCTATCTTTGCCTGCAAAGAATATAATCAGTCTGATTTCAGTGTTGATCATCTGGTGATGTCCATGTGTAGAGTCATCTCTTCTGTTGTTTGAAGAGGATGTTTCCTATGACCAGTGCATTCTCTTAGCAAAACTCTGTTAGCCTTTGACTTGCTTCATTTTGTACTCTAAGACCAAATTTGCCTGTTACTCCAGGTATCTCTTGACTTCCTACTTTTGCATTCCAGTGCCCTATGATGAAAAGGTCATCTTTTGGGGGTATTAGTTCTAGGAGGTCTTGTAGGTCTTCATAGAACCATTCAACTTCAGCTTCTTCAGTATTACTGGTCGGGGCATAGACTTGGATTCCTATGATATTGAATGGTTTGTCTTGGAAATGAACAGAGATCATTCCTTGCAGACCCATGGACTATACGGTCCATGGAATGCTCTAGGCCAGAATACTGGAGTGGGTAGCCTTTCCCTTCTGCAGGGGATCTTCCCAACCCAGAGATTGAACTCAGGTTTCCCGCATTGCAGGCAGATTCTTTACCAGCTGAGCCACAAGGGAAGCCCTGTGACAGATCAATGAGGCACAAAATATGATAAAATGTTAATTACCAAATGTTAATTCTTCAGGGAATAGTGGGTGTAAATAATTGAGCAATGTTCTCAGAGCTGGAGTTGGCACCTGAAATAAAAGGGATTCTTGAGAAATGAGGCTAAAAAACTAATAAGAGCAGTAAAGGAAGGATTGCTTCTTTTAATTTTCTTCCTTCCTTTCCTTTTTACTTTCTACCTTGCATGTCTTAGTATTCTATGGAGTTGGGTGTTGGGACTAGAGGTAACAAGGCAAGACAAGCTGGTTTTAAAGTTTATTATTTTGATTAGTATTAAATAAGATGATGAATCATGCCATACATTTGTAAGTTTTCATTTTTCTAAACTCTTTTTGTCCTATTAGTCCTTGTAATTACCCTGTACGTTAGACAAGAAAGTTATTACTATCCCATTTGGGTGATGACAAAAGGCAAGATCAAAAAAGCTAAGTGATGACAATAATTTCTATAAAGTATGAGGATTATTATGAGAGGCACTGGTTCCTAGGAATAAGTCTAGTGTCAGAAGGGTAGGGTAACTTTTGCACAAAGATTTGTGGAATAAAAGTCTCTCAAGTTCCACCAACGTAATTAAAGTTTTATCTCATATTTGGTTATCTTAAAGGAGATTCAAAAACTAAACATGCCATATAGGGCATTAGAAAGAGCAGCAGACAAGGCACTAGGATTTCTTGGTTCTGCTCCCATATCCATAAATAAAAGTGACCCTTGAAATATCACTTAACTTTTCTTAGTGTTGACTTCCTCATCTGTAAACTTTTATGGGTTAAAATACCTTTGCATATTCCCATTCCCTTCCTTATTTTGTGCAATGCAGATATACAAGTGCACCTTCCTAAAGATCAATAGATTCACGATATTTTGAGATCCTATCCACTTTGGTAATTCTGTAATCAAGAAGGCTAGATTTTACAGGAACAAATTTATGATCAGAGACTTTTACCAGTCAATTGTAAATCTATGAAATAGAAAATTATTAGCTCGTTCTCCTATGAGTTTAACTTTATTCAAAGTTAAGAACCACATTTGCTACATGTACCTTTCAGTAGGCCTTATTAGGTCACCTAATTTTCTTTATATCTTTAATCCCCGCCCTTGCTCACTCATTTCGCTCAGGCATATACCAAAAATCTGTCAAAGTAGGAAGGATCATAATTACTGCTTTCCTACTGAATCTCCTCCTGTCTGATAAAGTATGGAAAGAAAAGGGGGAGGAGGTCATTTAAAAGATTCTAAGAGTGTATAATTTTCAGAATGTGATTCTCACTATGATATACCCTGCAACAATATTTTGAATTCCTATGCAACTTTGTATAAAAAGAAAACCATAAAGGCTCATATGTGTCAGAGACATGGTTTAATATTTCAGACTCATTTTAAACTCTTAGATCTGGACTCACATTTATGCTCTTTCTCACATAATGTTCCTGCATCTGGGCCCCTGACTAGACAAAAACTAATCAAATCACTTTGAATAATAACACTTCTGCTTGATGGATAAATTGCTCTAGTTCTGAAGGCTACCATGTGGGTGAACTTAAAGGAAGATAAATGTACAAATATGGCTGCATTGAAACCGCTTATTTCAGGCTTTTGAAATCTCAATCATTCATTTATTAATTAGTTCATTCAACTACTATTTATTGAACAGCTACCATATGGCATCGACTGTATTCTAGGCACTGCAGAGAGGAAATCAAGATGAACAAGACTTGATTCCTGCATCAAGGACTGTAGCAGACACTGTTGCCTACTCAACATGCATGCTTTTTCTCTTCTCAGTGGAAATGAGGTCCCTTTTCAAGGCCACCTGAGGATCCACCTCTGAGCCAGTACCTCCTCCTATACACACAAACAGTGCATCCTGTCTCCAGACGAGGTCATCAAGTCTTGGGCTGTGGCTATCATCTTGCAACTATGAGACAACAAGCATGAAGATAGAAAGTCAAGATACTGAAGATAGTGGAGTAGAACCTGGACAATGTTGAGTTGGAGAGCCTACCTTGATTGCTGGCCTTCAGATTTCTTATTTTATGAAATAAATAAATTTCTTTTCTGCTTAAACCTGTGAAAATCATGTATTCTGTTACTTGCACCTGAACGCCTGCCTAACTGATACAGGGGGCTAACGCTGGTTGTGGGAGGATGGAATGAAATAATTTCTCAGATAACTATAATGGAAGAGATATAATAAGACAATTATGCAAAAACCTAGAATATAAGATAGATAACAATTATGATATCCCAGACTGGTATAATAGTTTCCAATTAGAAAAGGTTTATGTATAGATCATCTCAGGATTTCTAGCAATCTTATGAGGCAAGGATTATTACCTCCAATTTGAAAATAATAATACAGAGGTTCTAAGAGGTTAAGTCACTTATCAGACATCACACACAAGCAAAGTGGAAGCATCAAACAGATGCACCCTAATTTCCAAAGCATTGAGCTTTCAACTATACCACAGGTACCTCAACCAGAACAATAGCCAGGGGCCTGGGAAAACCCCACGAGAGGTGGAGAGAAGAGGGTATGGAGTGAACAACAATGCTGAGAGGAAGGAAACACATCAGGAAGGGAAACAACAGAAGCCATCTGAAGAAGGGACACCTTTTGAACTGGGCCCTAAAGGATGGGTGTGTGCTAAATAGCTTCACTTGGGTCTGACTCTTTCTGACCCCATGGACTGTAGCCCACCAGGCTTCTACCCATGGCATTTCCCAGGCAAGAATACTGGAGTGGGTTGCCATGCCCTCCTGGGGATCTTCCCGGCCCAGGGATCAAACCCACCTCTCTTATGTCTCCTGCACTGGCAAGTGAGTTCTTTACCACTAGTACCACCTGGGAAGCCCAAAAGACGGGTGAGAATTTAGAAAGGGATCAGAGGAAAGACCATTCTAGAAAAAGGGAATATTATGAAGATGCAAGTTACACTGAACAAGTATTTCAACTGAAGTTAGAGAGAAACTAAAGATATAAGGGACGTAAGAATTCTGAAACCAGATCATAAATTTCATGCCAAGGAGTCCAAGTTAGTAGAAAATGGGGCTCTGTTTGCAACTCTAGAAGAGAGACTATGGAGGCAGTTACAAAAGGAAATCGAGGTTTATCAACAGAGTTATAGGTAGATGAAGGAGAACAGAGCCCAGAGAAACCAGGAAGAGGGTATCTGCGGTAGTCGGTCCAGATAAGAGAGCTCGTGATGACCTAAAGTAGGGCTGAGTTCAGTTCAGTGCAGTCACTCAGTGGTGTCCAACTCTTTGTGACCCCATGAACTGCAGCACGCCAGGCCTCCCTGTCCATCACCAACTCCCAGAGTCCACCCAAACCCATGTCCAATGAGTCGGTGATGCCATCCAACCATCTCATCCTCTGTCGTCCCCTTCTCCTCCTGCCCTCAATCTTTCCCAGCTTCAGGGTCTTCTCAAATGAGTCAGCTTGGGCATCCAAAATTGAAGAAACAGGATGGAGGTGGGATGGTGGTGGGGCTTATCTACCAAGTGCAGGAGATGGTGTAAAAGGGAGGAACCAAATAAGAAACTTTCAAGAATCCAGTAGAAGCAAGTTTAGGGGAATGACAGAGATGATTGGTCCACTTGCTCCCTCATATCCTAGGAAGAACACTTAATTTAATCAAATCAAACTGTCCCACTCCCTGACTCACAGAACCACTTGGAGGGTTCTTTCTTGGGCCATTAATCCAGTCTGCATGTGTAATATGGGACCTCTGTCTCATTTCCTGGAGTCACCACCAAAATTCCAGATCCATCCTAAGTTATGTACCTGGCTTTGTGATGTGCTAAAATCCACTTCTCCCACACTATCCTTCAGAGCAGGAGAATGGAGGGAGATCCATTATCCCTTTCTTTCTGAGGCACTAGCTTTGTCTCTGAGCAAGAAATGAGATCTCCTCTCTATGGCATTTTGTTGTTATTATTATTGTGTCATTCATTCTGGCTTTCCTGGGAATCCTCGCCATCAATTGGCAGACAGATGTCCTTCTCTATGGTTCTTCCCGTGTCCTGCTGTGTCACTGGCTAGTGACAAGCTGTGGCTTAGTTGTCAGCTAACTAATTATAGGACAGTCTAATTACAGACATGTTACACTTGCAAGGTATTATTACTGAGGCCCTGTCTGCCATCACCCAGAAGTAATCTAGCAAAATGTCATCACAATTGTTAGGGGACTGGTATATGGAACGAAGTAAATTCTTCCATAAATCATTAGCCCTGGGAATGCCCTTGGACTTTGGGTAGGGGACAGGAGCATGGGGAATGGAGAAAGGTCACTAAGCTGGATTTTTTAGGGCTGTTCACTGTGGCAAGGCAGAGTTTTCTGTGTCCCTCTCCTTATTTAATCCTTGGCCTCCTCACTCTAAGAGCACTTTTGTTTTTCTTTGCTTAAGCTTAATGGCGTTTGAATTCTTATTATGAGGGGCTATCAGTGTTAGCAAGGGGAAGGTTTTTCTTATGTCATTTCACTCTGAGGAGACAGAGGATGTAAAGCTACATCTGTGGAGGACTTCATCCTGTCTGAAAGGATTCACTGAATTCCTTCCAGAACAGAGTTGGGAAAGACAGCCTCTACCCACTTGACCCCAGGGTGCTTGCCATGAAGGCTCCAGAAAAGAATCAGGGGTGGAAAATTAAAAGAAGGATGGCCAGGGAGGGAAAAACTGTCAATCACCCACCACAGGCTGACTGTTAAGGTGGTAAGATTACTCAGTAAGAAAACTAATCTTGGGCATGGTCCTTTGGACTTTCTGTATATTTGAGATTAGCCAAAAATGAGATCCTTTTCTTTCTGGTAACACCCCTGGAAAGCCTCCCAGATATGGTTTCCTTCCAGTGTTGCAAAATCTAAGGGGTATCCTTTTAAGTCCAGATGCCTGATATCTCAGTATTATGAAGATCCAGGAGAATCTTCTAGAAAATTAATGCAACTTATCTTGATTCAAGAATATACAGAAGAACTATACAAAAAAGGTCCTAATGACCCAGATAACTACAATGGTGTGGTCACTCACCTAGAACCACACATCCCGGAGTGTAAAGTCAAATGGGTTTTAAGAAGCATTACTACAAACAAGGTTACTGGAGGTGATGGGATTCAAGCTGAGCTATTTCAAATCTCTAAAAGATGATGCTGTTAAAGTGCTGCACTCAATATGCCAACAAATTTGGAAAACTCAGCAATGACCACAGTCAGTTTTCAGTCCAATCCCAAAGAAAGGCAAGGCCAAAGAATGTTCAAACTACCACACAATTGCACTCATTTCACATGCTAGCAAGGTAATGCTCAAAATCCTTCAAGCAAGGCTTCAGCAGTACCTGAATTGAGAACCTCCAGATGTACAAGCTGGATTTAGAAAAGACAGAAGAACCAGAGATCAAATTGCTAACATCTCTTGTATCATAGAAAAAGCAAGAGAATTCCAGAAAAACATCGACTTCTGCTTTATTGATTACGCCAAAGCCTTTGACTATGTGGATCACAACAAACTGTAGAATATTTTTCAAGAGATGGGAATACCAGACCACCTGATCTGCCTGCTGAGAAATCTGTATGCAGGTCTAGAAGCAACAGTTAGATCTGGACATGGAACAACAGACTAGTTCCAAATAGGGAGAGGAGTATATTGTCACCTGCTTATTTAACTTATATGCAGAGTACATCATGAGAAATGCCAGACTGGATGAAGCAAAAGCTGGAATCAAGATTGCCAGGAGAGATATCAAAAACCTCAGATACTCAGATGACATCACCCTTATGTCAGAAAAGGAAGAGGAATTGAAGAGCCTCTTGATGAAAGTAAAAGAGGAGAGTGAAAAAGCTTGCTTAAACTCAACATTCAAAAAACTAAGATCATGGCATCTGGTCCCATCACTCCATGGCAAAAAGACGGGGAAACAATGGAAACAGTGACAGACTTTGTTTTCTTAGGCTCCAAAAATCACTGTAGATGGTGATTGCAGCCATGAAATTAAAAGACACTTGCTCCTTGGAAGAAAAGCTATGACAAACCTAGGCAGCATATTAAAAAGCAGAGACATTACTTTGCCGACAAATGTCCGTCTAGTCAGAGGTATGGTTTTTCCAGTAGTCATGTATGGATGTGAGAGTTGGACTGTAAATAAAGCTGAGCACTGAAGAATTGATGCTTTGGAACTGGGGTGTTGTAGAAGACTCTTGAGAGTCCCTCGGATTGCAAGGAGATCCAACCAGTCCATCCTAAAGGAGATCAGTCCTGAGTGTTCATTGGAAGGACTGATGTTGAAGCTGAAACTCCAATACTTTGGCCACCTGATTTGAAGAGCTGACTCATTTGAAAAGACCCTGATGCTGGGAAAGATTGAAGGCGGGAGGAGAAGGGGACGACATGATTGGATGGCATCACCAGCTCGATGGACATGAGTTTGGGTAAACTCCGGGAGTTGGTGATGGACAGGGAAGCCGGGCGTGCAGCAGTCCATGGGGTTGCAAAGAGTCGGACACAACTGAGTGACTGAACTGAATGATGAGAAATGCTATCCTGCATGGGACAAACTGAAGGAACCGTGAAGAGGAACATTTAAAGAAAAGCAAGTAATAACTTAATTATGTTCTCTGGGTGCATTCCTGCAAGACAACTGGAAACCTGGGCTGAACTATAATGACTAAAGGGGTGGGAATCCTTAGTGAGCATAAAGGCAGGCCATCTTGGTAGTTGTACAGGACATGTACTGCAAAATTTCAGAGGGCATCATTCATATTATATTAATAATAGGTCTGCATATTTGCTCTGAAAATTTTCTTGTAAATTTTCACTGAAGAAAATTAACACTGAAGTGTCTGAGGAAAATAAAGTCTTTTCTATTATAATTTTCACTAGGATGTTATAAGGGCTGCTTAGTTTTAGGTATCATATTAAAGTTTTTGATAGTTAATCTCAGGCCCATATATACTTACATCTGAGGACCTTAGCCCTGGAGGCCTTAAAGTAAAGAAACTTCCATGTCAGGGATATCAAATTATTGGTGTGTCCTCAGTCATTCAGTAATGTCCAATTCTTTGTGACCCCATGGACTGTAGCCCACCAGGCTCCTCTTTCCATGGGATTTTCCAGGCAAGAATACTGGAGTGGGTTGCCATTCCCTACTGCAGGGGATCTTATTGACCCAGTGATCGAACACGAGTCTCTTGCATCTCCTGCAATGGCAGGCAGATTCTTTACCACTGTGCCACCTGGGAATCCCTATCCAATTATTGATAGACCTTCTAAAGTATCAGTTGATTTGAGAGTTCAGACTCTAGCAATATTCCTACAATCTCCTCATTATTACTTATCATCAAACTCTTTACAGTGCTCATGTGACTGTTCAGCTCTTCCCCTTTTCCTTCTGGGCAGCTAGACCATATTTCCAAGCATCCCTAGCCATTAGGTGTAGCTATATGAGAGATTAAAAGCCATGAAATACAGGTGGAAATGCTGATTTGCTTGTGCAGTTTTCCATTATCCTCATTGACTGACTAAAGGTAGAGAATTCCAAGGGCTTACAGAAGGATGGAGCCACAGATGGAAAGATCCTGGGTCTCTGAGTGACCATATGGAACCCTCACCAACCCACTTTGCACTGGAACAAAGGAATTACTTTTATATGAATCTTCTGTAAATTTTAGGTTGGCTGTTACAACAGTCAGTCGACTCTTCCCAGTACACTGGAAGAGGAAACTGTAGTCAACAAGCCCATAGGGAGAGTGATAGCATACAGACTTTAACACCACAGAACCTGGAGCCAAATGACATGTGTCTGAATCTGACTTTTCCTACTTTCGACCTGTGAGACCTTAACCAAATTTAGCTAAGTAGCGTATCTCAGTTTCCTCTGAATTAAAAACTGCCATAATAAGTATACTTAACTCCCAAGTGTGTTATGAGATTTAATACATATAAATTAGCTAGCCTGATGTCTCACCAGTCATGAGCATCAGTAACAGCTATTCTGAGGCTGATAGTGGAACACCAATTATGCATATGCTGAAAGACATACTGATGCTAATGATACAAGACCAGGCTTTGTCACCAAGTCCAGGTCATCTCCAGGGCCCTCCCCTCAGCATAAAATGCCATCAGTCTTTGACCCAGAGATGAGTAATGCTGGAGAATCCATACAGCACAGGAATGGAATATGTTATGAGGCTTGGATATGATGGTATTGCCTGAGAACCACACACACAGTTCAGTTTCAACTTGTGCCACTTTGAGAGGATTCCCAAATATCTGCACTCTGTGAGGGATTCTTCTCCTGAGGGTCCCACCACCTACCGTAAGACCATGGCAGAAGGAGGGAAAGTTAGAGCATGCATGGATCACCTTACTCAAAGTCACTTTGCCAAGGTGAAGTGGTTCTCCAATCATTTTGCTTCAGGACTCTTAAATACACTTTTAAAATTAATGAATGACCTCAAAAATCTTTTTTTTTTTTTTTTGACCACTCCGAGTAGCATGTGGAATCTTAGTTCTCTAACCAAGAATCAAACCAGAGCCCCCTGCAGTGGAAGAATAGAGTCTTAACCAGTGGACTGCCAAGGAAGTTCCTCAAAAGTCTTTTGTTTGTACGAAAAATATGTATTGATATTTACTATATTAGAAATCAAAACTTGAAAGTGTTTAAATATTTATTTTTTAAAAAATAAGAACAATAAGCCCATTACATGGTAAAAGTGAAAGTCAAAGTCACTCAGTCATGTCCGAGTCTTTGGGACCCCGTGACTATACAGCCCATGGAATTTTTGAGGCCAGAATACTGGAGTGGGGAGCCTTTCCTTTCTCCAGGGGATCTCCCCAACCTAGGTCTCCCACATTGCCTGCTTTGCAGGCAGATTCTTTACCAGCTGAGCCACAAGGGAAGCCCAAGAATACTGGAGTGGGTGCCCTATCCCTTTTCCAGTGTATCTTCCCGACCCAGGAATTGCACCGGGGTCTCCTGCATTGCAGGCAGACTCTTTACCAACTGAGCTATCAGGGTAACACAAATGATATTTTAAGTGAAAAAGAACTGTATTTCCAAAAGAAAAAAATTAATAAGAAGAATAGGACTGTTTTATATTTTTGAAAATCTCTTTAAGATCTGGCTTAAAGAAGCCAGCTGGATTCTCATATCTGCTTTTGCATTCAATCTCTGAGATATCACACACTATGTAGCCTCCAGAAAACTCCACCAGGCATTCATGAGAGAATGAGATTGAAAAAAGCAAATAAAATCTTAGTATTACTATAAAAGTAATTTTGACCTTGCAACCCCCCTGAATGAGTTTTGGGGACCCTCAGGATCCCAAATGACATTTCAAGTAGAAGTGGTAGGCCATCGCTTGCTCAGCTCTCAATGGTTCTCACTATTGGGCTGTAGGACTTGCGATCTGAATTGACTATATTTTCTTGTAAGTAATCATACATTATCGTATCTTGAAGTAGATGAGGTATATACATTGTCTTCATTTGAAGGAGAAATTAAGGCACAAAGAATTTATTTGTTAATCCAAGGTCATACAGTAAAATTCTCTGGAATTCCAGCCTTGAGTTATCTTTCACCCAATCAAAATTCTTACTTGGCCCTGATACTACACTGACATATCTACTTAGTTCACTCTTGGGCTGGTAAATACAAATAATTTGAGGATAGTGATAAATACAGAAAATCTGAGTAGAGTACACCTTTCACAGGTGACCTCAGCTCTTGTCTAATCATACTTGAGGCCATACTTAGCATTTTCTATGCATCCTAGCTGAGATGCAACTCCCTGACTCAATAACAGAGACAGATATTTGGTGACAATTTTCTGGCGAAATCTTGAGGGAGGGGGTGGATAAAGATGACTCACACTACACACTACTTACAGGAAAGTCTGTTAATTTCTCTAACTGAAATTTCCATCATTTTTCCCCATTTCTGGTCACTTCATCTGTCCTCCTCTCTTCTCTCACCTAGTCACTAGAATCTTATTTGCTTCATTATGAAGGAAAATTTAGCTTTCACCCTTAGTTCATAATTCCCACTCTACAAAAGAAAATTCAGTGCTTGGTGACTGTTACTGCTCCTTTGAATGCCCCTTAGAGAGCACACTTCATTTGTCCACATCTGGAATCATTCATTAAGAAAAATATGACGACAAAAGTTTTTGTTACTTCTGTCTTTCATTTCTACTGAGTTTCACAAAACTAACCTCAGGCTCATAGAGCTTGAGGCAATCTCAACAAAGTCCTCTAATTTATACTCCTGTGAGTATGATACCACATATCTGCTCCTATAAATACATTTATGAAAAGTGAAAAAGAAAGTGAAAGTCGCTCAGTCATGTCCAACCCCATGGACTACACAGTCCATGGAATTCTCCAGGCCAGAATACTGGAGTGGGTAACCTTTCCCGTCTCCAGGGGATCTTCCCAACCCAGGGGTTGAACCCAGGTCTCCCACATTGCAGGCTGATTCTTTACCAGCTTTACCACAAGGGAAGCCCAAATACATTTATACATCTTATATAAATAAAGAGTCCATGAATTTCTCTGAGCACAGCACTGCAGCCTAAAAGGTTGAGTTTGTGTTGTCATTAAAATCTATATTCAACTGCATATTATATCAGGGAAATAGAGGTGATCTCACTATATCTCTATTTCACCTTCATATGTTTGGGGAACTTCTCACATCATTACTATCTTCTCCAGGCTAAATAAGCATTAATTTGAAACTCACATGCTATTTTATTTCTCTTTTATCATTTCCTT
Organism: Cephalophus harveyi; assembly: GCA_006410635.1. Lineage (NCBI taxonomy): Eukaryota > Metazoa > Chordata > Mammalia > Artiodactyla > Bovidae > Cephalophus > Cephalophus harveyi. Next base: position 25,091 of record SJYT01028675.1, on the reverse strand, counting down.
AGTTTTGCATTGTTATTCAGTCGCTAAATTGTGTCCGACTTTTTGTGACCCCATGGACTGCAGCACACCAGGCTTCCCTGTCCTTCACCATCTCCCTGAGTTTGCTCAAACTCATGCCCATTGAGTCAGTGATGTCATCCAACCATCTCATTCTCTGTCGTCCCCTTCACCTGCCTTCAATCTAGACCCCCTCAAATTCTTCCATATGCTCTTTTAAATTTGTAGGCCAAAATTGCACTGAACTTTTAATATGGTTGATTTTTAACCATGTAATGTATGATATATATGATTGTAAGAACTAGTTCATAATTTTTCCTCATTTTCCATTGATGACATCAGTAACATGACAATTTTAAGATTAATGAGTCTTCTTCCATATCATAGTGAAACTAGCTATTAAAATTAGAAGAAGGCAAAGAAGCAGCCCTGAGGTATGATGATTCTCAAATACATATATAACACTCAACTTTTCTATAGTGGAAGTTTGGGGACCTATGTGTGACTCACTCAAAACCTCCTTGAACAAACAGGACCAAGTGTTTATTTTTATAATGTGTGCCCCCAGCCCCACAGTGCTATGGACCAAGGATGTACACCTGGCCTAAAGTCAACCATCATATCAAATCAAAGTTTAGCCAAATCCCTTGCCTTGAGAATCTGCAATCAGCCAACAGTGGATGATGGATTAAGTCAGTAAAGTTATGTGAATTGGGCCCCTTTGAGCCCTTTCTCCTCACGTATGGATGTGAGAGTTGGACTGTGAAGAAAGCTGAGCACCGAAGAATTGATGCTTTTGAACTGCGGCGTTGGAGAAGACTCTTGAGAGTCCCTTGGACTGCAAGGAGATCCAACCAGTCCATTCTGAAGGAGATCAGCCCTGGGATTTCTTTGGAAGGAGTGATGTTGAAGCTGAAACTCAAGTACTTTGGCCACCTCATGCGAAGAGTTGACTCATTGGAAAAGACTCTGATGCTGGGAAGGATTGGGGGCAGGAGGAGAAGGGGATGACAGAGGATGAGATGGCTGGATGGCATCACTGACTCGATGAACTCTGGGAGTTGGTGATGGACAGGGAGGCCTGGCATGCTGCGATTCATGGGGTTGCAAAGAGTCGGAAATGACTGAGCAACTGAACTGAACTGAACTGAATTGAGCCATTTACAAGTAATCAGCATCTTTGGAGTGCAGAGACCAAGAAAAGCAGAGATGGGAGAGGTGTTGCAGTTGCTGACAAAGAGTTAAAGAGAAAAAAAGAGATTTCAATCTCAGCATCTTCTTCCATTCTCAAGAAGCTTGGCCACTTTCTGATTCCTGTGTCTGAGTGATTGCATAGTATAAATGTACTACAATTCCCTTCTTACCATGACCTAGTCTGAGATTTCTAGCTCTTGCAACCAAACAATTCCTAGCCAAGACCATATTTGCCATCTGATGAAGACTAAGGTTTGCCTTGGAAACAAACAGAGATCATTCTGTTGTTTTTGAGATTGCATCCAAGTACTGAACTTTGGACTCTTTTGTTGACCATGATGGCTACTTCATTTCTTCTAAAGGATTCCTGCACACAGTAGTGGATATAATGGTCATCTGAGTTAAATTCATCCATTCTAGTCCATCTTAGTTCGCTGATTCCTAGAATGTCGATGTTCACTCTTGTCATCTCCTGTTTGACCACTTCCAATCTGCCTTGATTCATGGACCTAACATTCCAGGTTCCTATGCAATATTGCTATTTATAGCATCGAACTTTGCTTCTATCACCAGTCCCATCCACAACTGGGTGTTGTTTTTGCTTTGGCTCCATCCCTTCATTCTTTCTGGAGTTATTTCTCCACTGATCTCCAGTAGCATATTGGGCACCTACCGACCTGGGGAGTTCATCTTTCAGTGTCCTATCTTTTTGCCTTTGACTGTGTGGATCACAATAAACTGTGGAAAATTCTGAAAGAGATGGGCATACCAGACCACCTGATCTGTCTCTTGAGAAATCTGCATGCAGGTCAGGAAGCAACAGTTAGAACTGGACATGGAACAACAGACTGGTTCCAAATAGGAAAAGGAGTACATCAAGGCTGTAAATTTTCACCGTGCTTATTTAACTTATATGCAGAGTACATCATGAGAAACACTGGGCTGGAGGAAGCACAAGCTGGAATCAAGATTGCCAGGAGAAATATCAATAACCTCAGATACGCAGATGACACCACCCTTATGGTAAAAAGTGAAGAAGAACTAAAGAGCCTCTTGATGAAAGTAAAAAAGGAGAGTGAAAAAGTTTGCTTAAAGCTCAACATTCAGAAAACTAAGATCATGGCATCTGGTCCCATCACTTCATGGCAAATAGATGGGGAAACAGTGGAAACAGTGGCTGACTTTATTTTTCTGGGCTCCAAAATCACTGCAGCTGGTGATTGCAGCCATGAAATTAAAAGATGCTTACTCTTTGGAAGGAAAGTTATGACCAACCTAGATAGCATATTAAAAAGCAGAGACATTACTTTGTCAACAAAGGTCTGTTTAGTCAAGGCTATGGTTTTTCCAGTGGTCATGTATGAATGTGAGAGTTGGACTATAAAGAAAGCTGAGTGCTGAAGAATTGATGCTTTTGAACTGTGGTGTTGGAGAAAACTCTTGAGAGTCCCTTGGACTGCAAGGAGATCCAACCAGTCCACCCTAAAGGAGGTCAGTCCTGAGTGTTCACTGGAAGGACTGATGTTGAAGCTGAAACTCCAATACTTTGGCCACCTGATGCGAAGAGCTGATTCATTTGAAAAGACCCTGATGCTGGGAAAGATTGAAGGCAGGAGAAGGGGACAACAGAGGATGAGATGGTTGGATGGCACCACTGACTCAATGGATATGAGTTTGGGTAAACTCCGGGAGTTGGTGATGGACAGAGAGGCTTGGCATACTGCAGTCCATGGGGTCACAAAGAGTTGGACATGACTGAGCAACTGAACTGAACTGAACTGAAGTTTTTTAATAGCCAGCAGTGACCTACTGTGGACCTTTATGTTTTTTAAAATAAAAAGTATTCAGCAATTTGGTATAAAAAAGGGAAAGAAAGTGGAGGTAAAAATACTTCTTGTCTTCCTTCTGTCCACTCAAGTGTATACTTAACTGGCTAATTATTGGTTCCTGATGAGGAGAGTTCCAGTGGATAATTCCACTTACTAGTATGGAGACAAGGCAATAATGGACTGTAAGAATGAAAATTAGGAAAGAGTGAGTATTTAGGTTAAAGAGAGTCAAGCAGGCTTTTTGGAGGAGGTAGATTTTGAAGTGGTACTAGGGGGGTTAGAAATCAATAATAATTAAGGAAAAAAATGAACACTGTAATTCACTTTTTGCTTACTCTTCCTAACCACTATATGTGGGTTATATTGAGAATAAGAGTATTTTAAACATGAAAAAAAGAATTATCCAGGTGAAATGTGATGTGGGGAACAGGAAAAGAAGCAGTAAATATGGCTTACGATGTTCAGGAAACAAAACAATTGGAACGTGCATATTGGGAGGATCATTTGGTAAGATCTGACAATGAATTTTTTAAGTCAGTAATACAGGTTGCAGTGAGGGAAGGGTGGTAGGTATAGCGCAAGTAGAAGAGTATGTACAGAAGAGCGCCATCTCTGAGTGCAGTGAAGGAGGCATGCTGGATGCAGACTATGGGGCCAAACGATGGGAGACCTGGAGTGCTAGGCTCATGAGGTTAACGTAACCTCAAAGCCAGTTGGTATGATCTTTATAAGAGGAATGATAATGTGTCCTTCTGTTTCCGGGAAAAATTGATCTGGGTTCAGTACCATTTAAGGGGAGAGCGTGAAAGAGATAAAGGGCAGCATGAAGAGATGACTGCAGGAATGTGGGCTGAGATGATAAAATACTAGACGAGGAGGGTGGGCATGAAAATGTAAAGAAAGGATAGACTCTGAGCGATGCTGAAAATAAAGACTGATGTGTGTGGTGACTGTTTTGATATAGAGAAAAAAGAAAATGGAGAAATTTCAAAGGTTATTCATCTGATTAATTATTCAACAAACATATATAGCAATAAATACATACTCCTGGTGCTGTTATAGTAGAGAACAGTCATATTTGCTAGCAACCCAAACTGAATCTAGCTATCTCAGGTGTGGAAGGAATGGATCATAATACCAGGGGCTCACAGCATCAGTGATAACTCAGAGAATGAGGCTTAGAAATTTGGCAGATCCAAAATTGCCCTGTAGCAATCTTTCTAACCCGAGTTTCATGAGAAAATTAAGTTCTATCACCCTATAGCATGTGTTATATACAGTATAGTGATTTAACTCCTCTCCTATGCATCTAGAATGGCACCAGTCATATGCTATCTTTGGCAGAATTGAGAAATCTGTCACTCAAATCATTTTCACTTTCTCTGCCTCAAATGAGGTACTCTACTTGAGAAAGCCTGGATGGGGGCTGAGCAGAAGTCACCACAAGATGGCCTTGGCCACACACTATTCATTGCCTTTGTTCCCATGTGTGCTTAGTCACTCAATTGTGTCTGATTCTTTGCAACCCCATGGACTGTAGCCCACCAGGCTCCTCTGTCACTGGGAATTCTCCAGGCAAGAATACTGGAGTGGGTTGCCATGCCTTCCTTCATGGGATCTTCCCAACCCAGGGATCAAACCCAGGTCTCGTGCATTGCAGGCAGATTCTTTACCATCTGAGTCACCAGGGTAGCCTTTTCTTCCCATATTATTACTCATTTGCTTAAGATTTAAAATTCCAGGAGCATGGAGAGAGTTCAAGTATATGGGAAGGCTTTTTTTTTAATTTATTTATTTTAATTGGAGGCTAATGACTTTATAATATTATAGTGGTTATTGTCATACATTGACATGAATCAGCCACGGGTGTACATATGTTCCCCAGTCTGAACCCCCTCCCACCACCCTCCCTATTCCATCCCTCAGGGTCATCCCAGTGCACCAGCTCTGAGCACCCTGTCTCATTCATCGATCTATTTCACATATGATAATATACATGTTTCAATGCCATTCTCTCAAATCATCCCACCCTCACCTTCTCCCACAGAGTCCAACAGTCTGTACTTCACATCTGTGTCTCTTTTGCTGTCTCACACATAGGGTCATCATTACCATCTTTCTAAATTCCATATATATATGTTAATACACTGTATTGGTGTTTTTCTTTCTGACTTACTTCACTCTGTATAATAGGCTCCAGTTTCATCCACCTCATTAGAACTGATTCAAATGCATTCTTTTAATGGCTGAGTAATATTCCATTGCATATATGTACCACAGCTTTCTTATCCATTCATCTGCTGATGGACATCTAGGTTGTTTACTTCACTCTGTATAATAGGTTCCAGTTTCATCCATCTCATTAGAACAGATTCAAATGAATTCTTTTTGATGGCTGAGTAATACTCCATTGTGTATATGTACCACAGCTTTCTTATCCATTCATCTGCTGATGGACATCTAGGTTGCTTCAATGTCCTGGCTATTGTAAACAGTGCTGCGATGAACACTGGGGTACACATGTCTCTTTCAATTCTGGTTTCCTTGGTGTGCATGCCCAGCAGTGGGATAGCTGGGTCATATGGCAGTTCTATTTCCAGTTTTTTAAGGAATCTCCACACTGTTCTTCATAGTGGCTGTACTAGTTTGCATTCCCACCAACAGTGTAAGAGGCTTTCCTTTCCTCCATACCCTGTCCAGCATTTATTGTTTGTAGACTTTTTGATAGCAGCTGTTCTGACTGGCATGAGATGGTACCTCATTGTGGTTTTGATTTGCATTTCTCTGATAATGAGTGATATTGAGCATCTTTTCATGTGTTTGTTAGCCATCTGTATGTCTTCTTTGGAGAAATGTCTGTTTAGTTCTTTGGCCCATTTTTTGATTGGGTTGTTTATTTTTCTGGAATTGAGCTGCAGGAGCTGCTTTATTTTTGATATTAATTCTTTGTCAGTTGGGGAAGGCTTTTTTAAAAGATGCTTTAAAATGGATCTTGAAAAAAAAAATCAGTGGGGACTTGAAAGTCCTGCCAAAAAGAGATCATCATGTGCAAAGTCAGAAGGTTAAAAGGGCTTGGTTGACCTGTTTTGGAAATGACATCACGGGCAAAGGGGCTGGGGATGTGAGATTGGGGTTGATGGCAGAAGATGAGGTAGGTAAATGTGAACAGGCCTTGAAGGTCTGTTCCAACAAAGAGTTTAGATTTTATCCTCTGGGTCCTAAAAAATTACTGAAGCTAGCAAAGTTTGAGAGTGACAAGATCAGACTTTGTTTGTCACAATAGGAATACAGATGAGGGATAAGTTATAAGAAGGAAAGACTCAAAGAGTAAGGAAACTACTATATACATGATATGTCAGCAGCAGTGGGCTCTTCATCCATGAGCCAAGGCATATAAATCAAGACCCAGAAATGTTTAAATGACTACTGCAGACCAGCACAGCTTGCAAGGGAAGAGTGAGGATTGAAATTGCCAGGGAGCAAGGACACCATCCAGGAATGAACTGAAATTGTCCAGGTGATAAATGATAAGGTTTCACAACAAAGAAGTGGAAGTGACAGTGGGGAGAAGACACTGTAGGAATGATACCAGGCTAAGGAACTGGTCAAGAGATAACCTTGAGCCTAGAGCATGATTGGGTTATGTGTGACATAAAGGCATTATCTGAAGTCAGTGAGGAAGACAGCAAAGGGGCCAGCACTGGAGGATACTCAGAGTTAGGGGATGGAATGAGGAAAGGAGTTAACAGAGGGATGGGGCAAAAAGAAAATGTCACAGCACCGTGGGGTTGGGGGGCAACACTGGAGGAAGGCGACACTTAAGAAAGAGAAAGGAATCTCAAAAACAAGAAACAACCATCCCAAAGGGGATACATCTCATCTCTTCTCCCTGAAATCCCTCAGATCCCAGGCTCATTAAAAACAAAACCAAACCTCTTCTTTAATCTTGTTCATATGACAGAGAATAACCTCATCTTTTTGCTTCTTTGTGCTAGCTTCTTTCCATCAAAGTCTTATTTACTCTCTGGGGTATTTATTCTTACATTGTGAAAAGTATACTAGAAATAATTAGGTATGACCATATTGCTTGGCCTCATCTACTACCTTTAGGAATATATTCCAAGGAATCACTTAAAAATGTGTTCAAGACTGGTTATAACCATAGTGCTCATAGTGTAAACAAACAAAGCAAAATCAAAACAGAAGAGACACCCAGTAAGTGAGCACAGCTGGGACATGGTTCCATATACTATACTCCAACATTTTACTGCACTGTGGATCCAGCAGATACACAGAAAATTTACATGGATTAAAGGAAAAGAAAAAAATAAACCTTGAATGTACCAGCACAAGAGTTGGAAAGGGGTCATAGAATCTTACAGAAAAAAATAAGATTACATTCTAAAGTTATTTTGTACTTTTATTATCTATTAACATAGTTAAAAGGTGTGTGCTCAGTCAGGTCCAAGTCTGTACAACCCTATGGACTGTAACCTGCCGGACTCCACTGTCCATGGGATTTTCCAGGCAAGAATACTGGAGTAGGTTGCCATTTCCTACTCCAGGGGATCTTCCTGACCCAGGGATTGAACCCACATCTCTTGTGTCTCCTGCATTGGCAGGGAGATTCTTTACCACTGACCCACCAGGGAAGCCATTAACATAGTTATTTGTGTTTATTTTAAAGATGGCTAGATGGTGAAATATAAACCAGTTACTTCTCATATGTCAGTACAATGAGAAAAGAAATTTCATTTGTTGGATTAAATTGCCACAGGTACTACAGTTAAATGTCACTGATTAAATAAAGATCTTGTACAATGTACTTGATGGGGTTTGGACAAACTACCCGAAAATATGACACCTTGGTAGATTGATTGTTTTAACCTGAAGGAATTTGAGCAAACTCTGGCAGAAGCAGGAAGGTCACTATAGCCTCCGCCTGAAACAGGTCATAAGATGCTCATGTGAGAGGCCCCCTCCTCACATTTCGAGGAAAGGAACACTCTGATCCTCCAAAAGCTGAGAAGAATCTGAACAAACAGGCCTTGCTAAGCTCCCCTAGTTTACTACAATTACTTCGTGCTCCTTTAACCTGTCATATTTTTCCACAACTGTCCAGTCTTCATCAAGGCTACCATCCAAATACAGAGGTCTAACTATTTCTTTGGTTTTTCATTTCCTTATGAAGGCTCTGTATCATGTAAAACTTACACCAAATAAATTTGCAGGATTTTGTCCTGTTCATTTGTCTCTCTGTTTGCTTTCCAGGCCCAGCCAGGGACACTGAGAGGGTTAAGGAAAACTTTTTTCTCCCCTACACATTCTTACAAGCACAAAGTCAAAATGCCCTGGTGCAAAAATATTTCAATTTTAAAAAGAGGAGATTAAAATAAGAATGAGTACTTAAAGACTAAAAATATCCTTCTCTAAGCTTTTCAGGAAAGTAATATAGGGAAACAGCAAAGAATAAGAACCACTCTGAAAGCGAGAGATTTATTTATTCATTTATTGTGAAATGGGAATTCATGTTTATTTGATACTAGCCATGAGAATTATAACAAAACATTCTCTAAAACAGCAGAAGCACACAATTAAAAAAAAAAAAAAAAGCTTTGAGCCTATTTCCTATTCCCAAACACAAACAGAAAAAAAAAATTCACAGAAACAGTGAACAAGGGAAAACAGTTCAAATTTAAGAAAGACAAAGATGAATATTCTGAAAAACAAGAAGAGTGACAGTTGAGAGGAAAGAAGAAAAATGAATAACAGGAGGAAAAAACATTGCAGAAAGTCTCTGTAGCATATAATAGGCTGTAGGAAGGAAGATATTTTAAAGGTGAACTTGACTGAGAACAAGAGTATGTGAAAGAGAATTCCCAGTTGGTAGCATAACAAAAGTGAAAAAAAGTGTTTTAAAAAGGTACAAAGAGATTAAAGGACAGGAAAATATTGGAGTGATTTAAAGTTATATGTATAATTTAATGTTCTCTGCACAATTTTTCATATTTCCAAAAATGCTTTATAATTCCAAATATCTATATAAAATGTTCTAAATTGCTCCTGAAAATCATTTTCTTTAATACAGTATTTTTCAAGGTTCTTAGTTGCAAATAACAGTATTCCAACTCAGACCAGCCTAAATCAAAAAGAAATAATTCACTCATTGTGGCAGGTCCCCAAAGATGTCCATGTCCTAAGTCCTCAGAATTGGAAAATATGCCTCCTTACAGGGCATAGGGGACTTCTGCTGATGTGATTAAGTCAAGGATTCTGAGATGGGGTGATTATCTTAGATTACTTCAGTGGATCCAAAGTAATCACAAAGGGCCTTATAAGGGAAAAGAGTGGAAAGAGTCAAAGAAAGATGTGATGGCAGAAGCAGAGGTCAGAGTGATAAGCTATAAACCAAGGATGGCAGGCAGCCTCTAGGCAGTAGAAAAGGCAGAGCCATTTTAGATTTCTGACCTACAAATTATAAGACAATGAATGCATGCATGTGTGCTAAATCAATTCAGTCATGTCTGACTATTTACGATCCTATGGACTGCAGCCCATGAGGCTCCTCTGTGCATGGAATTCTCTAGGCAAGAATACTGAAGTGGGTTGCCATGCCCTCCTCCAGGGGATCTTCCCTGGCCCAGGGATCTAACCCAAGTCTCTTATTTCTCCTGTGTTGGCAGGCAGGCTCTTTATCACTATCGCCACTTGGGAAGCTCTTTTTTTATACCGGAGTGGGTAGCCTGTCCCTTCTCCAGGGGAACTTCCTGACCCAGGAATTGAACCTGGGTCTCCCACATTGCAGGCAGATTCTTTACCAGCTGAGCTACTCAGGAAGCCCCTGATAATTTGTGACAGCAGCAACAGGGAACGAAGACACTCAGGCAGCTAAGAAGTTACAGAAGTATAACTAACTTCCAGCCCATTTTAATCCAAAGATTTAGCTGACATTGAGAATCTATTACAATAAGTACTAAGCAATGTTTTCTTCTGTATTGTCTCATTTTCAGGCAGTTCCTCCTCACATCATAGAAAAGAAGACCACTGGTAGTTCAAGGCTCTCTTAATCCTCAATGAATGAGCATCCCTGAGCTACACTGTGTGGCAGCCCTGCTTAAAACTAGCAACCCCAGAAGAAAAGCAAAAGCTCCCTGCCTCAGCTCCAGAAAAGTCCAAAGGCGAGAATCTGACCTAGGTGCTACAGGCCCCACCTATTTCTTGAACCAATTATAGCCAGGGGTTTTCTCTGGATATATACATGCACCCCAGTGTTCACTGCAGCATTATTTACACTACCCAAGACATGGAAGCAACCTAAATGTCCATTGACAGAGGAGTGGATAAAGAAGATGTGGTACATATATACAATTGAATATGACTCAACCATAGAAATGAATGAAATAATGCCAATTGCAGCAACATGGATGAAACTAGAGAGTGTCATACTGAGTGAAGTCAGTCAGACAAAGGCAAATATTGCTTACACATGGAATCTAAAAAAAAAATGGTACAAATGAACTTATCTACAAAATGGAAATAGAGTCACAGATGTAGAAAACAAACTTATGGCTACCAAGGGAGAGAGGGGGACAGATAAACTGGGAGATTGTGATTGATACATACACTCTCTCTATATATAAAATAAATAACTAGTAAGGATCTACTGTATAGCACAGGGAAGTCTACTCAACACTCTGTAATGATCTATATGAATAGAATCTAAACAAGAGTGGATATATGTATGGGCATAACTGATTCATTTTGCTATACAGCAGAAACTAACACAATATTGTAGATCAACTATACTCCAATAAAATTTTTTAAAAAGACATTTCCTAAGAAACATTGTATTTGAGATAAAACAATAAATTGATAAATGTGGGTTAAAGGCAGCAAAGGTATAGTGAAGTGGGGGGGGGGCGGTGAACTTGAAGTCAAGAGTCCAGAATTTAAATTTTAGTTCCATCACCAAACATTGAGGCCACCTCGGGCAATCCTTTAACTCTAATGACTGTTTCTTCAGCCCTAAAATGGAAATAAAACTAAATTGTCTTCTCCCATCCCACTCTTAAAAAATTCTATATTAATAAGTGAAGTTGGCAGCTCAGCATTAAGGAGGACAATTATTATGTTAATAACAGGTAAAACAATTGCAAAATGCAATGTCTAAGTGGCATTGTTTTTAACCTGGGCTAAGGTTGCCCCTTTAAGGACATGGTCACTGTTCAAAGTGGGCTTGAGATGCCAGAGTGTAAGAATTCCAAACAGTTGATGGTTGGTAGAATCAGATGGCAGATTATCAGGACTCTGATTATTTGGCTTCCTCCTTTTTTCTTGACCTGATATAACCATGTACTCCCTTCCTGTCCTGACGAGCCTGGTTGTGGCCAAGGCCAAGTGGTGGGTGTGGAATCCAAGAAGGTGAAGTGACCCCTTGGGGTATAGCTCTCAGAAAATTGTCTTAGAAAACATCAAAAATATGTTCACACTTTCCAAGATATCTTTAAATCTCAGGTGAAAGGAACCAACTCTGGTGTGAATATGGCAGTGATTTACTTTAAAGACTTACCAGGTAGCATGGAAGCTGATCTAGAGGTCAGGGGGAGCTCACTAAATACATACTGAATGAATGAACTGGTTTCAAAGCGTTGCTGTTCATCACTTGCTGAATACAATTTTAATTTTGAAAGTGAAAATGTTAGTAGCTCAGAAGTGTCCACCTCTTTGCGACCCCATGGACTGTAGCCTCTGTCCATGGAATTCTCCAGGTAAGAATATTGGACTGGGTTGCCATTCCCACCTCCTGGGGATCTTCCCAACCCTGGGATCAAACCCAGGTCTCCCACATTGCAAGCAGATTCTTTACCATCTGAGCCAGCAATGAAGACCTAGATTTTAACTTTAAGTTTATATAAAAGAGGCAAAACTCTTGTTTTTCTTTCTGGTTCTGTATCTTTTCATCAGCAAGCATTTGTTATCTGCTTCCTTCAGACATTACTTTTGTGTTAAAGAGCCTGAAGTCAGGGGTTAAGTGAAAGTTTAAGGAAGCTATATACAGAGATGATTCCGATGATACTAAAACCACAAATAAATATACAACATACACACATACGAAGGATATTTAAGTTAATGCAAAATCTCGATGTCTAAGATAATGCAGACTGGATGCGGCCAGCAAAAATGTCATTTTCTGACTTAATGGAGAGATTAATAAATCAAAACCATGAATTATATATGAAGTCTCAGCCAGGGTCTTGGTTATTTTTAGCACAGGAGAGTAACACGATGCTGCAGGTATGGTCTGTGCCAACACCATAACGGGAGGAGCAAGTACCAAACAAAGCAGGACTGCGATGTTTCAATCAACAAAAGCAGAGACAAAAACTCAGCATCCTCCAGAAGAGAGAGACAGCTTTTCTCCTGTGCAAAACCTAATGGCGAACATGAAGGAAGGAATCACGAGTGTGTGTGTGGGGGTGCTTCACTAGCACATAACAGCTGATGCAAATACCTGACACTGTCTTCAGTGTCTCTGCCTGTCAAGTGATAAAGGTAATTTGCGATGGGATTTTAAGTTACCCTATGATAAAGAAAGACACTGTCTGAAATAAAAATAAACAGGGATAATTAGCACCAGACGAAGATACATTACGCACACAGACTTAAAAAGGAGTCTACAGACTTGAGTTCAAATCCTGGGTCTCTGTTGTCTTCAACAAGTAATTCAACCTATAGAAGCCTTAATTTACTTGTCTGTAACATGAAAACAGTTTGTCTGTATCATAAGGTTTGGGAAGGACTCAACTTAATGACCCCTGTAAAGTGCTTAGCATGGTGTCCAGTATACAGAAAGTGCTCAATAGTTAATATTTCTCAGAGATACATCTGACAGTCACAAAGGTTAAGTGCATGTGTGTAACCATATGAACTTTTATAATCATTAATATAACTGTTTATACATAAAACTTAAGGTATACGGTTTAAAAGGTTTTAGTGGATGTGTCATTAAATGAAACAAGTCCAGGCCCCACAGACACTGAAGAGTTTGGGAGCACTTAGTGTGACAATCACAAAGAGAGATGACAACTCAGGAAAAGAGGAAACCTATAATATGTTATGTCAACACCACTTCCCTGGCCTTTAGTGCCATGGGTACTAGACCCAGATAGCAGTCCCACCCACCAATGACCATATTTAAACCTTAGTGTTAAGAAGGAAATCACAAATAAACCAAGCTCTGGGAGACTTCCAAACAGGAGAGATTAAGAATATCTTTTTACTGGATGAACGAACATTTATTGAATATTCACCAAAATGTAAACTCTAGTTATTGCTGGAAGACTACATACGATTTTTAATTTTCAACATGTCTTTTGGTTTGTAGATAATTTATAAATTTTCTAAATATTTATATTTCCATAGCATTAAGAACCAGAAGATATTTAAGGAGTATCTTCTTATTTTATCTCAGGTAGGGAATAGGCAGGGGCCTGCAAACTCCAATATGATGGTCCCCTGTTTTTGTAAATGAAGTTTTGCTATAACCCAGCCACACCCCTTTGTTTGTGTACTCTCCATGGCTGCTTTGGCATCACAATGGCAGAGGTGGGCAGGAGCAACAGAGGCCTCAATGACCACAAAGCCCAACATATTTACCATTTGGCCCTTTAGAGACAGTTTACTGAGCCCAGAGTGAGTCAGTGTGAAGGAAATTCTCAAGCATGGCTTGCCCATTCTGGAATACCTACTACAAGTGGGTCCCTCCCGACCTATGATGGTTTGGACAAGTCATTAAACTCATAAGTTGCCTTATTTGTAGAAAGAAATAAATAAACATAAACCTTTGAGTGTTTACCATGCACCAGGCACTCTTCTGAGTGCCTCGCATATTAACTCATTTAGTTCGTATGACTTCCCCGGTGGTTCAGTTGGTAAAGAATCTGCCTGCAATGCAGGAGACAGTGACTCTGTCACGGTCAGTTCAGCTTGACACGGGGATGGCCTCTGTCAGTCAGACTTCAAAAAGGACACAGATCAGTTTCCGCGTGACCATACAACAGAGTGAAATGCAGTCATTAAGAACAATACTCATGAACACTATGGTAAACCCACAGTATTCCCTTGCACACAGACTGGAAAATTATGGACTACAGTTTCTGAAGGGACTTCCCAGGTGGTACCAGTGGTAAAGAACCCACCTGCCAATGCAAGAGACATAAGAGATGCAAGTTCGATCCCTGGGTCTGGAAGATTCCCCTGGAGAAAGAAATGGCAATCCACTCCAGTATTCCTGCCTAGGGAGTCCCATGCACAGAGGAGCCTGGTGGGCTACAGTCCATGGCGTTGCAAAGAGTCAAACACGACTGAAGCAACTTAGCATGCAGGCAGTTTCTGAAGTATTTATTTGGGCAGTGGAATAATGGGGTGACTTTTTCCCTTTCTCCCTTCCTTCTGTTCTTCCTTTCCTTTCTTTCTTTTGGAGATATATATTGTCCAAGGTTTTTATAATTAATATGTGTTACCTTTGAAATCAGGAAAAAAGTTACACTTGGAAAAGAAAACCTCGATGCACTAGAACAGATCAATATAAGCAACCCCTAGATAATAAAAGGTCAGAATCTTGTCTTAGGAGAAACATCTGAAGGGCTGTGCAATTTTTATCATGGAAAAAAATGAAGGCTTTGAAGGGTGAGATAAAACTTATCAACTACTCTGAAGAGCAACCATGTAGAGGCGAAATGAAACTTGATTCCAGGTAGTTTCAGAGAGGAGAAACTAGGACCAACAGACAGAAGAGGAAAGGAAGGTTCAGTAGAGGAGGAAATCCCTTCCCATAACGATAGTGTGCTAAAAAGCTTGACAGAGCTCCCTCAGGCACACCCTCAGATGACCATCTATAGAAACACATACCCAGATGCAGGGTGATTATCTACAGAAACACCCCAGATGCTGGATGACCATACATGAAAACAATTGCAGATGCCAATCACAATACATGGAATTCTACGTCCAGATGCCAGTGAACAAAAAGGCACACACTGTGATGCTCAATGTCCTTCCTGCTCACAGCCCTTCATAAATGACCATGAACTTGGCTTTCTATCTTTAAGATACACTTCAGGGCTGGGAGATATGTCCTAAAACAAGCTATGAAGTCAGTAGCATGTCGTCCTAAAACAAGTTATAAAGTCGATAGCATGTCTTTAGGGACAGAGTGTTTCATGAATATGAAGAATGCTTTGGAATCAACAGCACGGTGACAATTAGCTGCAGAAGAGTTGCATGGTAATACTCAGCTGCTCCTCCTTTCAACCACCTGCTCTATGGCTTCACAGATGCAGGGGATACTCATTACCCTCCCTTACAAAATGCTCTCAATTAAGAAAAAAAGAGGGGAGCTTCAAAGTGGAAGGAAGCACAGGCAAGATTAAAGAGGAGAAACAAGGAATGATCAAGTATGGAGAACAAGGAAGACAGCAACAAGTGAATACAAATATAAAACTGTTTAGAGAACTAAGAGCCAACACTGAAAATACAGTTACAAAATAAATAAATAAATGAATTCATACTCTGGCCTTTGAGGTTTATTCACCTGCTTAAATCATGACCTACTTTTGTAGATCTTTCAGAAACTGTCCTGAAAGAAGTTTTACAGGGTTGTTTAAACAGAAGGAAAAAGAAAAACCAAAACATCTGTGGTATCTATATTTTTATCACCAATTCTCCTACTTAGCTCTATAACCTGTAGAAAGTTAATCTCTCTGAAACTCTACTTGTTCATATACAAAATAAGAATTATACCTACTTGGACTGTTGTAAGAATTAAATATCTTCTTAAACGTAGGGATATACTCATTAGATGTTGAATGAATCCTAGCTTTAGTATTATTATTGTTGTTAGAAACAATTTATTTGGTCTAGAAAGGAATAGGTATTATTATTTTCCAAGATTCAATATGACATGAGATTTACATATAGCAACTCTATTTAAGTCCATCAACTCTTTGAGAGTTGTGGTTGACAAACATTTTCTGTAACAGACCAAATAGTAAATATTTTAGGCTTTGCAGACCGACAGTCTCTGTCCAAACTACTCAACCTTGCCTCAGTAACACAAACGCAATTTTAGACAATATGTAAATGAATGGTCATGGCTGTGTCCCAATAAAGCCTTATTTACAAAAGCAAGCCAGATTTGGCTAGTAGGTACTAGTCAGTCTGCCTCTAAGCTAGCTAGTATTCCCAAATTACAAATAAAAAAAATGTTATTCAGAGTGCTCAGGCAACTTGTCCTGGGTCACTTAGCTCCTAAGTGGCAGGCCTGGGATCTCAACGTTGGACCATCTGTCCCAGAATTCATGTTCTTTCCTCCATGCTTAGTCGTGATTGACATGGTACCATTTAAAAGCAGAATTTATAGTTCAGAGGAGAAATTCTGCTCAACTAAACACACAATTGCTCCATAACACAAACCATGCCCAAATAACTCAAGTAGAACATATCAAAATTCCAGGCCTCTTGCTCATTGTAAAATGTACAGTTTCAAAAGGATTTGTTGGTATTATTTCAGTGAGAAGCTGGTCTTGCTAAAATCAAGGGAAAAATTATTATATGAATGCCATAAAATAACTTTGACCTGAGTTTTCTGGAAAGCACTAAAAAACATTTTCCTGTTTGAGCTTTGATAACCCAAAGATTTGCCCCAGACATCCAATGCATCATCACAGAGAAAGAAACTGAATGACTGATCCTTTACAGAACAGGAAATAAGAATAAGAAGATATCTATTCTTCCAATTACTTATGATAAACATTAAGTTCTTTTAAAGATGGGCCACAGGCATTTACAAAGTATTGAGCACCCCGATACATAGAATCAGTTTTCAATTGGGTTGCAAAGAGAAGGAATGGAGAAAGAGTAGCAGAATCAACTGTATTTATCATCACAAATACATAGCCCAGCCATAATCCCCACCACCTCGATTTAGGACCCCATGTGTGAAGTCATGGAATAATGTGGCATTTGCTTGTAGGAAGCAAAATAATGCGAAACAAACATGTCAAGTGATTGTAATTATTCTACCTTTAGGAACACTGGCTAAAGCAGAAATTCTCCACTTTAGCGCAATTGGCCCTTTGAGATGGATGAATTGATGTTGAGGCAGCTTCCTGTGCATAGTAGGGTGTACAGTAGTAGTCCTGGCCTCTACCCACTAGATGTCAGTAACATCCTTCCCCCAATCATGACAATAAAAAAATGTCTCCAGACATTATCAACTGTTCCCTTAGGGGCATCCGGTCTCATGACTTCATGGCAAATAGATGGGGAAACAATGGAAACAGGGACAGACTTTATTTTCTTGGGCTCCAAAATCATGGCAGATGGTGACTGCAGCCATGAAATTAAAAGACGCTTGTTCCTTGGAAGAAAAGTTATGACCAACCTAGACAGCATATTCAAAAGCAGAGATATTACTTTGCCGACTAACGTCCGTCTAGTCAAGGCTATGGTTTTTCCAGTGGTCATGTATGGATGTGAGAGTTGGACTGTGAAGAAAGCTGAGCGCCAAAGAATTGATGCTTTTGAACTGTGGTGTTGGAGAAGACTCTTGAGAGTCCCTTGGACTGTAAGGAGATCCAACCAGTCCATTCTGAAGGAGATCAGCCCTGGGATTTCTTGGGAAGGAATGATGCTAAAGCTGAAACTCCAGTACTTTGGCCACCTCATGCGAAGAGTTGACTCATTGGAAAAGACTCTGATGCTGGGAGGGATTGGGGGCAGGAGGAGAAGGGGACGACAGAGGATGAGATGGCTGGATGGCATCACTGACTCGATGGACATGAGTCTGAGTGAACTCCGGGAGTTACTGATGGACAGGGAGGCCTGGCATGCTGCAATTCACGCGGTCGCAAAGAGTCAGACATGACTGAGCGACTGAACTGAACTGAACTGCAAAGCTGAGCAGATTGTGGACTCCCAGTAAACATTCAATAACAATAAAATGTTTTTGGTTTGTTTACCAGGAAAATGGGAAAACAGGTTGAGAGGGTTGTTAATGTCTCTCCTGGTCTTGAGATTTGGATAAAGACCACTGTTATAAGTCCCAAATCAAGTCTCAAAGAGGTGATTGTTTTTTTGGTTTGGGGGGTAAAAGGAGACAGAGTCTCAAAGGAGAAAGACATTGATATAACTAGATCCTTCTCTTCCCATGAAATGGACATGCCTAACTCAGCATTCAGAAAGATCCATTTTTCAAAGAATTAAGCTCTTATCATTCCTCTGCTCATAACTCTCCAAATGATTCCCCATCTTGCCCAGAGTAAAAGCCACAATGGGACTGGATACCATTCATCAACAGATGAATGGATGAGGAAGATGTGATACATATACACAATGGAATACTACTCTGGCATAAAAATGAATGAGATCATGCCCTTTGCAACAACATGGATGGACCTAGAGGTGATCACACTAAGTCAAGTAAGTCAAAGACAAATATCATATGGTATCACTTACATGTGGAATCCAAAGAAAATGATATAAATTCATTAAACAGAAACAGACTCATAGACAAAGAAAACAAACTTATGGTTACCAAAGGGGGAAGAAGGGGGAGGGATAAATAAGGAGTTTGGGAGTCAGTTTAGTTCAGTCACTCAGTCGTGTCCGACTCTTAGTGACCCCGTGGACTGCAGCATGCCAGGCTTCCCTGTCCATCACCAACTCCTGGAGCTTGCTCAAACTCATGTCCATTGAATCAGTGATGCTATCCAACCATCTCATCCTCTGTTGTCCCCTTCTCCTCCTGCCCCCAAGTATTTTGGCCACTGATGCTAGAGCTTCAGCTTTAGCATCATTCCTTCCAATGAATACTGAAGGTTGACTGGTTGGATCTCCTTTCAGTCCAAGGGACTCTCCAGAGTCTTCTCCAACATCGCAGTTCAAAAGCATCAATTCTTCGGCACTCAGCTTTCTTTATGGTCCAACTCTCACATCCATACATGACTACTGGAAAAATCATAGCTTTGACTAGACAGACCTTTGTCGGCAAAGTGACGTCTGTGCTTTTTAATATGCTGTCTAGGTTTGTCATAGCTTTTCTTCCAAGGAGCAAGCGTCTTTTAATTTCATGGCTGCAGTCACCATCTGCCATGATTTTTGAGCCCAAGAAAATAAAGTCTGTTACTGTTTCTATTGTTTCCCCATCTATTTGCCATGAAGTGATGGGACTGGATGCCATGATCTTAGTTTTTTGAATATTGAGTTTTAAGTCAGCCAATGCAAACTAGAATACATACAATGAATAAACAACAAGGTCCTACTGTATAACACAGGGAACTATATTCAGTATCCTGTAATGAACTATAATGGAAAAGAAAAAAAAGAGCCACCACTCTTTCCATGACCTATAGATAGTATACTGGCTGGTCTTTTCCTCACTCACCTCTCTGACCTCTCTCCCTGGCTCACTCCATTCCAGCCTCCTTACTGCTCCTCCAATTTACCATGTACTATTCATCCTCAGGGTCTAAACTCATGTGGTTCCCTCCTCTGGAACTTTCCCCCTAGACATCCCAATGGCTTGCTCTCTCACCTCCTCCAAATTTGCCAAAAGTCAGCTTCACAAGAAGACTTATTCTGACCACCTC
Organism: Cephalophus harveyi; assembly: GCA_006410635.1. Taxonomy (NCBI): domain Eukaryota; kingdom Metazoa; phylum Chordata; class Mammalia; order Artiodactyla; family Bovidae; genus Cephalophus; species Cephalophus harveyi. The sequence continues at coordinate 5,422 of SJYT01028675.1, read as the reverse complement.
ACTGGCAACCTGTAGTCTCCCTTCCAGCACTCCCCACCCTTTCTGCTGACTTATTTTTCTCCATAATTCTTGCTGCCTTTCTTATACTATACAAGTTACTTTTACTTCATTGGCTCTTTGAGTCTGTGCTTTTGTCTGTCTTGATCACTGCTGTGTCCCAGCACCTAGAAGCCTGCCAGGCGTGCAGCATGGGACTCAATGAATGTTTGCTGGATGAATGGACACAGCTAAGGCAGCACAATGAGATGGGAGTGAGGCTCATGAGCCTCAAGCTGCATTGCCTTTCCTGTTTGGCCTTTGGGCTGGTGCTCTAATCTCATGTTTATGGCCTCCTCCTGAGTTCATATTTGCTCAGCTCTCTTTCTCTTTTCAACCTGTGTCCACAGGTTACTCCCTTTCTGGTCAGCGGGAGCTCGATCCCAAGGCAAATTAAGCAGGAGGTAAAGCAATGGAAAGGGAAAATGTCTGCATGTATTAATGGAAGGCAAAAAGCTATTATCAACAGAGAAGGCATGGGGTTGACCATTGACCTTATTTCCTGATGTGGAAAAAGGAGGCAAACATCAATTTTTCAATCCCAGACTTTCACAAAAGCTATTTTCAAGTTAATGATGGTTAGAAAAGAGATCTTACAAATAAAACCTGAAGACACAAAATCTAGCACTGTTTTCTAGGCACAGCTGGTGCTCATGGGGGCTGTCCAAGTCTTGAAATCCTATGTCCAAAGATACAATTCATTATAAGAATGAGGCAGTGAGGCAGAATGGAAAGAGCCAGGCTTTGCATATAAGCATTTGTATTTCTTAGTGAAGAAACAAAATCATAATCCCTACTTATGAATTTATTTTACAATGAAACAGGATATTTTAAGAGCAGCATATTATATATATAATTATCCAATCCATAATGGGTGCTCAATATATGTCAGCTGTCACCGCCACTGCCACCACCACCATCGTCATCATCGCTGTTATTTGCAAGCGTTGATCTATCAATACCTAGGGGGCAGTAAGAGAGAAGGGTACTATCATGCTGAGAGAAATAGAGAGGAAGGGACACTCTATAGGCTGAAAGATGAATTTGATTCAACTAGTTGAGGGTTTCTCAAGCTCAGCACAGTTAACATTCAGGGCCACATAATTCTTTACTCTAGGTGGCTACCCTATACATTTTGAACATTATCCATGGCCTATACAGATAAGACAAACAGAAATCCCCCAGCTGTGATAAACAAAAATGTCTGTTCAGTTCAGTCACTCAGTCGTGTCCGACTCTTTGCGACCCCATGAATTACAGCGTGCCAGGCCTCCCTGCCCATCATCAACTCCAGGAGTTTACCCAAACTCATGTCCATCAAGTCGGTGATGCCATCCGGCCATCTCATCCTCTGTTGTCCCCTTCTTCTGCCCCCAATCCCTCCCAGCATCAGGGTCTTTTCCAGTGAGTCAACCCTTCCCATGAGGTGGCCAAAGTATTGGAGTTTCAGTTTCAGCATCAGTCCTTCTAATAAACACCCAGGACTGATCTTCAGAATGGACTGGTTGGATCTCCTTGCAGTCCAAGGGACTCTCAAGAGCCTTCTCCAACACCACAGTTCAAAAGCATCAGTTCTTCTGCATTCAGTTTTCTTTATAGTCCAACTCTCACATCCATACATGACCACTGGAAAAACCACAGACTTGACTCGATGGACCTTTGTTGGCAAAGTAATGTCTCTGCTTTTGAATATGCTATCTAGGTTGGTCATAACTTTTCTTCCAAGGAGTAAGTGTCTTTTAGTTTCATGTCTGCAGTCACCATCTGCAGTGATTTTGGAGCCCCCAAAAATAAAGACTAACACTGTTTCCACTGTTTCCCCATCTATTTCCCATAAAGTGATGGGACCACATGCCATGATCTTCATTTTCTGAATGTTGAGCTTTAAGCCAACTTTTTCACTCTCCTCTTTCACTCTCATCAAGAGGCTTTTTAGTTCCTCTTCACTTTCTGCCATAAGGGTGTTGTCATCTGCATATCTGAGGTTATTGATATTTCTCCCAGTAATCTTGATTCCAGCTTGTGCTTCTTCCAGCCCAGTGTCTTTCATGATGTACTCTGCATATAAGTTAAATAAGCAGGGTGACAAATACAGCCTTGACGTACTCCTTTTCCTATTTGGAACCATTGCCAAATATCCTCAGGAAGAAACAATCACTCCAAGTGGAGAACCACAGATGTCTGACCAGAAAACAGGAAATAGAAAGCAGTAAAAAGCAGATCTGACTTAAAGCATTTGTATACATATCTTTATTTATCTTTGTGCTGTGTAGTTTACAGTGGAAGTTTGGCAAATCATGGTGCATGTGTGTGTGCTAAGTCACTTCAGTTGTGTCCAACTCTGTGTTGACCCTATGGACTATAGCCTGCCAGGCTCCTCTGTCCATAAAATTCTCCAGGCAAGGATACTGGAGGGGTTGCCATGCCCTCCTCCAGGGGATCTTCCTGATCCAAGGATCGAACTCACATCTTTTATGTTTGTTGCATTAGTAGGTGGGTTCTTTACCACTAGCGCCACCTGGGAAGCCCAGGCAAATCATGGTTAGCGGGTCAAATCCATCCCTTGCTTTTGTAAATTAAATTTTGTCAAAACACAGACATGTTCATCATTTCCATGTTATCTACACCTGCTTTCACGCTACAAAGGCTGAGTTGAGTAGTTGTGGCAGAGATTGTACAGCCCGCCAAGCCTAAAATATGTACTATCTGGCCTTTTGTAGACAAAGCTGTGAGATCCTTGGTTTATAGCACAGATAGACTCTGGAGTCAGGCTGCTTGTTTTTAAATTCTTCTTCAGCTTATCACCAGTACATTTTGCAGCAAGGTCCTTGAACCTCCTGGTGCTTCACCTTCCTAATCTGTCAGTAGGGCTGATGATAATGGTGCCAAACTCCCAGGGCTGTTGTGAGTATTAAATGAATAAAGACATGGGATGTGCTCTGAACAGTTCTGTGAATGTTGTAGGCACTCAATACGTGTTTGCCATTATAATACTCTTCAAGGAGAAACAAAGAAAACATGGTGATCTTACCTTTTAAGGGACTGATTTATATATCAGTAAAGTCTGCCCAGGAAAGAATATCTCAATAAACTTATTAGTCTCCTTCCTTAAATAATCTCTCACTAATACTTGATGAGCTAATTTCAAAGAAAGGAGAGAATCAAAGGCCTTTGCAAAATGTGAGTTTAAAGTGTCTGATGGAAAACTCAGCAAGAGAAATACAAATCTGTAGTAAAACTGATCGAGTACTTTCTGGTCACTTCAGATGAAGGAAGGCTATGCTTTCTTTTGTTCATTGTCTCCTTCCAAGTCTTATTTTTAAACTCCTAAAAAGGAAGGCTTTCAGGTAATACCACACATTCAAGTGGGCCTGGATGTGTATACAGCCCCATCACAAATCCTTCACTGTGACTAGACTTGGAGCCTCATTTTACAGGAGTAAATGAGATTCTTGCCTGCCTGCTAGCATGTGCTAGGGTTGTTTAGATTCTCCAATTCCTGTTTATTCTCCAGGTATCAGCAACAGTTCAGTTCAGTTCAGTCGCTCAATTGTGTCCGACTCTTTGCAATGCCATGGACTGCAGCATGCCAGGCTTCCCTGTCCACCACCAACTCCCAGAGCTTACTCAAACTCATGTCCATCATTTGGTGATGCCATACAACCATCTCATCCTCTGTCTTCCCCTTCTCCTCCTGTCTTCAATCTTTCTCAGCATCAGCGTCTTTTCCAGTGACTCAGTTCTTCCCATTGGGTAGCCAAAGTATTGGAGATTCAGCTTCAGGATCAGTCCTTCCAGTGAATATTCAGGACTGATTTCCTTTAGGATGGACTGGTTTGATCTCCGTGCAGTGCAAGGGACTCTAAAGAGTCTTCTCCAACACCACAGTTCAAAAGCATCAATTCTTCAGTGCTCAGCTTTTTATAGTCCAACTCTCACATCCATACATGACTACTGGAAAAACCATAGCTTTGACTAAACAGACCTTTTTGTTGGCAAAGTAATCAGCATAGGTACTTCTTTTCTTCTCATGACCCTTGGCATATTCTCCAAACTACTTCAAATTCCAGAAGGGTTCAGAGGACTTCATGTCTCAACAAGGCTTTTCATCCCATACCCACTGCAGCTGTTACTCAATGCCTGCTCATGAGACTGCCTTGTTTCCCAATCAAATGTTAAATGACTTGTGACAATGACCTTACCTTGTGTTTCTCGTGTGTATCTCCTTTTGCACTATGCTTAGAGGAGGAGCCTGTAGTAGGCACCAAACTAATGAATTAAAAATTACATTGTTTACAGTACATGTATTCAATAAAGGACTCACGTAATTAAATTATGTATCCACACAACCCTATGAGGCAGTACCCTGGAGAAAGAAATGGCCACCCACTCCAGTATTCTTGCCTGGAAAATTCCATGGACAGAGGAGCCTGGCAGGCTATTGTCCATGGGGTGGCAAAGAGTTGGACATGACTGAGCAACTAAGCACATGAGATAGAAAGTACTATGAAACCAACTTAAAGGTAAGGAAATTGAGGGTTACAAAGATAAGCAACTTGTCCAAGGTTACATTTCTAATAAGTGGTGGAGGCAGGATTTAGCTGCTACATTATGCTGCAATTAGAAATTGTTCAATGCAAAAAAAAAAAAAGAAATAAGGATTAATGTAAATAGATATAGATATGATTCTACAAATCATTGAAGAAGCAGACAGCATCACGGTTAGATGGATGAAAAACTTAAACAAATAGCTCACAGGAGTTTATCCAAATGGTCAACAGATGAGTAAATACTCAACTGCATGAGTTATCAGGGAAATGCACATTAAAACCTTATGTTGCTATCATGGACGTATCCACTGGAATGTCTAAAAAACTAAAAAGATGGAGAGCAAGGAGTAGAGCAACTGAATTCTCACACATGCTGGACGGGACCACAGACTGATATAACTATTTTGTAAAACTGTTTAGCAGTATCTATAAAATATCAACAAAAGTACATCCCATGACTCAGCAATTCCACTCTTCAGTTTATTTTCCACAGAAATGCATACACAGATTAATTCAAAGGTAAGTGTAGAATATTCATAGTAACACCATTCATAATAGCCAAAAGCTGGAAACCACCTAAATGTTGATACATCAGTTCAGTTCAGTCGCTCAGTCGTGTCCGACTCTTTGCGACCCCATGAATCGCAGCACGCCAGGCCTCCCTGTTCATCACCATCTCTCGGAGTTCACTCAGACTCACATCCATCGAGTCAGTGATGCCATCCAGCCATCTCATCCTCGGTCGTCCCCTTCTCCTCCTGCCCCCAATCCCTCCCAGCATCAGAGTCTTTTCCAATGAGTCAACTCTTCGCATGAGGTGGCCAAAGTACTGGAGT
>SJYT01028649.1:312745-333051 GCA_006410635.1 Cephalophus harveyi | reverse complement strand
AAAATGTTGTTGTTCAGTTTCTAAGTCACGTTTGACTCTTTGTAGCCCCGTGGACTGCAGCATACTAGGCTTACTTGTCCTTTGCTATCTCCCATAGTTTGCTCAAATTCATGTCCATTGAGTTGGTGATGCTATCTAACCATCTCATCGTCTGTTGTCTGCTTCTCCTTTTGTCTTCAATCTTTCCAAGCATCAGGGTCTTTTCCAGTGAGTCAGTTCTTCCCTTTAGGTGGCCAAAGTATTGGAGCTTCAGCTTCAGCATCAGCATCAGTCCTTCCAGTGAATATTCAGGATTTTAGAAAATTAAGATTTAGGAAACTAAAATAGGCCCAAGTAATTGATTGGGAGGGTTTGAGAGGGCAATATTTCAGGGAGGAGGAGATCCTTGAATTTAACAACCAACTAATTCTCTTCAAAAGTCTGATAAAAATTTTCAAATTTGCAACGGAATCTTCCAATTCTTCCTAATACAAAACAGACTTCAATAGGAGACATACTGTATAATTTCAAGTAGTAATTTTACATGGCTTCTCTTAAGAACAGGGTTGGAGAATAGCATTTCATTGAGACTTCACTTTATAAACAAGAATTTAAGTTACTGTTATGGAAGAGTAGGTGAATCTTTAAAAAGAAAATCAAAGCGTGTATCCCAAAGCTCCAATGCGTATTTGCTTTGGGTCATTCCCTATGACTCATGGCTTGATTTTGCATGAGGATGACAATTTTTTGTAGGTGTCTGATGGTTAGAAGGGGATAACAGAGGATGAGATGGCTGGATGGCATCACTGACTCGATGGACGTGAGTCTGAGTGAACACCAGGAGTTGGTGATGGACAGGGAGGCCTGGCATGCTGCGATTCATGGGGTCACAAAGAGTCGGACACGACTGAGGGACTGAACTAAACTGAACTGATGGTTAGGGGGTTATAACTCTGCCAGAAGTTCTTCCTAAACTGCTCATGTTCAGGAAAAAGAAAAGAATCGGAGCCAAACTGTTCTGATCCCCATCTGTACTTCTCATCACAGGGAATGAAGCTACCTAAAGTCTTGGTTAAAAGACTCATCTAGCCCTCACACCCTCAGCCCCATGCCTGATTTTAGGACTCTGGTTGGTCTAGTTGTTGTTGTCATTTCCCCTGTTGAACAGAAAAGTGAACACTTGCTGCCACAAGTGAGATAAGAAGAAGAATTAATCCATCAATGAGAAGGTAATTGTTGATCAAAACTTGTGTTAGATACAACAGAGGATATTCAAAAGGCATAAGAAAAGGTATATCTTTGTATGGTGACAGACAGCAACTAGACTTATCATAGTGACATTTTGAAAGGTATAGATATAAATTACTATGTTGTGTTCCAAGAACTAACAGGATGTTGTAGGTCAACTGTACTTCATAAACAAACTCATAAAAAAAAAAGATCAGAAGTGTGGTTACCAGAGGAGAGGGTGTTGGATGAAGGTACAAACTTACAGTTATAAGATAAATAAGGACTAGGGGTAGAATGTACAACACAATAAAGATAACTAACACTGCTATATGTTTATGTTATAAATGAAAGTTATTGGGAAAGTAAATCCTCACAAGGAAAATTTGTCTTTTCTATTTCTTCAGTGTTGCAATTATATGAGATGATGTTCACTAGCCCATTTCACTAGACCGTCACTAGACCATTTCATGATGTATTAAGATAAATCCTTATGTTGTATACCTTAAACTTACCCATGCTCAGTCACTTCAGATGTGTCTGACTCATCGTGACCCCATAGACTATGGCCCACCACATGAGATTTTCTGTCCATAAGATTTTCCTGGCAAGAACATTGGAGTGGGTTGCCAGGTCCTCCTTCAGGGATATTCCCCCACCCAGGGACTGAATTTCCATCTCCGGCATTGCAGGTGGATTCTTTACCACTGAGCCAGGGGGGAAGCCTTGCATGGTGCTGTATGTCAATTATATCTCAATAAAACTGGGGGGGGGGGGAAATGTCCACTCTCAGTGAAGCATTATTTCACGTCAAAAGGAGATGGTTGGATGGCATCACCAACTTAATGGACGTGGGTTTGAGCAAGCTCCGGGAGATGGTAAAGGACAGGCAAGCCTGGCTTGCTGCAGTCCACAGGGTTGCAAAGAGTTGGACATGACTGAGCAACTGAACAACAAACAACAACAAAGAGCAGGTTTATGATAACTCTTTAAAGGCTTGTATTCCAATCTAGTAATTACCAGTCTGTCCTTTTTATTCCTGGGACTGTCCTGCACCCTTGTGAAGTGAGGAATTCATTTATTCAACTTAATTGAAAAAATGAAAAAGAATGAAAAGAAATGGAAAAGAAAAATTAATTTTGAAGGACCTTACATATTACAGGGGCTTCCCAACTGGTTCTAGTGGTAAAGAATCCACCTAACAATTAGGCAATCCTATAGAACTGGACATGGAACAGCAGACTGGTTCCAAATAGGAAAAGGAGTATGTCAAGGCTGTATATTGTCACCCTGCTTATTTAACTTATATGCAGAGTACATCATGAGAAATGCTGAGCTGGAAGAAGCACAAGCTGGAATCAAGATTGCCGGGAGAAATACCAGTCACCTCAGATATCCAGATGACACCACCCTTATGGCAGAAAGTGAAGAGGAACTTAAAAACCTCCTGATGAAAGTGAAAGAGGAGAGTGAAAAAGTTGGCTTAAAGCTCAACATTCAGAAAATGAAGATCATGGCATCTGGTCCCATCACTTCACGGGAAATAGATGGGGAAACAGTGGAAACACTGTCAGACTTTATTTTGGGGGGCTCCAAAATCACTGCAGATGGTGATTGCAGCCATGAAATTAAAGGACACTTACTCTTTGGAAGGAAAGTAATGACCAACCTAGATAACATATTGAAAAGCAGAGGCATTACTTTGCCAACAAAGGTCTGTCTAGTGAAGGCTATGGTTTTTCCAGTGGTCATGTATGGATGTGAAAGTTGGACTGTGAAGAAAGCTGAGCACCGAAGAATTGATGTCTTTGAACTGTGGTGTTGGAGAAGACTCTTGAGAGACCCTTGGACTACAAGGAGATCCAACCAGTCCATCCTAAAGGAGATCAGTCCTGGGTGTTCATTGGAAGGACTGATAACCTCAGATATCCAGATGACACCACCCTTATGGCAGAAAGTGAAGAGGAACTTAAAAACCTCCTGATGAAAGTGAAAGAGGAGAGTGAAAAAGTTGGCTTAAAGCTCAACATTCAGAAAATGAAGATCATGGCATCTGGTCCCATCACTTCACGGGAAATAGATGGGGAAACAGTGGAAACACTGTCAGACTTTATTTTGGGGGGCTCCAAAATCACTGCAGATGGTGATTGCAGCCATGAAATTAAAGGACACTTACTCTTTGGAAGGAAAGTAATGACCAACCTAGATAACATATTGAAAAGCAGAGGCATTACTTTGCCAACAAAGGTCTGTCTAGTGAAGGCTATGGTTTTTCCAGTGGTCATGTATGGATGTGAAAGTTGGACTGTGAAGAAAGCTGAGCACCGAAGAATTGATGTCTTTGAACTGTGGTGTTGGAGAAGACTCTTGAGAGACCCTTGGACTACAAGGAGATCCAACCAGTCCATCCTAAAGGAGATCAGTCCTGGGTGTTCATTGGAAGGACTGATCTTGAAGCTAAAACTCCAATACTTTGGCCACCTTATGCAAAGAGTTGACTCATTGGAAAAGACTCTGATGCTGGGATGGATTGGGGACAGGAGGAGAAGGGGACGACAGAGGATGAGATGGCTGGATGGCATCACCGACTCGATGGACATGAGTTTGAGTGAACTCCGGGAGTTGGTGATGGACAGGGAAGTCTGGCGTGTTGCAATTCATGGGGTCGCAAAGAGTCGGACACGACTGAGCGACTGAACTGAACTGATAGACAGAAGAGACTGGCAGGCTGCAGTCCATAGGGCACAAAGAGTAGAACATGACTGAAGTGACTTAACACACATGCACGTATTAGAAGAATAAGGAATAACAAGAACATTTAACAAACCTAGACATGCATGATAAGAGACACATGAAGAAAAGATAGAGGTTTCAGGGTGAAGTGGTGTCATCATTATACACTATTTGAAAGAATAAAGACATAATCTAAGAGATGACATTTTACTCACAATTTTGACAGGTGACTACATTGAAATATCAAGAGTTGTGTTCATATTATCTCTTGTTTTCCAATCAAAAGCCCCAAATGCCATCATCTGAAATCTCTGCATTTAATCAAGTCACAATTATTTGTGTCAAGGAAAGGAAAAACTCAAAACTAATTTACTTTGGAATTGAAACAAAATATGTAGTCTTACTTGAAGTCTGTTTGTCCTTCTCCTTTTGGTTTGTTTAGGCTAATGGTAAAGTAAACTTCTATTCTCTGAGCACAGAGAGAGCAGCTACATGTCTTGGCACTGGATGGGAGAAAGGGAAGCCACCCTGGGATAAAAAATGGCAAACGCCCCTAAATCACTTTCATGTTGTTGTGGCCAAACAGCCTCAGAACATCTGGGATTTCCTCATTTTAATTCCAAATTGTCATATTTTCACACATTCTTGCTTTTTAGTTCTTGGGCTGAGGTATTATTTTCTAATTTGATTTGTGTCCTCTTGCAAAAGTGTTGAGAATTCCCATCAAATGGGGACCTTAGATTTTCCCACATCAACTGTCTCTTGTCATGGCAGCTGGTGTAGCAGGAGGAAAAGAAAAACTAAAGAGAAGTACAGAGACTTTCTGAGTTAAAACATAACAACATCAACGACAAACTAAATTGTTAAAGAAAATCTCCTCAAATCTTTTCTTTCATTTCAAAGGGATCTGTAATTAGAAAGTGAGGGACATGGTAGCAAGACAGCTTCCAGACCACTTTGAACCTCCCTAGAATTTCAACCTGCCCCACCCAGCTTTCACACTTTAGTCTCTCCCCTCCTCTTGAGGTTTTCCTTCAGTACTTCATTTTCTAATGTGCAATATACTTACCTATTTTATCTTATTTATGCTTTGTCTTCACCACTTGAAGACCCCACTGGATATTCATTCACCACTAGAATGACTATTCCCACATTTCTGCACAGTGCAGGAAATCGGAGGAAGAACTCTAGTATTAACTTGGTGAAAGGATTAAAAGACACTGTATAGTGAATACGTTTTAAGACTTGTTTACCCCAGAGTCACTTGTTTACATTCTAGAGTACTAAAAACTCTAGAAATTTCTCATTCCCCTCCCCAAAGATTGGATTATATTCCAGAGTGAAGGACTTTCTCACTCTGAAGGGAGGATGGGATCTTGTGCTAGCCACATTATTTAAGCTTTGAGTCTCATAATTTCCAAGCTCCTCTCCTATGGAACAATCCTGATGAATGTTCAAGTGAACATCTGTCCTCATTGTGTTGCCCTGTGGGGGACTGGAAAACTAATGCTAAAATGCTCTGTGGGTAATAACAATCTGTTGTCTGATCCAAAGATTTTGGTTTCCTGTCAGAATACCCCTGTTTATCTAGCTAGCTAGCTATCATCAATCTATCTATCATCTATCTATCTAAACTTAAAAGACAAATGGACAGAAGGAGGGAAGAAAGGAAGGAAAGGAAAAAGATTGGATGAATATTAACCTGTCAGAAATTCCTTATACTCCTACACTGGATGGAAAACTCTACAGATAATAATGGAGGTCTAGTCAACTTTTATATATAAATTATTCCACAGTTTCTCAGATCACTTATGGTCATTTAAAGTGATGCTTTCAGTTCCATGCCAACAAATGAGCCAAATAAAATTCAATTTCTGATAAAAGAGTCTGAAAACTGAAGAGGATTCAAATGTTTGCTTTCAAAGTATTTTCTAGAAAATGTGCAAATTGCTAAAAATAAAGAGTGATTAATCATTTATACCTGACAGAAGTCTTAGTGAAAAATTGTTCAAGAAAAGGAATGGTAGTTTGAGGCAAATTAGTAGAGATAATAACAAAGAGCTCCTTTCTGAGATAACACATAATTCCATAAAGATGATCTCTTAAAATAATTGAAAAGGGAAGAATTGTTTGGTATAAGTAAGTTTTCTTTGGGACATGCTCAAAATATAGTGAATTCCCCTCTGAACAGAAGAAATAACAAAATCTACTAAACCAAAGATTCCAGAAACTTTTAACTTGCTATTTTGCTGACATTCTGAGTCTTAAGAAAGCTTTAGTCAAATGAGCATTTGACTAAATGCTCATTTAAGGTTTTTTTTTTTTTTCCCCAAATTCATTTAGGGTATAAAGTGATTCATGAAAAACTTCAAAAGGATTGATTAATGCAGTTTAGTTTCTGTAGTTTCTGTTAAAATATCAGAAAGCTCTTTACTCCCCCTCTTCCCAAGTTTTATGGTGATTCACCTGAAAAAATCTCTCCCATTGGCAGAAACACATGTTAGCTACATTTTATACATTCAAGAGGAACACCATAGAGACCAAAATATTATGTTACTAAGTTAATGATATGCATATCTCATAGAATTTTCTGTAATCGATATCTGTGACCAAGTTGGCAACGGATCAAACAGTTCCCGAGACAAAATTCCTGGTAGGCCCCTCCTCTGAGTTCTTTACCCACTGACCATTGCAGAGCTTATTATATGGTTCACCTTCAGACAATAATTCACTGCCAGTGTATGATTATACTACAGCTGCTGCATGCATATTTGGGGATTTCTATCTTGGTGCTCAATGTGAATTATATATAATATTTACCCATATGCTAACAAAAGCACTATATTCCATATATTGCATACATTAGCTATATAGATATTCTTTTAGAAATATGCACAGATATCTAGTGACTTAAGCAAAAATTGTGTACCCCAACTTTGAGAGAAGATGGTACAAGGAGGTTATAAAAAATGCTCAATGTAATTTTCTATATTTATCTGTCATGTCATTGAGTGGTTTCAAAGAAGTTTCATTGGCATTTCATTTGATCTTCAAAACTACGAGGTGACCCCACCTTCTGATTTTTGGATCTGTCATGTGAGACTGGTTTAGCCTCATTCTAAATGATCCTAGAAGGTAGAACCAAACCAACAGATGAAATGTGTAGGGAGTCAGTAAAGGAGCCTTTTCTGCTTATTAGATCTCTATGGGTTCAATAGCTTGCTTTGCTGTTAATGTGTTTCTCAATGAAAATATCTAACACAGTGACCAAAAGAAGTCAAGTAGCCACTGAGTAGCCAGATGAGATGACTTTTCAAATAGCTTCTGATGTTGGTTGTTGTTGACCCGCTCAGTTGGGTCTGACTCTTTGTAACTCCATGGACTGCAGCATGCCAGGGTTCCCTGTCCTTCACCATCTCCTGGAGTTTGCTCAAACTCATGTCCATTGAGTTGATGATGCCACCTACCCAAATCATCCTTTTGTTGCCCCCTTCTCCTCCTACCCTCAATGTTGGAATCCTGGGTAAATGCTCTAGGATTCCTTTAGTTAAGGATAGGTAGTAGCTTGCTGTCCTTCAGATCTGAAAGGGAATCTACAATCCCTTTCTTCGTTGTCTATATTCTTCAGTGCTACCAGATGCATGCCCAGTTAAGACGAAGGACAGTTCAGCCATGGGCTGCAGCTGCTGCCTGGCTAATGGAAAAGGCAGCCAGGAACCCTCACTCTCTCTTTCTGCTCCATGCCAGCAGGCTCGCCTGATTTGAACAAAAATCCAGTCAAGCTGCCTGCCTGGCACTGTGCGGCACATCTGGGTGCCTCACAAGATTTCTAACTGAAGTGAGGGTCTGATTTCAAACTATGGAGACCCAATATTAAATGCTCTCTTCTCCACTGGGCTGTACCATAAGCCAGTGAAAACTGGGAGCATGAAATGCTTGGGATCTTGGAGCAGCAAAGGATCTCAGAGAAGATCTTCTGCTATATTTTTCAAAATGTATTCCATGGAAACATTGCCTTGTGAAAGCCTCCTAGGGAAGAAAATGATCTTATATCAAAGATATTAAGTAAATATTGTACATTTGGATCTTCCTAGAAGATTCACAGTGCACATTAATTTATTAAATGTTCTGAGAAGTCTTATTGCAAAGAAACTTCAGTAAGTGCAGAACTGACCAACATTTTTTTTTCCCTTGCATTATGGTCATTAACATTCCTTAGACAATACCCTGGGATATTGTCTGGGATACCAATACCATTAACATTCCTTAGACAATACCCTGGGATACCAATATTTTGGTATCAAGCCTTTCTTTTTACATATGAAGAAACTTAGATCCAGAGAGATAAAGTGATATGTCCCAGGCTGAACAAACTGACAGTTATGATGAGACTCAGGTTTCCCTGCTCCTCATTCTATGTTCTTTTTCCTGAAAGATTGTCCATGATCACATTCTGGACTTTCATATTTCATTTTATCATGCCTAGGTGTGGTGCTCATCTTTAGACTCATCAGCTCTGGCTATAGAGAAAAGTCTGGGAAAAGCCTTTAGATAAGTATAAGCTTCACCAATCTACTGGAGCCAAGAAGGAGTCATACTATTAAAAACAAAAACAATAACAATAATATGTCAGACTGAGGAGAGATGTTCTACCAGATTTGGAATTAGTCACAACTAAAGAGTTATTTATCATTCTATGACTTCTCTAACATATGCATTTCCTCATTTGCACACAGAATTCCTGATGAACTTTTGCTTAACCTACTTTACCTGTTCCATGAACCTCAAGTCCACTCAACCCCACTCTACTAACTGTGAAGTAGACAATTAGAAATTACATCCTTTTAATGTTCCACCCTTATGGCAGAAAGTGAAGAGGAACTAAAAAGCTTCTTGATGAAAGTGAAAGTGGAGAGTGAAAAAGTTGGCTTAAAGCTCTACATTCAGAAAATGAAGATCATGGCATCCTGTCCCATCACTTCATGGGAAATAGATGGGGAAATAGTGGAAACAGTGTCAGACTTTATTTTGGGGGGGCTCCAAAATCACTGCAGATGGTGATTGCAGCCATGAAATTAAAAGACGCTTACTCCTTGGAAGGAAAGTTATGACCAACCTAGATAGCATATTAAAAAACAGAGACATTACTTTGCCAACAAAGGTCTGTCTAGTCAAGGCTATGGTTTTTCCAGTGGTCATGTATGGATGTGAGAGTTGGACTGTGAAGAAGGCTGAGCGCCAAAGAATGGATGCTTTTGAACTGTGGTGTTGGAGAAGACTCTTGAGAGTCCCTTGGACTGCAAGGAGATCCAACCAGTCCACCCTAAAGGAGATCAGTCCTGGGTGGAAGGACTGATGCTGAAGCTGAAAGTCCAATACTTTGGCCACCTGATGCGAAGAGCTGACTCATTGGAAAAGACTCTAATGCTGGGATGGATTGAGGGAAGGAGGACAAGGGGACGACAGAGGATGAGATGGCTAGATGGCATCACTGACTTGAGTTGGTGATGGACAGGGAGGTCTGGCTTGCTGTGATTCATGGGGTTGCAAAGAGTCGGACACAACTGAGCAACTGAACTGAACTGACTGAATGTTCCAGAAGTGACATGATCATCAGTTCAGAAATTCCAGATTCCTTCTCTAGGGGGCTCCATCAGGTGCAAACAAGGCTCTTTAGGTACAAAAAATATATAGACTTAACATTCTCCCCTAATATAACTCAAAGTGGCAGAGGGTGGGGAGGGGAGGGGAAGACAACAGGAGTGAAAATTCCCATTTAAAGAATTAGAGAGGGGAACACACCACACCTTGGACACTTATAGATGGTGGTAACAAGATGGACATTGATGTGTGACTAACTTCTTTGACAACTGACTAAGCTTCATAATTGGTCAATATGGACCCCAAGATCAGACTCCTGGAACTATTTTCACTGTTTTTCAGGATCATCCATGAAAGAGGCATTGTAGAATCCTCAGGCTGTCCCAGATGAGTTGTTCAGTTCTCTTGGTGGTGATTTTGGTGACTGTGAATTACTTAAGATGTTGAGAAATGTGGTCACTTTGTTTCAGTCCTGAGAATATTTTTGATCATATAATTACTCTAAGACTATTTAAGTGGCTGCTGCTCAATATCATTATTGTAGACACTCCTTGCTAATTAACAATATAGAAAACTGCATAGTCTAATGTAGACTGAACTACAAACTAAAGACATTGTCCATTCTTCTAATTTCTATTTAAAGTTATCAGCCTTGGAGCTACTCCTTCTTTTTGCCTTTTTACTTACATTTGTTTTCCATTTCTGTTAGTATTCCCTGAAGATGCCCAGAACCAAAGGGACTGAAATAGCAAACATTTCAACAGCAGTCCCCAAACACTGAGCACTTAGTACAACTTGGAAAATGAGGGAGAGTAAGAACAACATGAAGGTTAATGGGATTTAGTTTCTGCTACTGGTGACTGTCTAACAAAGACTCACAGCACAAGTGCCAAAACATATCAGTGAAATTTCATAAAATCTGAGGGCACTCTGTGACAATTAGAACAGCAAAGCTGATGGTTCTGTTCTTGGAGAACCACTTGCCTTCAAAAGAAACTGGTTTACAATAATGGATGGACATGAAACCAAGTTATCTGAAGAATGATTGAAGATATAGGAGACTTCAGCCTAGCATCAGAAAATTACACAACATAAGGGTCAAAATATTACATAACCAAAAGTCACTTCATCTAATCTTCTATACAATGTTTAAATTTCCTAACAACTACTTGCCCAACTAATGCTTAAAATGAGGATTAGTTTCCTCATTCCTTAAATAAGCAAAGCAGCTTGTTGAATAGATATGTTTTGAAATAAGTTTTCACTGAGTTTTCAGAAACATACAAACATTTCACAAATTATAAATGGATAGCTCAATGAATGTTCAAAATGTGAACTTGCTCTCCTTTTTCTGTTCCTGAGGGTCATCTGTCTACTTGATTTATTTTAAAAAAATATTGTGGTATAACTGACATATTATATTAGTTTCAGATGTATGATATGATTCAATACTTGTGTATATTGTGAAATTATCACCATAACATCTAGTTACCATCCATCACCTCACAGATTTACAATTTTATTTTCTTGTGATGAGAATTTTTTAGATGTACTCTCTTAGCCACTTTCAAATTCACCATATAGTATTATTAACTATAGTTACCATTCTGTACATTATATCTGCAGGACATTTATTTTGTATCTGGAAGTTTGTACTTTTTTTGTTGAGATAGAGCTGATTTACAATATTGTTTTAGGTTCAGGTGTACAAAACATCTTGGAAGTTTTGTGAGCAGGGGTGCATATCCCATAAGTCCACTAAATTATGAAACATTAGCAAGATAACTACTGATATTAAAATTTTGAGGATGAGTTGCCTAACAAAGGAGAATTCACTACTGGAAATGCTGCCCTAAGGGACCACTCAGTGGATAGTCAGCTGATCTTCCCTGGCAATACTGTGAATAGAGCCTGAACCAATCAAAACTTCTGCAGTGAGTAGAGAGCTCACGCTTACATAGCACATAACCCACAGTGCTCTGAGTTCTTGCTCACCTTGTCAGCCACCAGATATATAGATGGGCTTCCTGTGGTGGGAATAAGATGGGCAGGTTCCCTGTAGTCAGACAACCGGTGCAGCACGAGAGTAGATAGTGAGAGCTCATGTCTTAGATTCCTTCCCCTCCTCAATCATCTAGTTTTTTCATAGCTAGATTCTTTCCTTTATTTCCTTCCAGGCAGCAGGACCACTTCTATGTGCAACTATGTCACGGAAATACAACATAAGTATCATTCTCACTGAATCCAGGACTCCCCAGACACTGAAATCATACATTTACCTAGTGTTCAATAGTCAAAAAAGATATATTCCTTTTACAGGAAAATTACTTAAAAAAATTTTTTTAAGGGCCTGAGGTAGTAACTCAAATGCTCTGAGCACCAAATTTTACAGAGCATGGAACAGTGAATCAGACAGGTAGATATTTGTTGAGATCAAATCTTTAAAATGGTGACTGGCCTAAATCTCTCCCCATTTTGTGATTACTCTCTAAAAATAAGGTTGCTGCAGGGAACTCTACTTAATACTCTGTAATAACCTATATGGAAAAAGAATCTTAAGAACAGTAGATACATATATATGTATAACTGATTCACACTGACAGTAAAACTAACACAATGTTGTAAATTAACTGTATGCTAATGAAAATTAATTAAAAATTAAATGGTGACCAGCTTGCTAATTACAGGTGGCTTGTTCTAGTCAACATCAGAACAGGACATGTCAACCAACAACACAGGGAGAGCCCTATGACTGTCTGAGCTATACACACCACACCACACTTACTACACTATCCAGCGTGACCACAATGTACACAGAACACAGAACCCTCCCTCCCTCTCTTCCTTTCATCCTTTCCTCTTTCCTCTCTTCTTTCTGTAACTATTTATTGGGTTAACTATGTGGCAGGCACTTGGGCAGGACACAGAAGTGAAACAGCATGTTTCAGGTGATTTTTGAAATTTAAATTCTTATACAGTAAATGTGAATTCATCAAGGGAAAACTCTTGTGGGAATAAACCTTGAAGACCAGCCTGGGTAACAAGGTGAAATTAGCTTACAGGGATGGGAGGAATAGGAAAAAGTCTTACCCTTGGTTCAATGCTAATTCACCACAGCTTCCCACATACAGCCATTATTATGAAACAATTTACTGAAAACATAAAACAACACATCATAAATGTCTGCATTTTTGTGCCATGAGGATACCATATCTTTGTGACATCTTGTTTGCTGGAATATTTAGGTGAGATACAAATATACCAGCACACTGTCCTATGTTAACAAAGCGTCTAAGAATACACATGTTTATACATTGCTCAAGGGCAAGGATATTTTACCATAAACTCCTCCTTCATCTCATTTAGCCTAGTAACTTCCTAATATATGCTGAAAACATGCAAGTCAAATGACACCCTGGTGCTGTCAACTACAATGAAGAAGAGTTTAAAATGAAACTGATCTCTTCTACCCTGTTAAATTTAGAGCTTAGGTATTTTTCTCATTTCCAGGCACCAGGATTCCAGAGTTCTTTCTAGAACATTAGGGATACATTATCAAGTTTACCAAAATAAGAGACACTTTTTTTATATATAGGAGAATATATATCTTCAGTTTTAATCTCAAGTGCATAGTCAATAAAATCACATGCTAATTACATTTTAAGAAGAATAATTCCAAGGTACGGATAGAATGGTCTCCACCTTTGTTCTTGTGGCATATTTCACGGTAGAAATGTGTTATCTTAGCCCCTGACTCTGCCCATGTTACTTTACTTAGCACCCCCATTTCTGGGAAAGTCCAGCCAGCTCTACTTGTGTGGCATGGGAGAGACGAAAATTCTTAAGTAGAATGAATTATGCAACTGAACGGATCAGTGATAACTGTGGTTTAAACTAAATTGAAGAGCAGCCAAAAATTAAACTGACCAAATTGAGTTCCATCTCAGCCTTACTTGAACTCGTTTAAGATGACCTTGACTGTTTAACTTTCTGCCTTATAGAATAAAAATTAAAATTTTCTCTACTAGCACAGGGAACTATATTTAACATCCTGTGATAAACCAGAATGGAAAAGAATACAAAAAAGATACATGTGTGTGTGTGTATCTGAGTTACTTTGCTGTAGAGCAGAAATTAACACAACATTGTAAACCAACTATAATTCAACAAAATTAAAAAAAAAATTCTATAATAACAAGCTAATAAGCAGGAAAGACCCAGAAAAAACAAAAACACTCTCCTAGATAGAATTCAATGAATTATTATTTACCGACAATGACTCTTCCTTCTAACTAGATTTTGATGCAGATTTGACATTTAAGGGCTGAAAGGTGCTTTAGGGTTTTTATAAACATTAGTCCCTGACTCTGCCCTTGTTACTTTACTTAGCACCCCCATTTCTGGGAAAGTCCAGCCAGCTCTGCTTGTATGTTATCGTGGAGGCAAAAATTGCAAAATTATACTCAAATTCATCACAACAACAGAATACAAACACACAAAAAAACATCTGGAAAAGAAGATAAAAAAGAAAGCATGGGTGGTCACTTTTCTAATTTATACTCTCCCTAATAAATCAGAGTTTGCTTCTATACAGAAATAATACATCATCTCTCACATCTTGAAAGTTGCTAGAACTATTTCATGGAAAAGTGATCTAATGCCGAAAACATCTCATTTAATCCTAGAGCTTCCTAAAAACACCCAATGAATGACACCTGTTCAGAAAACATTCATCTGCTCCCTGGTATCATGCTGGCTACTTCTTGGCTTCCTATCCAATCTCTGATGTAGCTTGTAGATGACCACAGTCCTCAATTGTTTTCTGCGCATTTTACCATTGTTCCCTTATTTGTTTCTTTTGAATCTGATTTCTGCTATTATCTTTTGGATCTTTGGTTGAAATTCTTAGAAAAATCCTCCTGGAAAACTGTTCTTTTCACTCTCTTATTGGTGCCTTGGAGAGCAATACCAGTAAGAGACTAAGAATGAAACTAGAACAAATCATTTTATCTTTGAGTTGTGTGGCTACAATCAAAACCTCATTTGCGATACATAATCATGCAATATTTTACTTTCCCTTGTCAAAGTAGGAACATTCTCAAAACATTTGCTCTGTCTGGCTTCATTCATTAGTGGTGGTAATAGCGGAGTGGGGTAGAATGGGAAAGGGGTTGAGGAAATTGAAACTCTTATCCCCTTCAAAAAAGTGAGTTGTTTTGGAAGCAACAACTGAATTCAGTCAAAATATGTAAATATAGTAGACCTTAAAATAATCTGCATTTTTTTTCAAAAAAGAGAGAAAGAACTGATAACCACCCATAAGAAATAACTGCCTGGGGACTTCCCTGGTGGTCGAGTGGTAAGACTCCACGCTCCCAGTGCAGTGGGTCCAGGTTCAATCCCTGGTCAGGGAACCAAATACTGCATGCCACAATTAAGACCTGGCATAGACAAATACAATTTTTTAAAAGAAATAACTACCTAGCTCTCTCTAGACATAGCCAACCCTTCCTAGATATATGTCCCACTTGGTGAATTACATTTGCAGAAAATGCAGATGTAATAACTACATCAGAGTTTTTTTCTAATTTTCCATACAGTGCTGGAAATTCACATGATTTTATGCACTTGTGCTGTTGGGTCATGTGTGTGTGTGTGTGTGTCCTTTGAAAGTTGCTCAGTTGTGTCTGTCTCTTGGTGAGCCCATAGACTGTAGCCCACCAGGCTCGTCTGTCCATGGTACTTCCTAGGCAAAATACTGGAATGGGTAGACACTTCTTTCTTCAGGGGATCTTCCCAACCCAGGGATCGAACCCAGGTCTTCTGCATTGCTGGCAGATTCTTTACTGGTGAGGGATCAAATGGCTGCCTTGATGCCATGGATATGCAGAAGCCATGGAGAAAGTACTTCTTCCTAGAAGAATATATTGCGTTTGAAAAACTGCACAAATGAAAACATCATAAAACTTCTGGGAAGCTCACTGAATGTGTGTTTGTATTCCTGGACACCCACGATGCCCTATGCACACGGATATGAATTAACTGCCCTTTGCAGACAATAGTAACTGCTGGCTCTTTTGTAAAGAAGATGATGCGTCTTCCATTTTGGACACACATGGAAAATGTTCTTAAATTGCTTTCTGTTTCTATCGTTAAATGTGGGAATATACCTAAAAACCACAGCAAAACTATTCTTCATGTGTGGTCTGAAACATTTATCCCCTTTTTCCTATAGAAGTAAGGAAATTCTATATTTAGTCTTTTGTGGTAGAAAGTAATAAATGACTTTGAGATCTGAAAATTACTGGAAGGTTTATCCTATTAATAAACTAATAATCTTGGTGTTTAAGTTTTGCGTGCTTAGGAACTTTTAATTAGCAATTTGGTCTTTGTACATTTAAAAAGCTAAAGCTAGATGCATGTTAACATATTATTCTATACCTCACCATTTATGAAAATGGACTCGAAGGTTCAAGACTTTTCTTTTTATTGGAAGGAAAATAAAGTCCTTCCTCTGGCAAAAAATAATTTTTTTTTTTTTTTTTTTTAGCATGAAGCATGGGAATAATGGAGAAAACTTAAAATGGAAGCTCAAGAGATTACAAATAAATGTTGAGTGAAAGATACTTAGTGGATATTCCATTCACACAAACCGTCATCCTGAGATTTAGCAAAAATTGAATGGCTGCTCAGGATTGAATATTGTTCCCTGCTGGCTGGGCCTCCACACTAACTCTCAGCCTCCTCCCTTGGCTCTCATCATAAATGCTTAATGCTCTGGTCTTATCAAACTAAAGAAGCTCTTCTGTCTAACGAGAGAGGCTCCCATTTCCCTAAGTTCAAAGAGAATAACATTGCTTGAGCCTCTTCCATGAGGAACATCAACACTTTACTTTTTTTAAAATATAAATTTATTTATTTTAATTGGAGGCTAATTACTTACAATATTGTATTGGTTTTGCCAATAATCAACATGAATCCGCCACAGGTGTACACGTGTTCCCCATCCTGAAGCCCCCTCCCACCTCCCTCCCCATATGATCCCTCTGGGTCATCCCAGTGTACCATGCATCCTGTATCATGCATCGAACCTGGACTGGCGATTCGTTTCTTATATGATATTATACATGTTTCAATGCCATTCTCCCAAGTCATCCCACCCTTGCCCTCTCCCACAGAGTCCAAAAGACTGTTCTATACATCTGTGTCTCTTTTGCTGTCTTGCATACAGGGTTATCGTTATCATCTTTCTAAATTCCATATAGGCATTAATATACTGTATTGGTGTTTTTCTTTCTGGCTTACTTCACTCTGTATAATTGGCTCCAGTTTCATCCACCTCATTAGAACTGATTCAAATGTATTCTTTTTAATGGCTGAGTAATACTCCATTGTGTATATGTACCACAGCTTTCTTATCCATTCATCTGCTGATGGACATCTAGGTTGCTTCCATGTCCTGGCTATTATAAACAGTGCTGTGATGAACATTGGGGTACATGTCTCTCTTTCATTTCTGGTTTCCTTGGTGTGTATGCCCAGCAGTGGGATTGTTGGGTCGTATGGCAGTTCTATTCCCAGTTTTTTAAGGAATCTCCACACTGTTCTCCATAGTGGCTGAACTAGTTTGCATTCCCACCAACAGTGTAAGAGGGTTCCCTTTCCTCCACACCCTCTCCAGCATTTATTGCTTGTAGACTTTTGGATTGCAGCCATTCTGACTGGCACAAAATGGTACCCCATTGTGGTTTTGATTTGCATTTCTCTGATAATGAGTGGGAACATCAATACTTTAAAGTTTTTAAGTCCACTGTACTTCTTTCCCCTGTGCTGATGTATCATCTACTGTGTAACTTTTACTAAAATGGAATTTTTGTATACTTTGGAAATCACTAGGTAGATCATTTGCTTTCTGTTGATTTCTCCAAAGCTTGTATACAACTTCTTATGTCATTCTGTACCTAAGAGCAATAGTTTATGGTCCCCAAGGGTACTTAAACAGGTAGCAACCCCAAGGTATTGGATGCTGGACAAACTGACCAATAGACTTGCTCTTGTCCATCAACCAGTGGCCCCAGGCTGAGAGAATGCCTTCCCTTCAAAGTTTTCTCAAGGAACAGACTCAAGTATTCTCTAACAGGAGATAAAATAACTCAGATATGCATGCAGTGTTTCAATATGATCGATGCACCAAGTCCACAGGTTTATACTAAAGTGGGTAGCCTATCGCTTCTCTAGGAGATCTTCCCAACCGAGGAATCGAACTGGAGTCTCCTGCATTGCAGGTGGATTCTTTTTTTTTTTTTTTTGGCAACCACCAACTGGTTCTCTGTACCTATGAGTCTATTTCTGTTTTCTTATGTTTATTTATTTGTTTTTTTTTTCTAGATTTCACAAATAAGTGGAATTATATAGTATTTGTCTTCCTATGGTGGATTCTTTACCAGCTGAGCCACAAAGGAAGCCCAAGAACACTGGAGTGGGTAGCCTATCCCTTCTCCAGCGGATCGTCCCAACTCAGGAATTGAACGGGGGTCTCCTAGATTGCAGGTGGATTCTTTACTAGTTGAGCTACCAGGGAAGCTTCACCACCATGGCACTGTCTTTTCCATTATCTGCTCAGGAGCAGACCCTTCTCTGGAGTGGAGGGGTGGAGTAGGGAACAGAAGACAGCTAAGTGAGCAAATAGCTTTCCCTTTGGGGCCTGGGGACAGGAGAAAGTTTGGGAATACCCATATGTGAAGCATACTGTACTAAGTATAAACTAAGTATAGACTCTCTACATGTATACGTTTTTATTATAATAAAGCCAAGTTAAAGTTGAAAGCTTTATTTAGATACTAAAAAGCAACAAACGTCAAATTTACCACATTGATTTAATCTGAACATTAAAATTCTTTCGTTGAATCTAGGTTGACATATCACATCTGCTATCTTAGTACGTGACAGCTTCGAGTTTGTGAGACGCACACATATAATATACATACACACACACACACACATATATATACACACACATATCATATGCTCAGTTATACCCAACTCTTTGCAACCCCATGGACTATAGAACACCAGGCTCCTCTATCCATGGGATTTTCCAGGCAAGAATACTGGAGTGGGGTGCTATTTCCTCCTCTAGGGAATCTTCCCGACCCAGGGACTGAACCCTAATCTCTTGCATTTCCTGCACTAGCAGACAGATTCTTTACCAGAAGCGCCACCTGGGAAAACCTACACACACACACACACACACACATATAGTTAACCATGCTAGGAGGAAAAAGAAAGAGTAATAGATTGATGACCGGGTCCAAATTGATATAACCTACCCTTCTGGTTTTTTTATGAATGTTATTGGCATTGACAAAACCAGAGAGAATTTCTATCTGATCCATGCCACCAAAAGTCTCTGCTATTCACTGTATTATGTCTGAGAAGCCACATACAAGTTGTGCAGAGTGGGCATTAAAATAATCCCTCATAGGATGATCCATGATGCTTACACCAGCAGCTATCCAGATCCTTTCATCAAAGTAAATAACAGACACCATTCAGATTGATGCAGAGACTGGTAAGAACACCAGTTTCATCCAGGTCCAAAGTTTGGTAACCTGAGTTTGGTGATTGATGGTGCTGACCTGGTAATAACTGATATGATCACCAACAGAGAGACATCCTGGCTCTTGAGATGTGGTTGATGTGAAAGATGTCAATGGCAGCCATTCTGCTAATCTGGCTTCCCAACATTTTTGGTCTTGGCAAATACAACAAACTTTGGATTTTTCTTAACCAGGGAAAGATGGCTACCTCACCATTGCTGTAGACAGAGACTGGTCACCAATGATGGGGATGGAGAGCTCCTTGTGGCTAAGTAGAGATATTACAGCACAGAAAACAAATACAGAAACCCTTGAGAAAAGTGGTATCTTGCCATTGGTGTGGATTCAAATTCACCCTCCTTGAATTTATGTAACCTTTTGTGATGAAAGCTTCCACCACAGCACTTTCACCAAAGACTTTAAATTCTCAAACTGCCAGCCTTTTCTTCAATTAATATTAAATCTGTGACTTTGATGCTAATCTTCTAGACAGATACAGGAAACCTGACTTTCAGCCACAATCCTTGTTTGTCTTTGGCAGAAGAATTGTTGATTTCTTAGGTCCAGCCCTTTTTCCAGGCTCTTATTCTTTGTTGCTCAGAATCATACTTTCTGTCAAATGATTCTTTCCATATTCTGCAAATATTCCTGATTTTCTCACCATTCCACAATAGGAAAGAAACTTTGCCTTTTATTACAAGTTGATCACTAAAGTGATGTTGCCTATAAGCTTAAATTATAGATAATGACCCATCTCTGGAAACCCTTCCTCCCAGGTGGTGAGTGTTAAGCTAAAATACTTTTGTTTAGCTCACAGGAAACATCGTGACTAGGTCCACCTATGAATGACTGCAATAAGGAATAAATTAACACATCTTCTCTAGAGACTGACTGGAACCAGGAAATGTCTGACCTTACTTCTTCCTCTTTTAGAAGAAATCTGAATTCTAACACAGGGAAGATGGTTCTTTGGGACGCTAGTCCACCATTTTCTCAGTCTTCTGTCTTTACAAATAAAGTTGCTATTTCTTGCCCCAACAACTTGTCATTCAATTTATTGGCCTGTTGTACAGCAGGCAGAACCAGCTTGGACTCTGTAACAGTTTGTAATCACATTTAATTTCATTTCTGTTGTAGCCAGGTACTTTTTTTTTTTTTTTTTTTTTT
>SJYT01028649.1:273115-312600 GCA_006410635.1 Cephalophus harveyi | reverse complement strand
TTTTTTTTCCCTGTTTTTTTTTTTTTTTTTTTTTTTTTACTATTTTGTACATATTACTTATCACTATATTAATATAGTTTCTTAATATAGTACCTGTACTTATTATTATAGCATTTTTAGTATTTTTACTATATATCCAAACCAGGAGGGAGGAAAACAAAAGTATGGATTTTGGAACACTTAAGCTCTCCTTTTCTTCATCCTTTTCCACATCTTTTACCAGCATGTCTATCTTCTCCTAAAATGTCACCTCGTTTAGAAATCTTCAAAGACCTTGTTGGTGTGAGAGCATTCATGGGCCACAGGAATTGTACCCCAGAGCTGCTTTATCCCTAGCTTCTTCCTGAACCATGCACTCTTCTTAGGTACCACCCCAAATTATAGTCAGTTCATCTTGTATTTGTACCTGTATGCAGAAGCCTCAGAATGAGGAAGGCAGAGTGACAATTCAAAAAGAGCTTGCATCCCTGACATTTCAAAATGGCCTTTTCAGCCTTGGTTGCTTATTCCCAGATTATAAAAGGAGAGAGAAAAAAATTCTAATACACGACAGTCATTAAGTTTAACAAAGCTATATTAGTCACTACTTTTTTGCCCTTTGTTATAGCATCTGGAACCTATATCATAATCAATACACAAATGGAATGGGATCTTGAAATAGAATAGAGAAGGAAATTGCATCCTTTTATGGAAAATAGAGCTATGATTCTAGGACTTCTTGTGGCCCAAGGTTCATATCTGCTACATGCAATTTAAAATTCTGGTAATTTCTAACATGGAAAAAAGCAAGATACTGCAATAAAGGATATCAGAGGGTAGACATTTTCCTTAGATATTGCTATCAGAAAAAATCTCTCTGAAGAAGGGGTGTTTAAACAGTGATTTAAAAGCTAGGAAGGAACTGGCTGTGTAAGGAGCAAAGAGAAAAAAATCTTCAAAGAAGGTAATCTGCATGGGTGAAGATCTTGGAAGAGATAAACATTTAGATTGCTAAGGAAACTGAAAGAATTCCAGATGACTAGACTTTGTAGGGAGTTGGAAAGTGAGATGAGGTTGGTGAGGTAGGCAGGGGCCAGAACATGCAGGATCTTGCCGGTCAAGATTAGGAGTTGAAATTTATTTTTGGTGCAATGGTTAAGCTACTGAAGGGTTCCAAATAAGAGCGTGATATGGTTTAAGCTTTGTCCTAAAAAGATGAGCTTGGTTGCTGCATAGTGAGTGGATTGAAGAGAAGAAAAATGTTAGAATGGAAGCAGCAGGAACAGTTATAGTATCCTGATGAGAAATAATAATGTTATGTAAGATCATGGAGGTGATATAGAACAGTGGAGAGAAATGGACAGATCTGATCCGTTTTGAGATACACTTCCAGAAGTTGGGTAAGACTTGCTGAAGCTCTGGATTTGGGGAATAAAAAAGAAAGAAAACAAAGAGTTCCATTTTGAATATATTAAATGGCAATCCACTCCAGTATTCTTGCCTGGAGAATCCCATGGACAGAGAAGCCTAGTAGGTTACAGTCCATGGGGTCGCAAAGAGTCGGACACGACTGAGCGACTTCACCTCACCTAGGGATGAGATGATTGTCAGTTATTTTTATGAGTCAACTTAGGCTTCTGTAGAAAACAATCCCCCCAATCTGTGGTTTATCAAAATGAAAGTTTATTTCTCACTCATGCAACAGACCACCATGGGTCTTCCAGGCCACATAGGTCTTCTGGAAAATTCTTCCCTAGGCGGCAGCTTGGGGATCTTTTCATCTTGTGGCACTGCCTTTCTCTAGGTCCTTAGGGTGTTGTCCATTCAGCCTGCCAGTGAATAGAGTAGGGCAAGCAGGGAGATATGTCTAAGAGAAATATACATACAGGCCTTTTCAAGCAACGGCATCATATCTACCATATTGCATTGACCAACATCAACTACACGACCTAATCTAATTGTAAGAGATGCTGCAAAATCTAGTCTAGCCATGTGCCCAGGAGGAAGGGAAAAAGGTAGAAATTCAGTGGGGATGTGAAATAATCTCTGGGATATAAAGTCTGGAGTTGTTTTCTCTACTGAGTTAGACGGAAGAGGCAAACAAATGTCATCAAGTCCCATTTCTAATGATCTAAGTTAGGCATTTCAGAGGATGCACAGATCAACACCTCTTTCTTACTACCCATAATGGCTGTGTAAAGCAATTGAAAAAAAAGAAGATATAAACCTCTGAAAAAGTCGTCAGCAAAAACATTGGAAGATTGTCAGAGCAGCAAGTATTACTAAATAAAAGATGTAGACAAGGTATATCACATAGTCAGAGAAGGGAAATTTATCACAGGCTAGAGTGATGTAGGGAATTTTCCTAAATGAGGAAGAATTTGATCATGAGGAATTTTAAGAACTGTCCAAGGGGATAAAAAAAGACACAAGGAAATGCATCAGTAAAAATACAAATTTTTCACTATTTAAAATAATTGAATTTTTATAATAATTAGCATTCTTTTTGAAAAAACAGATTGAAATAAGTCAAATAACTAGAGATCAGCTACTAAATAACTTTATTCAAAATTATGTTTATATGCCTTCATTTAATTTTTCTCTTTCCAAACAGTCTTAGGAGTACAGCCTCAAATGCTCAACCAAACATGGGCTCATTGACATTCTCAGTTTGAATCTATTCTATTACTCACGGTCCTCGATCTCAGTCCCATGCTGTACACAGTGGATGAGATCTCAGGGTTCCCAGGGCATCCAGGTCAGGCTGCTAAGGAGAGTTTCTACATAATGTATTACATACATTGACATAATTGTGTGAGGATCAGGAGAGAGCGTGAGCAACCAGCAGCTGAAACAGAGTCAAGGAAGAAGAAGCAGGGGATGGTTTGTCTTTTCCGAGGCAGACAACTTTTTTCAATTGCTCTAATTGCCTACAATTAGGGTCAGACTCTCAGATCAAGCAGTCAAGCTTAGAAGATGGAGCCAGGTCTGAAGACAAGCACCATGATTCACCTCTTGGAGACTGCCCTTGGCTACATGTGAAATAGATGGATGATGATGGTAATGACGTCAATAATAATAATAATTTGCACTTACTTAGTAGCTTCAATGCTACATTTCCAAAGATGTTATAAACATTAATCAATTAAGTCCTACCGTGGCCCCTAGGGTAGCTATTACCTGTATTGTGCAAATAATTAACTAAAGCAAAGTTAAGTGGGCAGCCTGCAGTTATACGGGAATCAAAGCTAGGGAAACAGAGATGGATTTCTAGCAGCAAAGTTGGCTCTTAGCTGTTGTTTCCTTGGGAAAGGAAGTAAACAGTTTGTAGAGCACATTACAGGGGGAAAATAGCTGAGATCTGAGGTTCAGGGGTATCCATGGGGGCTCTGTCAGAATTTCTCAGAAAGTCAGTAATCCAATACGGATGTGGACTTGAAGCACTGATGCTCCTCAACCTTGCCAGGATTGCCTTTCCAGGGTGTGAGTGTCTGCGCAGGCGCCTCACCGCGATGATCCGATTACATGCCTGGCTTTTCCAGAATGCAGGAGAATTATATGTGGCAACGAAGATATTTACTTTGATTCCACAACATGTAACACAGTGCCTGGCATATCATGCATATGATGTAATAAGCATGCTTTGAGTAAATAAATGCTTATATGAAAATTATTTTTGCAAACTTAGCCTGAGGTACACAAAAAGCACTGTAAAATTCCGAAAAGCAATAAAATTACTGACTGAATTGAAAGGAAAGGAACCCTGATGTAGAAACCTATGGCCTTAATACTGATAGTAAACCCCGAGCTTGAAAGACATGCCTGCATTTGCTCTGACAATTGACCCTCTGTCATCTTCAGTCGGCTTCCCTGGTGGCTCAGCTGGTAAAAGAATCCACCTGCAATGCGGGAGACCTGGGTTTGATCCCTGGGTTGGGAAGATCCCCTAGGGAATGGCTACACACCCCAGTGTTCTAGCCTGGAGAATTCCATGGACTGCATAGTCCATGGGGTCACAAAGAGTTGGACACGTCTAAGTGACTTTCACTTTCATCTTCAGTTGGGCTTCCCTCATAGCTCACTTGGTAAGAACCTGCCTGCAATGCAGGAGACCTGGGTTCTATCTGGGGAAGATCTCCTGGAGAAGAAAATGGCAACCCACACCAGTATTCTTGCCTGGAGAATCCCATGGACGGAAGAGCCTGGCAGGCTACAGTCCATGGGGTCACAAGAGTCAGACAAGACTTAGCAACTAAACCACCACCACCATCTTCAGTTTATTCATCTGCAAAAAGTAAGCAATACTATCAGCCTCAGAGAATTCTGACAAGGGCCAGATGACATAGTATATGAAGATCTCCAGTCTCTAGACCACTCTAAGGCCGCAATAAATATTTAGGTTCTTTCCTCCTTTCAGTAAGCAGAAGTAAGGTTAAATCCCCTACATATGTAACATTCAAGCTGTAGACTTTCAAAGATGAGAACATGTGTCCGCATGTCCAACCACATAAGTTAGTTCACATGCATGGTATACATTGCCCTGTGTGTGCATCCTCTAAAAGTGGTTGTGCTTTTGTAAGCTTTACTGTACAGTACTGTACAGGGTAGAGTAGCACATTATTTCCAGCCCAGGATGTCTGGGAGCAAGGGTAAGAGCAGCAGCGATGTAGCTGGAAGAGTGTAGCCAACTGTTAGTTGGGTACCTAGGCTAACTTTGTGGACTTACAAACAAATTGGACTTACAAACATGCTCTCAGAATGGAACTTGTTCATATGTAGGGATTGTTGTTGTTCAGCCGCTAAGTCATGTCCGACCCTTTGTGACCCCATGGACTGCAGCACGCCAGGCCTTCTTGTGGCTCACTATCTCCCAGAGTTTGCCAGAGAGGACTGACTGTAGGGGACTTACTGTGTTACTAACCCGTCACAGTTGTAAACATTAAGTCATTTTCTTGTCTCTAGGTAGAAAAAACTATTTTCACAGGGAAAATCCTTTATCAGCAGGGCAATAAGAAGGATATACTAAAATATTTCACTCCTCAATGCTATATGAGAAAGTAAAGACTGAAGCACAACAGGAATTCTATTAAGTGCCACACTGTGAGGAACATCTATGTCAATGAGAAATTTGGGAATTAGCTAATTTGCCTGATACTGTCCCCCATTAATTTAAGAACCGCATTCATCTGGTATGTGTGTGCGTGCGTGCTCAGTCACTTCAGTCATGTCCTTCTCTTTGCGACCCTAAGGACTGTACCCCACCAGGCTCCTCTGTCCATGGGATTCTCCAGGAAAGAATGCCGGAGTGGGTTGCCATGCCCTCCTCCAGGGGAACTTCCTGACCCAGAGATTGAACCCATGTCTCCTCCATTGCAGGATGGTTCTTCACCCACTGAGCCCCCTGGGAAGCCCCACACCTATCTAATATAAATAATGATGATCTATGCTGACTCAATTAAATGCAAGATTACAAAATCAATTTCTTCTAATCCTGAAGAGTCAATGTTTTAGGACTTGACAACAAAATAGAAATGCATTGGAGGAAGGGGTGGGGTAGGAAGGAGGAGGGGAAAAGGGAGAAGCAAGGTCAGGGTCAGTGATGGGTGTAAGGGTAGGTGGTCAGGGAGTGCAGAAATGGAAGGTGAAGGAATAAAAGAATAAGAGGAAAACACACGTGTACAAACACACACACCCACGTTCCTCTCTTCAGTCACTTGTTTAATTTGTAGATACGTTTGGCCAGATTTAAGCCTATAGAAGGTGAGAAGTAGGTTTTATTCATATCCTCTTTTGGCTTGCTTCATATGAATAAAGTTAATTTCCTGTGTTATTCTCAACCGTCTTGAAGGTTAGCCTATTCAAAATGGAAAATACAGTGGAAGCTTAAAGTTTCTGAAAAATTCCACTTGTGATAATAGCTTTTACCATTAATTTATATTGGGCTAGATGGTCTTAGCTTCCTCTCCTCAGGGTTAATGGGCTTAAACTTAGTGGGGGTTCAGGATAAACAGTGAGGACACCCTGGAAAGTGAAGCTGAGGAATTTAGGAGAGAGGTTTATATGCAGGCTGATAGTGCTAGCTCGTCACAAAATAGGAAAACAAAACATAATCGGGATCACACCTTACATTGCTACAAGATAAATTAATTATCTTTATTAGTTGTTGATTGACACTGAAATTTATCTTTGGGTTTAATACAAATACAATGTGAGATCACTCTTGAAAGCTTAGCCCAGCACTATGGATTAGTATGCTTGGCTTTTTTCAATACTTTGGCAAGAAGCAATAAAAATTTAGGTTTAAGTGGTAGACAGACAATTTTATCATCTGTCTTTGGCATTAAGACACATCAACATGGAATTGAGGGAGATGAATGTTAAAACAGAATGATTATATTTTTGATACATCTTTCAATGCAGCAACTATTTTTAAACTGTTTTATTTTTTCTTGCTTGAAGTGGAAGTATCTGACTAGTAAGATGACAGACAAAATGTGGACTTGTGCATTGTCAAATATAAATAAGATGATGGCTTGGGCCACAAAACCAAGAAAATGTGGTCTTTTCTTGAAGCCAAATTTGTCCACATGCCCACATGCTTCATTAGCTCCTTTGGTTAGCATAATTCAAATTCTGTTTTTAAAATCTTGAATTGAAACTTAACTGAGACTTGTAACTATTCCCATTACCCCTATGCAATGAAAGGGTATATCTGAAGTTTGCATCAATCAATTCAAAATATTGGCACTAGTCTTCTCATATTTCCCCCCTCTAACCTTTGCATGATTGTATTTATCACTAAGGATCAGGTGCAAGAATCAATCCTTTACAAATATACTTTGGTGTCACAAATATAAAAAGAACTTAATTTAAAACTTTAAAGTCAATAACAGTCATTTCAGAAAGCATAAGATTTATTTTTAAATAACTATAAAAAAGTGAAGGTGAAGTCGCTCAGTCGTGTCCTTGTATTTATCACTAAGGATCAGGTGCAAGAATCAATCCTTTACAAATATACTTTGGTGTCACAAATATAAAAAGAACTTAATTTAAAACTTTAAAGTCAATAACAGTCATTTCAGAAAGCATAAGATTTATTTTTAAATAACTATAAAAAAGTGAAGGTGAAGTCGCTCAGTCGTGTCCGACTCTTTGCGACCCCGTGGACTGTAACCTACTAGGCTTCTCCATCCATGGGATTCTCCAGGCAAGAATACTGGAGTGGATTGCCATTTCCTTCTCCAGGGGATCTTCCCGACCCAGGGATCGAACCTAGGTCTCCCGCATTGGAGGCAGACGCTTTAACCTCTGAGCCACCAGGGAAGCTCAGAGTGAATTTAAGAAAAATATATGAGAAATAGGATGGGCTCAATAATTACATCTAAACTGTTTTTAATCAGTAAAAGCATCTTTTAAAAATAACTTACCTAGTTCTTTTGTAATGCTGTCCCCATTGACACAGCTATATAACAATTCTTACTCAAATTCTTACTTAAAAATGACATAATTGTTCATGATTTAAGGCTGTATTAAGGTGACTAAACTCATTCAGCATCAACCAAAGTATCAACACATTTGAAAACAAGTTTGCTAGAAAAGATGTTAAATCATCTAGATGGTAAATAAAATAATATCCATAATAGATGTAGTAGTGAGATATTAAGTTTTTGAGAACTTTGTTTTGATGATTTTTGAGCATTTTTTAACCTAAATGTCCTATATTATTACTTTATTAATAGATTATTATTACTTTATTAATATGTTTTGGAAAGAAACCCTTCAGGTCCCTTTAGAAAGGCTCTTTCTGCAGCAGGAACAGGAGTGTACACACACTTAAAAAGTACCCATTGACCAGAGGCCCCAGCTTAGAGCTTCATGTCTCAGAGAGATCAATGCGGGGCTCAAAAAAATCCCACAAGAGGCCTCGTGAAATCATTCAGTGGGACTCATGGGATTAGAATACGTTTTGTATCTCTTTTCTGTTCTCTTTCTCTGTTTTTGTTTTTGTTTTTCAAGTGCTAACGAGTGTCCAGTAGATTCTGGATCCTGGTATCTGAAACTAGTGATGAGGGAAGAGGGGCTGGGAAAGGCAGGGGCTAAGGATGCTTACAGAGGAGCCAAGGCAAGCCTGGTTCTCACATCAAGTGCTGCCTGTGAGAACCAGGCTAGATGTGTATAAGAGACAGTTATTAATAGAGATTATTAATGCCTCTGAATAATTTCTGTCCCCATCAGGTAATCTGCAACTGTGACAATTTCCAGTGAGCCACTGGTCTGTGCACACGATATGTGGGCAAATCTTAAATTGAGTGCCATGCATTATTTCAAAGTTGACATGTAGTTGCATTTTGCTGGTGATCTTGCTTTGCAGTTTCTGTTATATGAGGGTTGCAGATATCCTTTATAAAATTGTTTAGAATGCTAACATGTGTCAACTGTGTGAGCCACAGTAAGTATTAAAAACAGTTACTTCTCTGGAATTGGTGCCAAAGGTTGTTTATTGAAATCAGCTCTCTAGGAAGAAGTTGAACATTTTGTACAGACTATGTAGGGCACTCTTGTCACAGCGGGAGGCACTAAGTGAATTGGCCAGTTTTCTTCTGATTCTATAAATTTCCAAAACAACGACCTCAACCTTTTTTTTTTCCAATTTTCTTTTTTTGTTGTTGTTTTTATTTATGATAACAGTTTTAAAATTTAATTCTTATTTTATATTGGAGTATAGTTGATTTATAATGTTATATTAGTTTCAGATGTACAACCAAGTGATTCAGTTATACGTATACATATATCCATTCTTTTTCATATTTTTTTCCCATATAGGTTATTACACAATATTGAATAGGGTTCCTGTGAGGTTGGTCCTTGTTGATTATCTATATTATATATATGAATGTACATATGTTAATCTCAAACTCCTAATTTATCCCCCGCCCCAACTCTTCTAATTTTTATATTGCTGTAGCCTTTGTTTTTTCTGGATTGTTTGATATCTGATGCTATTCAATGTACATCTAGGGCTTCCCAGGTGACTCAGTGGTAAAGAATCTGCTTGCCAATACAGAAGATGTGGAGTTGATCCATGGATCAGGAAGATCCTCTGGAGAAGGAAACGGCAACCCACTCCAGTAGTATTGTCTGGGAACTCCCATGGACAGAGGAGCCTGTTGGGCTACAGTTCACGTGAGTAGCAAAAGTCAGACAGAACTTAATGACTAAAGGACAACAACAAGGGGTAGGTCTACTTTGAAACACTTTGCAATATTTTTAAACTTGCTCTGGATTCTACTAAATGTAACTACATGTAGTTTGAATGCCAAATGTATAAATTTGTTTCAAGAGAAAAATACCTTAGGTGGAATATGGTTAGAGAATAGCAAGAGATCTTTTCTAACTTCCTTGCTAAAATTGATGTGCTGGATTCAATTAATTCAGTTTGATGGATCAGTGCATAAAAACAGAAGGTCCGCAAATGATAAAACAGAATTTGTGTTGACCACACAAATGAAATTCAGTGTTTCACCTGGGAAAAAATATATAAGAATAATGATGGTTTCACTGATCTGAATCCTTAGTTGATTATATTACTTCTCTTATGAGGGATTTATTCCTAGGTGGGAACATGAACACACAGATCAGAAAGTCAAGATCTAAAAAGACAAGGTGACTCAGCATTTCCTAGGGGAACATGCTTGATTTTCAGGGCCTTTGTTAGTGACCTCATATGTGAAAGGTTTTCCTATTACTACACAGTCTCCAAGTTTCCTTCCGGCGTGGAATACTATGATTCCAAACGGGCTATTTGGAAAATAAAGAAATTTGAGTTCTATTAGGGTTTGGAATTTTTTTATATGAATGACCAAGTTGACAAAAATAGCTTTTCAGGGAAAAGGAACTAAGCAATCAATAATGAGACAGAGGTCAGAATGATGTTGATACAAACTATTTAACTGTCATTAAAATCTTTCTGGAGCCTGTGTTGGGAGCTTGTGATTTCTATGATCATGCCTACTAGAAGAATCGATTTATACTAATTAGCCCCTTGCTGCTCAGGTAGAGGTGGCAAAGTGGCATAGCCCCCATAGATTTTCTTCTTCCTGAAATACTGTGGAGGAGGGCAATTGGAAATGAGAT
Organism: Cephalophus harveyi; assembly: GCA_006410635.1. Classification (NCBI taxonomy): domain Eukaryota; kingdom Metazoa; phylum Chordata; class Mammalia; order Artiodactyla; family Bovidae; genus Cephalophus; species Cephalophus harveyi. Next base: position 302,487 of record SJYT01028649.1, on the reverse strand, counting down.
AAATGAACCATACTGCCTCTCCAGAAGGCTTATTATCTGCTGTCCCTGGTCCATTGGTCCTGTGGTTCTACCATCTCTACCAAGCACCTCAGTCATTACTCAAGGGGCTGGGGCAGGGGCCCTTGAGGTGATGTAGGTAAGTGATCACACTCCTTTCTTAAGAACTTCTCTATCTTGCCAGTTTTCTTCTCTTTTGGACATGAAGAAGTACTTTTACTGATAGAGTAGCCATATCTCAAAACCAGCCCCAAGTAAGATGAAGAGAGATTTTTATATAAATTGTTCTCTAGTAACATACAGAGAGGTTCTCTCAAGCCTTGGAAACTTAGCCTTCACAAAGAGTGACCCCAAAGGGAAGTTCCCAAAGGATGTGTCCCAGTTCTCAGATGTCTCTCTCTACTTCCTCATCCCTTCATTTTCCCAAAGACCCAGGAAAGCTTCGAGTCTGGCATCAACCCCTCCTCGTCCCTTTAGCAAATTCCTAACAAATTTTCTCCTCTTGTTCTTTTTTGAATTCTGCCAACTGTAGCACCATGGCTTTTGCCAAAATATTGCTGAAAACACTCTTTGGCCTGAATATTGTTTTACTTCTGATGGTGAGGGGAGGATTCTAGTCGTATGGGCAATAGCGGTGGTGAACACTCCGAAGCCAGTTCAGTCTAACCATCATGGAGTGTGTTGGCTGTTTTCCTCCCAGTTACCGAAGAAGCAACATGGGCATTTGCCAAGGTGAGTATCACTTTTTTTTTTTTTTTGTCTTAGTGGTTAGCATTCTAAGCTCATTGGAGAAAAGGATTGACTAATATGACTTTGACCTTGTACCTTTGCAAAAAAACAAAAAAGAAGCTTGATACTATTGTGCTAGTGAATAAATATTTTGGCTCCCTAGATCAGGGTCTTTCCTAGTATTGGCATCTGGGGTCAGATATTTCTTTGTTTTGAGGGGCTGTCCTGTATATTGTATGAAGTCTAGCAGCATCTCTTGCCTCTACTGACTAGACACCAATAACAGACCTGAGTTGCAATAATCAGAATGTTTCCAGACATGGGGAGAAGTCCCCTATGAGGACAAATCTCCCACGTTGAGAACTACTATCCTAGACATATCTTACAAGAATCTTCACAACAGTCATAAATGGCTTCCTCTTATCTATGCCAGGTATCAACATTAACTAGGTTTTTTTGTTCCAAATTGTTCCACATTACTGAAAAAGTGTGGGACACTCTGTGTATTTAACAGATGTAAATGCATCACATTAACAATTAAAAAACCCAAAATCTGATACTGAATTGGTTAAGTAAAGCCTATAAGAGTACCCTATTGTTACCGCCTTTTTTTTTTTTTCCTGAGGACTCCCCAAACTCCAGTTTACTTTAGCCTGATGGGAGGTTAACATTTAATTGCTCAGCTGTTAGACATTCTCTTTTATAGCTTGGGCTTGTTTAGGACTTCCCTGGTGGCTCAGACGATAAAGTGGCTGCCTACACTGCAGAAGACCTGGGTTCGATCCCTGGATCAGGAAGATCCCCATGGACATGGGGACATGTACTCTTGCCTGGAAAATCCCCTGGACAGAGGAGCCTGGTAGGCTCCAGTCCATGGGGTCGCAAAGAGTCAGGCACGACTGAGCGACTTCACTTTTCTTTTCTTTGTTCAGGTGGCTAAGTTGCTCACAGAAAAGATCCAGTGAGGTATCTGTGGCCCCCTCAGCTCTTCCTCTGCCCTGACCCAAACTCTGTCAGGTTCGTGTTATCAGTGCTGCAGAGCCCAGGAGAAGTGATACAAAAATATATATCTACTGGTAATACAAAATAGTTACCAATCATGTGTATAGCATTCTATGAATGGATATATTGCTGTTGTTTAGTCTCTAAGTCATGTCCAGCTCTTTTTTGACACTATGGACTGCAGCCTACCAGGCTCCTCTGTCCTTGACACTTCCCAGCCAAGAAAGCTGGAGTGGATTTCCATTTCTTTCGCCAGGGGATCTTCTCAGCCCAGGAACTGAACCTGTGTCTCCTGTTTTGCAGCTGGATTCTTTGCCATTGAGTCACCTGGGAAGCCTGAACGGATATATACATATTCTCTTAAAAACATATACAATGATTTATATTTTAAAACTTGGAGAAAGGCAAACTTTAATTGCCTTTGTACCTTCTGCCCATCTCTGTCGGTTTCTAAGATTAATTTGAATATCATCCACTTAGATCTTTTCTTGGAAAGTAGGTATTTTAAAAAATTCAGCTTTCAAATTTCCCCTTCAAATTTCGTGTAGCTCAATGCCCTCAGGTTTCTCATCGGAGAAAATATTTATTACTTTTTGTTAGTGACCGTCAAGGTGGAGAAAATGTTTTGGTCCTTTTAACGGAGAAAAGGCTTCTGGAAAAATGCTAGCAAGTGTTTAAAAGATTATGATCACCCACACATAAAATTAAGGATTCTTAGAAATGCATTATGGTGCTTATTTTTTTTCACCGTAGGGTAAATAAGGAACAGATTTTTCATTTTTCATTTTTTTAAGTTTTATTGGGGACATTTTATAAATCACTGCACAGTGAACGTCACCACATGAGTTGTGCTGGACACCTGCCACCACTCAGCTCCATAAAAGCACTAGCTCTCCTTTGAATTCAGAGAACGACTCTTGGCCCGTGAGAACATCTGGGGCTCAAAGTTTTGGAAAGAAACCCTTCAGGTCCCTTTAGAAAGGCTCTTTCTGCAGCAGGAACAGGAGTGTACACACACTTAAAAAGTACCCATTGACCAGAGGCCCCAGCTTAGAGCTTCATGTCTCAGAGAGATCAATGCGGGGCTCAAAAAAATCCCACAAGAGGCCTCGTGAAATCATTCAGTGGGACTCATGGGATTAGAATACGTTTTGTATCTCTTTTCTGTTCTCTTTCTCTGTTTTTGTTTTTGTTTTTCAAGTGCTAACGAGTGTCCAGTAGATTCTGGATCCTGGTATCTGAAACTAGTGATGAGGGAAGAGGGGCTGGGAAAGGCAGGGGCTAAGGATGCTTACAGAGGAGCCAAGGCAAGCCTGGTTCTCACATCAAGTGCTGCCTGTGAAGTTTTTACAGTGATTTTAAAGGCACAGAGTGGAGAGGTTCACAGGTGAATGGGCTTTTCTAACAGTCATAAACACAGAATGGCGGCTGTCTAATCTACCAGACAAGGGCCCCCTTCACTGCCTCTCTGTCTACCCACCCAGGGGGCTCTGACTCACCCACATCCAATAATGGAATCTCTTGTTCCCTGGAGGGGCAGGAGACAAAGAAAAAGGTGGGTGGAGGAAGGTGTGCCCAACCACAGGCATAAGTATATTTATCTCCTGCAAGAATATTTCCTTTCTGACTCATTCAGGATGCCTTGAGATGAAGAGATACATTATTCATTCAACATAATTACCTGAATGATTTTAATTGCAAATCATTAAGGAGAGATAACCTTGTATTTTCTCAGAAAAGGAAGCACTTAAGAAATCAAATTGCTCCTTTCTCTGATCTCTTGGCTTTATGGACTCATGTTAGGAGTGTCCTTTGGATGACGCCGTGGAAGCTCTGAGATAGAAAGTTGAATTATGGAACCAGCAAAATCAAATTTCTTTGGCTTACACATATTCTCTGTTTTGAGACCAAAAGGCCACTCCCCAAGCCATTATTTCCGAGAGCATAATATGGCTTCAGTCATCAACCCAGGATTCCTCCTAATCTATACTCAACTACTTGTTGAGTCTGATCAGGGCCTTTTGCATCCATCACTGTCTACTATCTTTGCTGTCTGACTGTTTTGTGATTCCAAAGCTATCATGCTGCTTCAAGGCAACCTTCTCAATACTATCTCTACTGTGGTCTGACTCCTGTTTCAGGAGCTTAGAATATGTCCAAACTCAGACTCTAGGCTACTTCTCAGGCCTCCAAACAGATCAAGGTGATTGTTCAGTTCAGTTCAGTAGGTGTCATCTGCATATCTGAGGTTACTGATATTTCTCCCGGCAATCTTGATTCCAGCTTGTGTTTCTTCCAGTCCAGCGTTTCTCATGATATACTCTGCATATAAGTTAAATAAGCAGGGTGACAATATACAGCCTTGACGTACTCCTTTTCCTATTTTGAACCAGTCTGTTGTTCCATGTCCAGTTCTAACTGTTGCTTCCTGACCTGCATACAGATTTCTCAAGAGGCAGGTTAGGTGGTCTGGTATTCCCATCTCTTTCAGAATTTTCCACAGTAATACCCCCACAGTCAAAGGCTTTGGCATAGTCAATGAAGCAGAAGTAGATGTTTTATTGTACTGGGGTTCAAATCTGGGCCCCATTTCCACATGTGTTGGTTGTACACTGAAGTTATTTTAATTCCTTTTTTTTGCAAAACAGAACCAAGCAAAGCATGGGACTATAATCTATGTATGCAAAGTATGTATAACTTCTAATAAAAGAACTGGATAAGCCAAAATTGACAATTACTTAACACCCCAATTTTATTTTGCTTTGATATGATTTTTGTTTCTAGTTGGTATTAACTAAAGTATGTATTCTCTGTTAATCCATATTAATCAATAACATAATATTTTGTTTCCAGGTAAATAGCATACCATTTTATTTAAAAATGTATTGCATATAGTTGATTTACAATATTATGTTAGTGGCAGGTGTACAACATAGTGAGTCAATATTTTTATAGATTAAAGCTATTATAAAATACTGGCTATATTCCTTGTGCTGTACAATATATCCTTGAAGCTTATTTATGTTATATTTTGTATTTCTTAATCCTCTGCTCTTATCTTGTCTTTCCTTCTTTACCTCTCCCTTCTGTTAACTATGTGTTTGTTCTCTATATCTGTGAATCTGTTTGTGTTTTGTTATATTCACATTTGTTTCATTTGTTTAGATTCTACATATAACTAATAACATACAATATTAGTCTTTCTCTGACTTATTTCATTAAACATAATACCCTCCGGTCTACCTATGTTGTTGCAAATGGCAAAATTTCACTCTTTTTTATGGCTGACTACTAACACATGGGTTTGGGTGAACTCCGGGAGTTGGTGATGGACAGGGAGGCCTGGCATGCTGCAATTCATGGGGTTGCAAAGAGTCGGACATGACTGAGCAACTGAACTGAACTGAACTAGATGCTTACTCCCTGGAAGGAAATTCATGACCAACCTAGACAGCATATTAAAAAGCAGAGATATTACTTTGTCAACAAAGGTCCATTTAGTCAAAGCTATGGTTTTTCCAGTGGTCATGTATGGATGTGAGAGTTGGACTACAAAGAAAGCTGAGTGCCAAAGAATTGATGCTTTTGAACTGTGGTGTTGGAGAAGATTCTTGAGAGTCCCTTGGACTACAAGGAGATCCATCCACTCCATTCTAAAGGAAATCAGTCCTGGGTGTTCATTGGAAGAACTAATGTTGAAGCTCAAACTGCAATACTGTGGCCACCTCATGTGAAGAACTGACTCATTGGAAAAGACCTTGATGCTGGGAAAGATTGAGGGCAGGAGGAGAAGGGGACAACAGAGGATAAGATGGTTGGATGGCATCACCGACTCAATGGACATGGGTTTGGGTGGACTCCGGGAGTTGGTGATGGACAGGGAGGCCTGCTGTGCTGCGGTTCATGGCGTTGCCAAGAGTCAGATACGACTGAGCGACTGAACTGAACTGTTGTATTTAATATGTAAATCATATCTTCTTTATCCAGTCACCTGTTGATGGACACTTAGGTTGCTGACATACCTTGGCAATTGTAAATAATGCTTCTATGGGTACATATATCTTTTTGAGTTAGTGTGTTTGTTTTCTTTGGAAATATACCTAGCAATGGAATTTCTGGGTCATATGATGGATCTGTTTTTAGCTTTTTAAGGAATGTCCATACTGTCTTCCATGGTGGCTGCACCAATTTACATTTCCACCAATAGTGTATTAGGGTTCCTTTTTCTCCACATCCTAACCAACATTTGTTACTTGTGTTCTTTGGATGATAGCCAGTCTAACAGGTGTTGAGGTGATATCGCATTATGGTTTTGATCTATATTTTTTTGATGATTAGCAATGTTGAGTGTCTTGTCAAGTACCTATCGGTCATCTGTATATATTATTTGGAAAAATGTCTATTCGTCTTCTGCACATTTTTTAATTGGGGTTTTCTTATATTGAGTTGAATGAGCTGTTTATATATTTTAGATATTAATCTCTTATCAATCATACCATTTACAAATAGTTTCTTCCATTCAGTAGGTTGCCTTTTATTTGGTTAATGGTTTCCTTTGCTATGCAAAACTTTTAATTAGGTTCCATTTATTTTTGTTTTTGTTTTCTTTGCCTTAGGAGACAGATCCAAAAAATATTGCTTCTATTTAGTCAAAGAGCATTCTATGATTTCTCCTAGGATTTTTATAGTTTCCAATGTTACATTTAATTCTTTAATCCTTTTTCTATTTATTTTTGAATATGCTGTTAGGGACTGTTCCAATTTTACCCTTTTACATGCAGTTGTCCAGTTTTCCCAGCACCACTTATTGAAGAGACTGTCTTTTCTGTATTGTATATTCTTGCTTTATTTGTCACAGATTAATTGACCATAAGTGCATGGGCTTATTACTAGGCTCTCTATTCTGTTCCATTAAGCTATCTGTCTGTTTTTGTGCCAGTATTATATTATTTTGATTACTGTAGCTTTATAGTAGTCTGAAGTTAGGGCGTGTGAAATCTCCAGATTTGTTTTTCATTTTTTTTTTTTTCCCCACAAGATTGCTTTGAGGAAAAAAAAAAAGTAATCAGGGTCTTTTGTGGTTCCATATGAATTTAAAGATAATTTGTTCTAGTTCTGTGAAATATGCCACGGGTATTTTGATAGAGATTGCATTCAATCTGTGGGTTTCTTTGGACATTATGGACATTTTACAGATATTAATTCTTCTAACCCATGAATACAGGAAATTTTTCCATTTTTTGGTATCATCTTCAATTTTCTTCATCAGTGTTTTACAGTTTCAGAGTATAATCTTTCAACTTCTTGGTTAATTTTATTTTGAGGTATTTTATGCTTTTTGATGGGATTTTAAATGGGATTGTTTTCTTGCTTTTTCTTTCTAATAACTTACTCAGAGTACATAGAAAAGCAGAGTGTGTGTGTGTGCATGCTCAGTTGCTCAGTCATGTCCGAGTCTTTGTGACCCTTTGGACTGTAGCCCACCAGGCTTTTCTGTCCATGGGATTTTTTAGGCAAGAATACTTGAGTGGTTTGCCATTTTCTTCTTCAGGGGATCTTCTCAACCAGGGATCAAACCTATGTCTCCTGCATTGGCAGGCAGATTCTTTACCACTGAGCCACCTGGGGAGCCCAGAAAAGTAAAAGATTTATGTATATTAAACTCATATTATGCAACTTCAATGAATTCATGTATTAGTTATAATTAGTTTTTTAGTGGCAAAAAAACCTAATTTTAGAGTTAGAGTTTTCTACATATAGTATCATGTCATCTGCAAATAGTGACAGTCTTACTTCTTCCTTTCCACTATTATTAGTGGTAATTATCTAAAGGAGATCAGTCCTGGATCTTCTTTGGAAGGACTGATGCTAAAGCTGAAACTCTAATACTTTGGCCACCTCATGCGAAGAGTTGACTCATTGGAAAAGACTCTGATGCTGGGAGGGATTGGGGGCAGGAGGAGAAGGGGACGACCGAGGATGAGATGGCTGGATGGCATAACCGACTCGATGGACATGAGTTTGAGTGAACTCAGGGAGGCCTGGTGTGCTGCAATTCATAGGGTCACAAAGATTTGGACACGACCGAGCGACTGAACTGAACTGAACTGAAAGTGAGTTTGAAATTCCAGTTAACAAACTAGAAATGCATTTTTTTTTCTTTCAAATTGGCATACGTGAGTCATCAAAGACCAAGTACTTTCAAAAGTTCATCGGTTTGGAATACTGTCTCCAATACATACCTAGGAGTACAGATTTCAATATTATAGCAAATGTTGGATTATCTGGCATTCTATCATACAGAGAACAACTACTCCTGCCTATCAATAGAGTATAAGGTGAATTGAAATTTAAAATGAAAGTACTTTAACCTTCAGTTCAGTTCAGTTCAGTTCAGTCGCTCAGTCGTGTCCGATTCTTTGCGACCCCATGAATCGCAGCACGCCAGGCCTCCCTGTTCATCACCATCTCTCGGAGGTCACTCAGACTCACGTCCATCGAGTCCGTGATGCCATCCAGCCATCTCATCCTAGGTGGTGTCATCTGCATATCTGAGGTTATTGATATTTCTCCCGGCAATCTTGATTCCAGCTTGTGTTTCTTCCAGTCCAGCATTTCTCATGATGTACTCTGCATATAAGTTAAATAAGCAAGGTGACAATACACAGCCTTGACGTACTCCTTTTTCTCTTTGGAACCAGGCTGTTGTTTCATGTCCAGTAATTTCTAATTCAGTAGCTTTAGATCTTTCAGTAGCTTCTGAATCATCAGTGAGTAAGTCAGGTTTCACTGAGTTTAGTGCATTTTTAGTGTACTTTGTTACCTTGTGTGCTTGTGTTCTAGGCTGCTTCAGTCATGTCCAGCTCTTGGTGACCCTACTGACTCTAACCTGCCAGGCTCCTCTGTCCATGGGATTCTCCAGGCAAGAATAGTGGCGTGGGTTGCTATGTTTTTCTCCAGGGGATCTTCCTGACCCAGGGATCGAACCCTCTTGCATCTCCTGTCTTGGCAGTAAGATTCTTTACTGTAGCACCATCTGGGAAGCCCAGAAATTGATAATTTATGTATATTACACACTATAACTGGGTATTAAATGATCTATTTGAATAACATAGTCACTACCATAAAACACAACATAGGCTTTTCTGTGGTCTACTTATCTGATCTCAAATGTGTTTTGAACTGATTATGGGTAGGCTATGAATAAGAAGATCTCTTTTTTGACTCTTGCCTTCTGCTTAGGAGTCCAGAAATCCTTATGAAATCCAGGCTGTCAGTAACAGTAACCAGAGGTCCCTGGACAAGCAGAAAACTAAAATGCTTGCCTGCCAAAGTGGTTATGGAACAACTTAAGACTAACTTGTTTGGAGCCGTCAATGACAGTTCTCATCTTTTTACCTCCTGGGAATAACAACAGTAACAGGAGCATGCTCTTACCTCCCACTCTCCTGCAAATCTCTCTCTCTCACACACACAAACAAAAACCCTCAAAAGCCCTCCCAGCCTTGTGGAAATCTGAGAAGAGACTTCAAATTATGACAGTCATCATACTTCTGTGTTCATCATATTTGGGCCTATTTTAAAAGCCAAAACTTGAGAGCACTATTTATGTCTATAGTGCCATTCACAGAAGGAGAGAGGGAGGATCACCCTGGCCTCTGTGCTAATAGCTGTGGGCTGTGCATAGAGGGTGGTGGGAGAGACTTTCCATACAATGCTATTACAGGAAGTCAATATGCTAATAGGATACATCGGAATTAAACCCCATGGGGTCGCTGAGGGTCGGACACGACTGAGCGACTTCACTTTCATTTTTCACTTTCATGCATTGGAGAAGGAAATGGCAACCCACTCCAGCGTTCTTGCCTGGAGAATCCCAGGGATGGGGGAGCCTGGTGACTTAGCAGTGACACGACTGCAGTGACTTAGCAGCAGCAGCAGCAGAGAAACAACCCAACTAACAAATGAAGTAAACTAGTATGAATAAAGATGACTAACATAAAGAATGGTGACAGGGCATCTGTGGGCCTTGTGGCTAGCCTGGCATCAAGAGACAAACTTGTCTCTGCTTCTTTGCGAGAATTTATTCCTGATGTTCTTGGAAATGTGTGTTTTGCTTAATAAGACAGCTCACTATAGGATTGCTCCATAAGGTCAGAACTAAAGATTTTCTGATCGGACTAAAATATAAGCCCCACAAGAGCAGAGACCTTTGTTTCTTTTATGTGTTGGTATATCTCCAGTGGGTTTCCCTGGTGGCTCAGTGGTAAAGAACCTGCCTGCCAATGCAGGAGACACAGGTTTGATCCCTGGATCAGGAAGATCCCTGGAGAAGGGAATGGGAACCCACTCCAGTAATCTTGCCTGGGAAATCTCATGGACAGAGGAGACTGGCAGGCTGCAGTCCAGGCAGTTGCAAAGAGTCAGACGCCACTTTGTGACTAAACAACAGCTCCAAATAACTAATCAAAACTCCAAAACTGCTTTGTAACTTTTAGAGGAAATACCTGAGATAAATTGCCAACACCATGGGCTTTTGTTTTTCATTTTTCAATATTAAAAGAGAGAGTGGATTATTGATTGTCACTTTTTGTAATCAGAAAATGCTTTAGGGGAAAAAAATCTGCAAGCTCTTGGTCAGCATGACATCCTAAAAATGAAGCAGTTAACCTCATTTTCCTCTCTTGATTGTTAGTGGAACAAGTTAGACCTTAATCAATGTGCTTGTCAAATGCAACTGTTTTTCATGAAACATGGGGTCACAAAGTTCTCATTCTCTAAATTAAACCAAGCTGAAACGAAGTTTTTGGGTCAGTGAACACGTGCTTCTTATGGCATGAACACATCATGGCATTCTATTGAGGGAAAGAGGAGTTACAAAGAAAAGGGATTTGGCCATTTAATATTATGGCTTAAATGTCCTAAACTTTATAATACAGCCAGCTAAAGGACTATTTTGACTTTGTTCCTTTGCCCCAGCAATGGGTATGAAAAGAAAGAATTCTGGAAACACCTGTACCCTTTCTCCTCTATTAGAAACACTTATTGATTCCCAAGGGGATGTGTGAGGAAGGATCCTGCAGATGCCTGTCTTACCATCTATAGACTTCTAGTGTTTTCTATGGGCTCAAAGTGTACCAGGTCCAACCAAGTTGTAAGGGAGGGTGCGCATCCTCAACACTTGCTCCCTACATTGTAGCCTATATTCAGAAGTTTCTTTTAAAACTCTTTGCAAGTGTGGATGTTGCCACCATGACTGTTGAACTGCTGGATCCTGGGAAAACCTGTATTATGATTTATGTAAAGACAACACCCATAGATATATGGCAGGAGGAACGGTAATGACAAATAAGAATGCTCTCAAATGGAAAGGAGGTTATTTCCTTTATAACAGAAAATCAAGATTTATTTCACTAACACTTGTACCTATGTTACATCAAATGAAATTAGGCTCAACAAATTTTGTCTGCTGCTTCATGATTTAGACAGAGATACATCATGATGTCAGAGGTGTCATCCCAGACTGATTGGTGAGGAAAGCTCAGAGAATCACCCTAAGATCTGAAACATTTTTGTACTCTAGTCTGAAAATCTCCAGACTACCTCAGAACAATATAGAGATTCCTTAAAAACAACAACAACAACAACTAAACACAGAGTTACCATATGACCCTGCAATCCCATTCCTGGGCATATCCATAAGAAAACATTATCCAAGGGATGTATGAACCCTAATATTCATTGCAGCTCTGTTTATAATAGCCAAGACATGGAAGTTACCTAAATGTCCATCAACAGATGAATGGATAAAGAAGATACAAGATATATATATATATATGAATATATAATATATATATGAATATTACTCAGCCATTAAAAAGAATGAAATAATGCCATTTGCAGCAACATGGATGGAGCTGGAATGTGTCACACTGAGTGAAGTCAGAGAAGGAGAAATATCGTATGACACCCCTTACATGTGGAGTCTAAAAATAAATGATACAAATGAATTTACTTACAAAACAGAAGCAGACTCACAGACTTAGAGAAAGAGCTTATGGTTGCCAGGTGGAAGGATGGGAGCAAGGGATAGTTGGGGAGTTGGGATGGACATGTACACATTGCTAGATTTAAAATGAATAACCAAAGAGGTCCTACTGTACAGCACAGAGAACTCTGCTCAATATCACGTGGCAGTCTGGATGGAAGGGGAGTTGGGGAGAATGGATACATGTATATGTATGACTGATAAAAAGTTTAGAATAAAAAAAAAAAATCCCCAGTATATCTGAAAATGCACTGTGAAGCCCAAAAGATAATTTTAGAAAGAACTGGAAGGTTTGGTCCACAGTCAGAACGGCTCTGCAAAGGTTGTTAACCTATTCGACTTTTTAAGTTAACGGAAGATGCCGGGTACGTATTACGTATGTGTTACTGTATAAATATAAATCTACACCACACAAACATCAGGGCCTGAAGCATCCTGGCTCCTAGGGTGGCTTCATGTGAACTGGCAGCTCTAAGCCAGAACTGCTTTTCTCTTTGAAGGTGATACTGCTCAGGACTAAAACCACTGCATAAACAAGCTGACGGTTTGAAAAGAAACACCCCAGTTTTCATTCCATTTGGAGCTAAGTTTAGATCCTAATTCATCTTGCAACAGAATTAAATTTTTTAAAAAGATGTTTCTGATTTAAGCATTAGTGTTTCTGTATACAACAGAGGCAGCCCAACCTGTGTCAAGTTCAAGTACTTTCTTCTACAGCAGAGAGTGAAAGCTGTCACTTACCCCATACAAAAACCAAGTCCAGGAAGGTTGAAGAGTTCTGATGGGGAGGGTCCTTTGGCTATCTTCTTTTCTATCACAGTTAAATGCAGAGGTGTGGGGGTTTGAGGGATTATCTCCAACTCCTATCCAAGCAAACAGCCCCCAATTAGAAGACATCCTTTCATCCTTGTTGACATGTTTCTTAGATGCCCAACAATGAAAGTATTCAAAACGTAAGCAAATGTTTCGTATGTAGACTGCTTCTCAAACTTCAAAGCACACTGAGACTGCCTGGTCTTATTTAGTAAAGATTCTGACTTGTAGAACTGGAACAGGGTCTGAGATCCTATGTTTCTGAGAAGCTCTTGGGCAATGCTGCTGGTCCTCAAGCCATACTTTGAGATGCAAAGATCCAGCACACCAATTTTACATTGGCTGCCTTGAATTGACATCAAAAAAGGAGATTCTGAGTCTAAATCCTGGCTCTTGGGGAAAGAGTGACACCATCTAGGAGGGAACTTTGGTGGTGGTGGCTACAATAATGTCAGTGTTTTACACCACTCCCCCAGGCAATCAAAACAAAATCTCACCACTCTATTTTTGGGGATAGCAAGTCCTAGAATTTATGTATTCCTTTACTTCCAAAAGAACTTAGAATTCCTACATACTGATGAGATAATAAGGTGGTATAATTACGCAGAATTTTTTACAGATGGAGGAAGTTCCAACAGAAAGGTTAAGTATGGTAGGGAAGGTCAGTTAGAAAATCAAGAATACACCTTAGCTTTTCTGTCTCCTAAAATATTTCTATGATTACATTAGCCTGCAACTCATTTTGGATATCAAATATATGTGAAATTGAAACAGAAAATAAGTTGAGTTACATTCTTTTAAATCTTATATAAAAATTCATACTTTGTTGCAAAAGATAAATTAGGGAGAAATGATACACATGTAAAAAGCAATGTTCATAGTAATTTCAGTAAATATATTTTAGAATAAATTAGTCTTGTGAAATCATATGCATATTTTTATGGAGCATATTATTCCATGAATATCCATTGGGGAATACCTAATAATAATGTTGCTGAAAACTGAATAGATATGTTATTGGAATGAAGGGAGCACTGGAATGGAACTTGATCTGTGTTCCTGCACTATCATTATATAATTGCATGAACTTGGGCAAGATATTCTGTGTGTGCGTGTATGTGTGTGTGCACACGCACATGTGTACCTGCATGCATGCACATCCATGCATGTGAAGAATAATATTATTTTTGCTGTATATATTACTGGGTTATAGTGAGAATAAAATAAGATGATGCAAAGGGCTCTATAAACTGAAAATACCTGTAAAAATATTGTCATTATTTTGCAATTATAATCTTCTCGTACATTCACCCATGTACTATAGCATAAAATATTTGACAATTTATTTTGTGTGATTTGGTGGTGGGAGTGCTTAAGATCATTAACACAGTGGTACTGTCAGGTTCTGGGATTGTTGGCAATCAGTCATTAACTTCACAATGTGTGTGTGTTTATGTGAGTATGCGAGAGAGAGAGAAAGAGAGTAAGCGGAAGAGAATGAGAGAGACAGAGAAAGCAGCATTACTGAGAGATATTCTTTTGTCAAAAGTGAAGTTCATGGTGCTATCCAATGCTTATTAATCAATAAAAGGCAAAGCAGAAACAAGAGGAAATAAAAGTCAGTTATCCACTAGGTTGAGAAAGAAAGAAACAGAGAAAATAAATAGGCAATTGGCATCAATATGACCAGTCAAATAGGAAATACTATTAGAAAGCCAAACAATTAGTGGAAAAGTTCTTAGTGTTTTAACTACTAAACATCACAAGTTGACAAGCAAATTAAAAATACCAATGTTATATCTCAGAAATTAATTTCTAAAGTTAATCCAAATGCATCTCAAGAGTATCATTAAATTGAACCAACTGACCTATAGTTTTTTTTTTTTTTTCACTTTGTTTTTTGTTGGAATATAATTGCTTTACAATGTTGTGTTTGTTTCTGCTGGAAAATGGATAGTTAGCAGGAAGCTTCTGTGTAGCACAGGGAGCTCAGTTCAGTGCTTTGTGATCTGCAGATTTTTAATAAAATAATAAATTCATTGATCTATAGATTTAAAGGACTTCCCAGTGGCTCTGCAGTAAAGAATCCACCTGCAATGCAGGAGCTGCAGGAGGCATGAGTTCAACACCTGGGTCAGGAGGAGCCCCTGGAGAAGGGAATGGCAACTCATTCCAGTATTCTTGCCTGGGAAATCCCATAGACAGAGGAGCCTGGTGGGTTCCAGTCCATAGGATCGCAAAAGAGTTGGACATGACTGAAGAGACTTAGCTCACACATACATAGATTTTAAAAAATAGTTGCAAACTACTTCCCATTGCCATGACTATGGTAAGGACTACAAAGCAGTTTTTTTGAACAAATTATGAATTTAGGAATTTATGAATCCTTGAAAGTCTACTCTCCCTTCAACCACTGTCGTGTGTGGGTTCAGAATTACCCTGGAGCCTGGTGCGTTACAGTCCATGGGGACCACAAAGAGTTGGATACTACTGAGTGACTGAGCACAGTCTGTGCACACCACACACACACACTCACACACAACCACTTCCAAATTATCACTGCACCTGAAACCAAATCTCTGCGAGCTTCCAAAGCAGGCTAAGCTTATTGTCAGTTGTCAGCTTCTCCTTTTAAAACATCTTTCTGTCTCTTCACACATCCCAGGTGTTAAATCTAATGTACTTAAATTTCTCCTGGTTCTCAGAACAAAATGCAAATGCTACCCCAAAGTGTTAGATACCTCATAGAATTTTGAGTAGTCACTTTTCCCAAGAGTATCTGTGCTTTAGTAAGAAGCAACTGAACCCCCTGCAAACAGAACTTACATAGCTTCCCATGTTTGTTTGTTCTGGCACAGGGCAGGAGGTGAATAGTGCTCATGACCAAAGGCTGATCTGAAAGCAGGGATAAAGCACTGAGGTTTGAGAAAGACTCAGTCCTCTTCCCCCAAATTAATTCTCCTTGGAGGTTCCAATTTTTCCCATTTATTTTGGTCTCTATATCTGAAATTCTATCCAGTACAGATATACTGATGTTAACAAGTATGCTCTTCTAAAGGCAAACATTATAACAAAAGTTGTGTCTCATTCACTTAGCATGTGCTGTTATAACTGGATGTTTTCCTCCTTGTTTTGACTACCCCAAGATGTATGATGAATTTTAAATAAGGAGTCTGGGGCCTGAATATATAGGGTAAAGTTAAGGAGGCTGGATATAAAGGGACACACAGTCACAGCAAGCCTCAGAAACTAGCAACATGGATACAGATGTCTGGACCTAAGTAGGTATAGACTAGGGGTCTGTATCTCCAGTATAAAGGTGCATCCATAAATCTAATGTCAGAGAAGTGTTAGATGTCAGAATTAGGTGAGAACACGCGAATGAGTTCTATTTTGAGAGTGCATTCGTAAGTCCATTTTGTTTGCAAGTTCAACAAAGTTAGCCTAGGTACACAACTAACACAGTCGGCTGTATAGTACTATACGTAATAGGTTTATAATGCTTTTCACACACTCACAAACACAATAAATCAACACTTTTAATCGTACAGTACAGTACTTTGAAAAGTCCAATTGTACAATACAATAGCCTGCATACAGGGGCTGGCATCAACTGAAGAGGCAAGAAGAGTTACTGACTGGAGGAGAGAGTGGAGGTGGGGGATGGTAGATCTGCAGGATCATCAGCAATAGGAGACAGAGGGCAAGCTGCAGTTTCACTCACTCCTGATGTTGATGACACAGGTTCTGGTTCCTTGCTGGATTCGGTTCTATCTACCCTCTTGAAAAGGATCCAGTGGTGTCTGGGAGGGAGCTCTTTTTATCTCATGATAGATGACAGCAGCAAAGAAGCATCCTGAATAGCGGCTGCAACCTGCATGTCCCATTCCATGTTTCGGTCCTGTGCCCAAAAAAACTAATGGTGCCTTCTCAAACAGATGAAATCCCCACTGTGAACCTCCTCAGCTTTTCAGTTACTTCTTCTTCCCTTCTGTCTCTATGTCCTTTCTCGGGGCATGTTCACATCTTTGAATCTTTGCAAGTTGAAAGCTGGTACTTGGATGACTTACCCCACAAGTAAGATTCACAGGAGTAAGAAGTGTCTGGTGGATACTAGGTGGAAATTCTCTGTGTGTTAGCATTTTGTGAAAGACAAAGTCAATTTAAGATTATAGTAAGTGGTAACTGTGCCTTTCTGGGAGTTTGGACATTATAAATTTAGAGATCAGGCAACAGAGAATTGAAACCTAGACAGAGAGTTTAGGCCATATGAGTAAAAAAAATAAAAGATTTTTAAAAAGCTTCAAGAAAGAAAGCCCTTATCTGAGTAAATATTCTGTATTACCTATAATTTGCCTTAACTATTTTCATAGCCAAACAGAAGCTTTCCAGAGATGTCCCACGGCTGGGATCCCATGGCAATGCCAAGGGCATACCTAGAGTTCTCTCCAGTAAAACTTGTCATGGTTCCAGTTCACTGAGTTACAAGCAGAAAGAATCAAGGCAGAAATTATTGTTTTTAATACATTTTTTTTTCTGATATGGATCATTTTTAACGTCTTTAATGAATTTGTTACAGTATTGCTTCTGTTTTATGTTTCAGTTATTGGCCCTGAGGCATATGCGATCTTAGCTCTCTGACCAGGGATTGAACCCATACCCCCTGCATTGTAAGGCAAAGTTTTAACCACTGGACTGCCCAGGAAGTCCCATGGTCAGAAATTCTGATATACGTAAGGGAAACATGTAAATTTCTGGTGGAGATAATATCTATCAACTTATCTGGGGGAAAATGCTACCCAGTTTTTCAGTTGTTCTTAGAGGAGAAACAATCAACATGGATTTAACTGTGTTTATGCAAGAATCAATCACTAGAGCTTTGATTTAATAAAGAGAAGGGTGGTGTGGTGGTTTGGTCGCTAAGTCATGCCTGACTCTTGTGAGCCTATGGACTGTAGCCCACCAGGCTCCTCTGTCCATGGGATTTTCCGGGCAAGAATACTGGAGTGGGTTGCCATTCCCTTCTCCGGGGGATCTTCCCAATGGGATTCTCTTTTCAACTGCCTCTGCCATTAGTAACTAGCAACACCAATAACTTGAAGTATTCCCAAAGTTAATGACTTTATACATTAAAGAGTTATAGCTTTGAGCCTGCCTGTTTCTTTTTAGGCAAAACCCAAAGGAAAATAGTGTTTGAAACATCCCAAACTCTTCTTTGACATTCTTTATGATCTTGGTTAAATCACTGAACAGTTTTAGATTCCAACCTTCCTTCCTAGAGAAATGATCCTCAGCTCTCTCTTTGTGTAAACTCTAGTGGTTTGTAAGAAGCCATCTCAGTTGTTTTAGTTTGAAAATATGGTACTAATGAGTGAAAGGCCACATAGTTAATCTCTGGGTGGGCTATTTTACTTTGCTCAGTTACATGACCACACACTTTATCTTAACCAAGGACTTAGACCTAATAAAATATCAATTTGATTCAAGCTTATTTCAGAAACTATTCTGAAGCTCTAGCTTAATTCTGGTTCAGTGGCTTTCAAAAATATAGGGTTGGTTTCTGTTCAGAAGTTCTCACTGGATTTTAAAACAAAACAAAACAAAAATGTTGGCATTACTTCTCCACGAGGATGCTCAGCTCAGCTTGGGGTTCATTTAAGCAGAAGTTCATTCCAACTTTGCGTATAAATTGAGTTTATAGTTGGAAATGGTTCAGTTCTCAGCTTCTAATCTTCAATCAGACATCTTCCAAATAATCACTTCCAGAGGAACAAGGTAGGTGAGACTGGAAAGATGTCAATGCTTTTCTTTAACCTGTGCTGTAAAGATAAATCCTACTGGAAGTGGAAAAAATCACATCATGTTATACAATCAGAACTCCTGAGGATTCGGTCATAAAAGTTCAGTCACAGTGTTTCCCACAGTATCTTTAAATGGTTTCAGTGGGAATATGCCTTCCCCTCACTTAGCATAAAAACTTGAGCAGCCTCATGGTTCCCTGGTCACTCTTAGGAAATAAGAAAAAGGTAAAAACACAATCTTCATTCGGTAGTTAGTTGTGTCTAGTGACAATCCCCATAATAATCAAAACTTCAAATTTGATTTAAATCTAAATGTTCTACCCTGCCCCACCCCAGCTGATCCTGGTGTCGGTGAGCTTGTGCAGAAGAGGTCTGTCCCTTCCCCTCGCTCCCTGCTTCTCTTCCTCCTGCGTTTGTCCCCTTCTGTGCAGAAGTGGAGAATATAGGTTAGATGTTACTAACAGGGACTGTCTTAGACAGTCACCCACTCTTAGCACCTGGTACATTTTGAAAGCTGACTTTCTCACAGAAATTTTTATGAGCTTCATAGATCAGGGACCTCTTCTGTTTTGGTGCATTTCTCTGAGTTTCTCATAGGTAATATGAGTGGCGAAACTCACAAAATACTGTGATAGAGTAATATAGGCATAAACAAATATAACTGAATGCATCCATGTGTATAGAGGTAGAGAGATGCAGTGAAAAAAGGGGATAATCTGACAAAGGCTTTAGAGATAATCAGCCCTGAGCAGCATTTTAGTTGCTACAGGATGAGAAAGGTCATTCCAGGCAATGAGAACTGCATTAAATAGCCCGAGAGGGAAAGAGATATGACAGATATGTGAGGATGGTTGAGTGATTTTCCTAATGAGGGTAAATCAATGTCTAGCAGGAAATCGGA
The DNA here is from genome assembly GCA_006410635.1 of Cephalophus harveyi. Taxonomy (NCBI): domain Eukaryota; kingdom Metazoa; phylum Chordata; class Mammalia; order Artiodactyla; family Bovidae; genus Cephalophus; species Cephalophus harveyi. The sequence continues at coordinate 283,196 of SJYT01028649.1, read as the reverse complement.
ACCTGAGAGGTAATATTCATTATGAATAATGAGAAGATTTTAACTTGATTCAAGAAGGAATTGTAAACCCCCATAAGGATTTAAGAAAGAAAATAATTTGATGATTAAAATATTGAAGGAGATAATTTTGAAAATGGGGGAGGAGGGGATCAGAGAAGAGGGTGTTGCTTGCAGCTAAAGAACCAGGTCTGGTAAAATTAGAATAGTCTTGTGAAATCTAGATGGTCTCACGTTTTCCACCTTGAAGAGATAAAGAACATTTCCCTCTGTATTTTTTTCATAATTTTTTATTTCTTCCTGTTCTCCCATATTCTGTGAATAGACCTTTTCCTAGTAATTGCTGAAGTCTAAAAGGGTGAGGTATTTGACAGTTTCTATGTATAGATAGTCACATTATCAAACAGTGCATGAGCAAAATGTGACTTTATAGCAAAAAAAGTGACATTTGAGTAATATAATCTTTAAAGTTCCAGTAGGAAGTATTCATTCATATTCTATAGAAATGAAGAGAGCATTTCTTTTCACCTTGGGCGATGGCCCCACTTCCCCTCTCATGAAGAGTGTGATGAGCATGAACATGTGGACGTTTCATGGAGGCTTTAAAAGCACTGCACGTAACCCCTGCTCTCCAGCTGTGGTTTACGTGAGTCCATCCGTCCTGCGAGGTGTGACTTTCAATTGTCCAAATGGACCATCTCAAGTACAGAGAGAACGAGTGACTTTCCCAAGTCACACACAAATAAAACACTGGAAATGCAGGGATTCAAATCCAGATCATTTGACTCGACGTTCCAGGCTCTTTTTCTCAACACCAAACAGTTGGCATAAACAACGATTCATGTGTTACTCATTAATCTCATGTTGTCTGCTTCATTTTATTAAATCATTACCCCGTGTCCTGGGGACAATGCGTGACTACACCATTAAAGCAAATTTGTTAATACGGACATGCCATGTTAAGTCATGAGGAGGCTAACTCAATTACCCTTCCTTTGATTGATTTTTGGTAGGCATACAGTGGACTTTTCCTTGTGGTTAGCCTCATGACATGCTGTAAACATTAGCACGCACTATATTAACTGTCTAAAAAGGGCTGTAGTCTTTTAAATGCATGTTAAAGTATGAAAATATTAAGCTACATTAATATTAATAGTTTAATTCTTATAGTCTCAATCAGGAAAACTACTAAATAGCTCCTTGAAGGACTTGGGAACTTGGGAAAGAAAGATATAACTAGATAAGGAAATATAACAGGTAGGATGTAGGATAAGCCACTAAAAGTTTTGCTTATGGTATTAGCAATTCAAAGTAAACCAAGATAAGACAACATTCTATTAAGAAGGGACACTTATCTGAATTTTCTCCTTCTAGGTATCAGACCACTCTACCATGAACCGCCCATCTTGGGTGGTCCCACAGGTTATGGCTTAAGAAACACCTGGAGTAACAGGCAAATTTGGCCTTGGAATACAGAATTAAGCAGGGCAAAGGCTAATACAGTTTTGCCAAGAGAACGCACTGGTCATAGCAAACACCCTCTTCCAACAACACAAGAAAAGACCCTACACATGGACATCACCAGATGGTCAACATCTAAATCAGATTGATTATATTCTTTGCAGCCAAAGATGGAGAAGCTCTATACAGTCAGCAAAAACAAGACCAGAGCTGACTGTGGTTCAGATCCTGAGCTCCTTGTTGCCAAATTCAGACTTAAATTGAAGAAAGTAGGGAAAACCATTGGAGAAGGCAATGGCACCCCATTCCAGTACTCTTGCCTGGAAAATCCCATGGGTGGAGGAGCCTGGTAGGCTGCAGTCCATGGGGTCGTGAAGTTGGACACAACTGAGCGACTTCACTTTCACTTTTCACTTTCATGCATTGGAGAAGGAAATGGCAACCCACTCCAGTGTTTTTGCCTGGAGAATCCCAGGGACGGGGGAGCCTGGTGGGCTGCCATCTATGGGGTTGCACAGAGTCAGACACAACTGAAGTGACTTAGCAGCAGGGAAAACCTTTAGACCATTCAGGCATGACCTAAATCAAATCCCTTATGATTATACAGTGGAAGTGAGAAATAGGACTAGATCTGATAGGTAGAGAGCCTGATGAACTAAGGACTGAGGTTTGTGACATTGTACAGGGGACTGGGATCAAGATCATCCCCATGGAAAAGAAATGCAAAAATCAAAATGGCTGTGTGAGGAGGCCTTACAAATAACTGTGAAAAGAAGAGAAGCAAAAAGCAAAGGAGAAAAGGAAAGATAAAAGATTCTGAATGCAGAGTTTCAAAGAACAGCAAGAGAAGATAAGAAAGCCTTCCTCAGTGATCAATGCAAAGAAATAGAGGAAAACAACAGAATGGGAAAGACTAGAGATCTCTTCAAGAAAATTAGAGATACCAAGGGAAAATTTCATGCAAAGATGGACTCGATATAAGGACAGAAATGGTATGCACCTAATTGAAGCAGAAGATATTAAGAAGAGGTTGCAAGAATACACAGAAGAACCATACAAAAAAGATCTTCATGACCAAGATAATTACGATGGTGTGATCATTCACCTAGAACCAGACATCCTGGAATGTGAAGTCAAGTGGGCCTTAGAAAGCATCACTATGAACAAAGCTAGAGAAGGTGATGGAATTTCAGCTGAGCTATTTCAAATCCTGAAAGATGATGTTATGAAAGTGCTACACTCAATATGCCAGCAAATTTGGAAAACTCAACAGTGGCCACAGGACTGGAAAAGTTCAGTTTTCACTCCAGTCCCAAAGAAAGACAATGCCAAAGAAGGCTCAAACTACCGCACAATTGCACTCATTTCACATGCTAGTAAAGTAATGCTCAAAATTCTCCAAGCCAGCCTTCAGCAATACATGAACTGTGAAATTCCAGATGTTCAAGCTGGTTTTAGAAAAGGCAGAGGAACCAGAGATCAAATTGCCAACATCTGCTGGATCATGGAAAAAGTAAGAGAGTTCCAGAAAAACATCTATTTCTGCTTTATTGACTATGCTAAAGCCTTTGACTGTGTGGATCACAATAAACTGTGAAAAGTTCTTCAAGAGATGGGAATACCAGACCATCTGACCTGCCTCTTGAGAAACCTAAATGCAGGTGAGGAAGCAACAGTTAGAACTGGTCATGGAACAACAGACTGGTTCCAAATGAGAAAAGGAGTATGTCAAGGCTGTATATTGTCACCCTGCTTATTTAACTTATATGCAGTGTGCATCGTGAGAAACAATGGGCTGCAAGAAGCACAAGCTGGAATCAAGATTGCCAGGAGAAACATCAATAACCTCAGATATGCAGATGACATCACCCTTATGGCAGAAAGTGAAGAGGAACTGGAGAGCCTCTTGATGAAAGTGAAAGAGGAGAGTGAAAAAGTTGGCTTAAAGCTCAACATTCAGAAAACGAAGATCATGGCATCTGGTCCCATCACTTTATGGGAAATAGATGTGGGAACAGTGTCAGACTTTATTTCTTGGGGCTCCAAAATCACTGCAGATGGTGATTGTAGCCATGAAATTAAGACGCTTACTCCTTGGAAGAAAAGTTATGACCAAGATAGACAGCATATTCAAAAGCAGAGACATTACTCTGCCAACAAAGGTCCATCTAGTCAAGGCTATGGTTTTTCCAGTGGTCATGTATGGATGTGAGAGTTGGACTGTGAAGAAAGCTGAGAGTCGAAGAATTGATGCTTTTGAACTACGGTGTTGGAGAAGATTCTTGAGAGTCCCTCGGACTGCAAGGAGATTCAACCAGTCCATTCTAAAGGAGATCAGCCCTGGATTTTTTTGGAAGGAATGATGCTAAAGCTGAAACTCCAGTACTTTGGCCACCTCATGCGAAGAGTTGACTCATTGGAAAAGACTCTGATGCTGGGAAGGATGAGGGCAGGAGGAGAAGGGGATGACAGAGGATGAGATGGCTGGATGGCATCACTGGCTTGATGGACGTGAGTTTGAGTGAACTCTGGGAGTTGGTGATGGACAGGGAGGCCTGACGTACTGCTATTCATTGGGTCGCAAAGAATTGAACACGACTGAGCATCTGAACTGAACTGAACTGAACTGGGGTATCATAATCTTGATAATGTTTATTTAAGGAGAGTGAAACTAACTATTAAATACTATCTATTCTTTACCTTCCGAGAAGGCAATGGCACCCCACTGCAGTACTCTCTGGAAAATCCCATGGGTGGAGGAGCCTGGTGGGCTACAGTCCATGGGGTCACTAAGAGTCGGACACGACTGAGCGACTTCACTTTCACTTTTCACTTTCATGCATTGGAGAAGGAAATGGCAACCCACTCCAGTGTTCTTGCCTGGAGAATCCCAGGGACGGGGGAGCCTGTTGGGCTGCCATCTATTGGGTCATACAGAGTCAGACACGACTGAAGCGACAGCAGCAGCAGCAGCAGCAGCATTATTTATCTTGTGATCATATAAATATTCTACCTTAGTTACTGATCATGAAGAGCATATGCATTTTATGAGGCACCACTTCATACAATTCTAGTGACATAAAAATCACTTCCATTACTCTAAGCTATGCAAATAAAACTTAATATCTGCAATTTCCTCTAACTCTAATTTTCCTCAGGGATCTCTATCTTATCATCAATAGGAAAAAATAACTGCTATCCAGTCTCATAAAGATGCTCTGCTGCTGCTGCTGCTAAGTCGCTTCAGTCATGTCCGACTCTGTGCGACCCCATAGACGGCAGCCCATTGGGCTCCACCATCCCTGGGATTCTCCAGGCAAGAACACTGGAGTGAGTTGCCATTTCCTTCTCCAAGATGCTCTAGCAATAATTTAATTTCAATTACCAATATTTTAACTTGGTTTCATCTGAAACATGTCCTCTTCCATCCTCTGCTTCTCTTGGGGTATGATGTTTGGTATCAGTGGGGAAGCTTCATGGCACCCTGTACTCTGGCTGTGGAAAAGGATAGGAAGACCATAGATTTCCGATTCTCTCCCTTTCTGAATGGGGGCTTTCAGGTGGCTCAGTAGCAAAGAATCTGCCTGTCAGTGCTGAGCCACAGGAGACGTGGGTTCGATCCCTGGATCGGGAAGATTCTCCAGAGGAGGAAATGGCAACCCATCCAGTATTCTCGCCTGGAAAATCCCATGGACAGAGGAGCCTGGCAGGCTACAGTCCATGGGGTCGCAGAGTCAGACACAATGAGTGACTGAGCAGGATGACGACGACTTCCTGAGGGACACGGCTATATTCTGGTTGGTCCTCTGGGCCTGGGATCGCTGAAGTAAAACTGATTCTGCTCAACTGTTGGCACCCATCCCAGCAGGCTGTGGTCCCAGCCACTGAGTCCCCAGAACAGGTGGTCTCTTTTATCCAGCCCTAGGCCACTCCAGTGTTCTTGCCTGGAGAATCCCAGGGACGGGGGAGTCTGGTGGGCTGCCGTCTGTGGGGTTGCAGAGTCAGACACGACTGAAGCGACTTAGCCGCAGCAGCAGCAGGCTCCTGCTTGTCCTTCGTGTCTCTCAGCGCTCTGCTCTCCCTCACAGGAGCAAATGGGGATTTCTAAATTTCTTACATGGTACACATTCCACGAGGAGCCAGGGTATGGTGTGGGGCTCATCTATATAGACACCATCATCTTCCAGCTGTGCTGTTTTCCATGGTGAGGAGATAGCTCCACAGCTTGAAACCTTCACTTATTTTACCCTCCTCTCTGTTCTTGATTTCCTCTTTATTAATTTCAATATAGCTATGGGCTTCCCTGGTGGCTCAGTAATAAAGAACCCACCAGGAGACTTGGGTTCCATCTCTGGGTAGGGAAGAACCCCTGAAGGAGAGCACCGTGACCCATTCCAGTATTCTTACCCGGAGAATCCCTTGGACAGAGGAGCCTGGCGGGCTACGGTACATAGGGTGGTAAAGAGTCCGACATGACTGAAGCGACTTAGCACTCACTCACCATGACCACCAGAGAAGGAAATGGCACCCCACTCCAGTACTCTTGCCTGGAAAATTGCATGGACAGAGGAGCCTGGTGGGCTGCAGTCCATGAAGTCATTAAGAGTCGGATACGACTGAGCAACTTCCCTTTCACTTTTCATTTTCATGCATTGGAGAAGGAACCGGCAACCCACTCCAGTGTTCTTGCCTGGGGAATCCCAGGGACGGCGGAGCCTGGTGGGCTGCTGTCTATGGGGTCACACAGAATTGGACACAACTGAAGCGACTTAGCAGCAGCAGCAGCAGCAGCAGCAGCATGGCCACATTTGAGAAAGAGAAAGAAAAAGCAAAGGTGTAAGAATGCTTTACATTCTACGTTTAACTCCTATCTTCCCACAAATCACTTGAGCAGGAAGAGTTGGGCTTTTCACTTTTTCTTTTTGGCACAGATTTCTCTAACATAAAATATTGTGATTAAATCAGTCAGGCTTTTGATATAAAAGAATTAAAAGACATTTAAGAATCCTCTTCTCTCCTCCTAAGACATCCAGCAGGCCAAAGGCCAGCACTGATACCCAAAGGCTAGTGACGATGCTGTCTTTGTTATAGGTGGCAAAGGCTGTGAGGTAACATGGTTTTATAGGGAAATGAAATACGTTGATTTAAATCCCCCTAAATCTCATCAAACCTCAAACTATAAACACTTTAATGTGAGGTTTTCATAGAAACTTCTAGATTCTTCTCATCAAAGTTCTTGTGAAAATTATGGAGTCATCCAATTCAGATGATTGCCATCTTCTGCTCTAGTGTGTTCTATTTTCTTAATTCTGATGATGCTTTCCTGTGTTTCATGTAGTTTTTGTTGCCAGTCTGCACCAATCTAAAATCTCTGCCTTTCCCTCTTATCTCCCTTTTTAATCTTTCAGTGTTTTTCTTTCTTCACTAATTTTCATTCAAATGATATTTTATTACTATTTATGAAAATAATTCACGCCACTCATGGGATATCTTTAGTACAGAATGATACAAAATAAAACTATTCTAACTACTAATGTACAGTTTCTTGGTAAGCTGTGTTCTCTTCACCCAGCAAGTAAAATCTAAACTGTTTTAAATCTTTTTAGTGGGAGGCATAAGCCAAATGCAAATGGCTTCCACACATTGGGAAGCAACACAGATTTCTGATACTTCCTAGAAAACAGCGTTAAAGCACCAGCAGCTCACTAAATGTTCCTGTTAATCCATTGCATGCTCTCTGGTACACAAGTGAAAGCTTGCAAGATGGATTATAATACTAATAACTAGAAACAATTTTATTCAAATATTCTTATCAAGCAAACACACATTCATATGTTTTAGCAAAACATTATTCTCACTACCTTGCACTGATTTATCTTTCTTCACAGATCTGATGTACTTATGTATATTGTTTTATATATGTAGTTCTTCAAATCCCTAGGCAAACAACTCTCACAGAGGTACTGAAAATTGAAGAGGGGCTTCTCTGGTGGCTCAGTGGTAAAGAATCCATCTGCCAATGCAGGAGATGCGGGTTCGATCCCTGATACAGGAAGATTCCACATGCCGCAGAGCAACAAAGCCCATGTATCACAACTATTGAGCCTGTGCTCTAGAGCCCGGGAGCTGCAACTTCTGAAGCCTGCATGCCCTGGAACCTTGCACCACAACGAAGAGTAGCTCCTACTTGCCTCAACTAGAGAAATGCCTGTGCAGCCATGAAGACAGCACAGCCTAAAATGAATGAATAAATAAATAAATAGAATTATATACATATATTAAACAATTGAAAATAAGATGAGCGTTAAAGAAAGCAAACAGAAAAAGTAAAGAGGCATCAAAGTGAACACTAAATTGACATAGAGCTGATAACTGCAGGAAGCAGCCCCCCATACCCCTTTCTTGGAGAAGAAGCCCAGGGGAGCTGTATTCATACCTCTGAGCAGGGGGTAATGCCCAGCTGATACTGATATGTCTAAAGAGACATAATGAGGCTGATTGTGTGAATGATGAAAATGCTGCAAACTAGAATCAGTTCCTGCAACTTGAATGGGCTGCTAATTTCAGTATGAAGAAACATTGCTAGATTAACACTGACTAGGGAAAGGAAGCAAAAATCAGAAGCAGGAAATAAACTAGAAGCTACGTCCTGTCTTCCTTCTCCAGTCTTGGATGCTTTGTCTAGCACCCCTAACAGCAGAGCCTACCATGGAGCAGCTGGCAGAGTAGAAATGCGGTTTGCAGAGTTCCAGCTTTTGCTTCAAAAAGTGAGTATAGGAGAGAGGGTTGAAACAGAGAGACAATAAATAGCTTAATAATTGGCTCACTCAGCTAGGCCATGAATTTCTACAGAGCAAGAACAATCTCACATGTATAAGGAATGAATAATCTCCAGTATAGCACGTATAAACAAGACCAGGAGCTGACTGTGGCTCAGATCATGCACTCCTATTGCCAAATTCAGGCTTAAATTGAAGAAAGTAGGGAAAACCACTAGACCATTCAGGGATGACCTAAATCAAATCCCTTATGATTATACAGTGGCAGTGAAAAATAGATTTAAGGGAATAGATCTGATAGATAGAGTGCCTGATGAACTATGGACTGAGGTTTGTGACATTGTACGGGAGACAGGGATCAAGACCATCCCCATGGAAAAGAAATGCACAAAAGCAAAATGGCTGTCTGAGGAGGCCTTACAAATACCTGTGAAAAGAAGAGAAGCAAAAAGCAAAGGAGAAAAGGAAAGATATAAGCATCTGAATGCAGAGTTCCAAAGAATAGCAAGAAGAGATAAGAAAGCCTTCTTCAGTGATCAATGCAAAGAAATAGAGGAAAAGAACAGAATGGAAAGATTAGAGATCTCTTCAAGAAAATCAGAGATACAAAGGGAACATTTCATGCAAAGATGAACTCGATAAAGGACAGAAATGGTATGGACTTAACAGAAGCAGAAGATATTAAGAAGAGGTGGCAGGAATACACACAAGAACTATACAAAAAAGATCTTCACGACCAAGATAATCACAATGGTGTGATCACTCACCTAGAGCCAGATATCCTGGAATGTAAAGTCAAGTGGGCCTTAGAAAGCATCACTATGAACAAAGCTAGTGAACGTGATGGAATTTCAGCTGAGCTATTTCAAATCCTGAAAGATGATGCTGTGAAAGTGCTACACTCAATATGCCAGCAAATTTGGAAAACCCAGCAGTGGTCACAGGACTGGAAAAGGTCTGTTTTCATTCCAATCCCTAAGAAAGGCAATGCCAAAGAATACTCAAACTACCGCACAATTGCACTCATCTCACATGCTAGTAAAGTAATGCTCAAAATCCTCCAAGCCAGGCTTCAGCAATACGTGAACCGTGAACTCCCTGATGTTCAAGCTGGTTTTAGAAAAGGCAGAGGAACCAGAGATCAAATTGCCAACATCCGCTGGATCATGGAAAAAGCAAGAGAGCTCCAGAAAAACATCTATTTCTGCTTTATTGACTATGCCAAAGCCTTTGACTTTTTTAGAAAAGGCAGAGGAACCAGAGATCAAATTGCCAACATCCGCTGGATCATGGAAAAAGCAAGAGAGCTCCAGAAAAACATCTATTTCTGCTTTATTGACTATGCCAAAGCCTTTGACTGTGTGGATCACAATCAACTGTGGAAAATTCTGAAAGAGATGGGAATACCAGTCCACCTGTCCTGCCTCTTGAGAAATCTGTATGCAGGTCAGGAAGCAACAGTTAGAACTGGACATGGAACAACAGACTGGTTCCAAATAGGAAAAGGAGTGCGTCAAGGCTGTATATTGTCACCCTGCTTATTTAACTCATATGCAGAGTACATCATGAAAAATGCTGGGCTGGAAGAAGCACAAGCTGGAATCAAGATTGCAGGGAGAAATATCAATAACTTCAGACATGCAGATGGCACCACCCTTATGGTGGAAAGTGAGGAGGAACTAAAAAGTCTCTTAATGAAAGTGAAAAAGGAGAGTGAAAAAGTGGGCTTAAAACTCAACATTCAGAAAACGAAGATCATGGCTTCTGGTCCCATCACTTCACGGGAAATAGATGGGGAAACAGTAGAAACAGTGTCAGACTTTATTTTTTTTTTCAGAAAACGG
>SJYT01028649.1:226705-272052 GCA_006410635.1 Cephalophus harveyi | reverse complement strand
ATATACAGCCTTGACGCACTCCTTTTCCTATTTGGAACCAGTCTGTTGTTCCATGTCCAGTTCTAACTGTTGCTTCCTGACCTGCATACAGATTTCTCAAGAGGCAGGTCAGGTGGGCTGGTATTCCCATCTCTTTCAGAATTTTCCACAGTTGATTGTGATCCACACAGTCAAAGGCTTTGGGATAGTCAATAAAGCAGAAATAGATGTTTTTCTGGAGCTCTCTTGCTTTTTCCATGATCCAGCGGATGTTGGCAATTTGATCTCTGGTTCCTCTGCCTTTTCTAAAACCAGCTTGAACATCAGGGAGTTCACAGTTCACGTATTGCTGAAGCCTGGCTTGGAGAATTTTGAGCACTACTTTTTTATTTCACACCAAATTTATACATTTATTTTGTTCTAAGTTCTTTTAAAAAATTATCAGTATTGATTTATTCAATTATTAAAATTAAGAATAAAAATATATATATCATTCATCTAATTCTAAAAATTTAGCAACATAATACAATAGGCTGTGGTCTGAAGGACTATAAACTAAGTGATAGCTTAAGAAAAGTACAGCTATTAAAGAAAGCTTTGTTATGCAAAGCCATATTAGATATTATATTATTTATATTATTATATTATTTATATTGGACTGGAAGTCTAATATAAACAGTGTTAGGGTTTGTCATATTTTTTTTTTCTGATGCAATATTCAATTGTATCCCTCCTGTTCAACCCCTACTCCCTACAAAGAAGTAAATGGGTAAAATTTACTGAATAGTCAATGAAATGTCATGTGAAAGATGTGACTAGGAAATTATTCCTAATCTAAGACCAATATTTCATAAGATATATAACTTTGACAGCTTATTTAACTTTCTAGAATCTCAAATAAGGAGGCCTAATAATCTCTTCCTTTCATTTTCCTTCTGAGGCCATATTCTTAATCAGTTCGATAGTGGAATGGGGACAGTATACAATCACATCATCAAAGGGTTAACATACATTTATTCTCTTCACAGCCCTTCATATGCAATATATGGAAATGAGAAACAATCATCTTCTGGTAAATGAAGTAGCTTTTTTGACACCTGCATCTTCTCATCTCTTCGCAATTCACAATAGCATACACTAACTCTGAGTCAACAAATATGAGCATGTTAACTCAGTGCAGGAGCTTGTCCACATATTGCTGATTTTCAGACCATCAAGTTCATTCCCATCTCAACATTTCTGAACATGTTGTGATGCCTGAAATGTTCATTTCCACACTTGCCTGTTTTTAATCGTTACCTTTTAGAAAGACCTTTCAGTTGCACTCTACCTAAATCCCATCACTACCTCTCCCTGCTTGCTCTTCTTGCTTTATTCTTCTCCAGAAACTTAACACTTAATATCTGAAGCTAGATTTAGTTATTTGTGTTTCCTTGTTCATTGGGCATTGCTCCACTGGAAAGTGTGCTTACACAACAATAGGAATTTTATCTGTTCATGGTGCTTCTGAATTACCAGAGGAGTGACACAAAGTAGGTGCTCAATATTATATGTGTTATGTCTTTTCCTCATTCTTTTCTATTAATTCTTGTGTTATTTAAGCAATTTTGATTGAATTAGTATATATGCTTAGAACTATTCTGCTGCTAAGTTGCTTCAGTCGTGTCTGACTCTGTAGGACCCCAGAGACGGCAGCCCACCAGGCTCCCCTGTCCCTGGGATTCTCCAGGCAAGAACACTGGAGTGGGTTGCCATTTCCTTCTCCAATGCATGAAAGTGAAAAGTGAAAGTAAATTCGCTCAGTCGTGTCCAACTCTTAGCGACCCCATGGACTGCAGCCCACCAGGCTCCTCCATCCATGGGATTTTCCAAGCAAGAGTACTGGAGTGGGGTGCCATCTAGGAAGTAACAATAAAATGATGATGATTTTGCCTCCTAAGAATTTATAATCTAGATACTAGATATATCAATTTGTCATCAGAATAGCTTCCATTTCATACTCCTAAAAGAGCTTAAAATAAGATCTCAAAGGGTATAGGGGTGTCCTAGAACTCTACTAGTTATAAGAGACAGACATCAAACTCAAACTTGCTGAAGCAAAAAGGGGAGTTTATTTGGTGATATAACTGAAAAGCTCACTCTACCAAGTGGATATGAATGCCCAACTGGTGCCGTCAACAGTATTTATTCTATGCTTGTCTTTGCCTTTCTGTGTGCATTCTTTAGAAGGTTTTCCCCAAGAGGTAGCAAAGAGACCACCAGGTTTTCTGAGCTTATGTTCTATTGGCAACAACAGAGTGTTTTTTCCTCCCAACAATTCCAGGAAGACACTCATTGGCAGAACTTAAATCATAAGTTAAGCCTATCCCTGAAGCCATTATATTAGCCAAATTGGTCAAGTTCAGGTTTTGTGTTTCACCGTTGGCATGGTTTCATGGTCTGAGACTTGGCAAGCATCAATTCCATGGGAAATCAATGTTTGTTTTTTTACTAAATAAAGATGCTCTAAGGGACACAGAGCACAGATCTCCACTACATGCTCTGTATTTACACCACAAGCTCTATATATTATGTATCACTTTTCCTTCAATTTATTAGTAGCATCTCAGAGTAGTAATTAAAGAGAGAGCAATGCCGCCTATGTGGCAGAAAAGGAATGAAAGATTATTCTGTCCATTATGATTTATAGAAGAGTAGAAAATTCTATAAAGCAGTTTGCATGAGGAATAGAGCATGGTTATCCAGCTAGTAAAAATAATTAGGGTAAAAAAGATGATGAATTTAGTAAAGAAGAATGAGATTGCTAATGTAGATACAAGGAAGTAATCAACTATTGCAGAAACATGGAGGCAATGCATTTTTTGATGGGATGGACAAATTTGATGTGTTGATATGATGCTCAGTTCTGTCCCATTTATGTTGCTACTCCACCTCCCTAAATATACCCTTTTTACCATTCAAGACAATACTAATAGCCGGACACATCACACACTAATAATATTAAAAGTGAAAATAAACTGCTATTAGATAAGGTATGTCCTACTAGAGATACTTTACATGTATTAAACCATTTAATCCTCACAACAACATCAGAAGCAGATACTGTTATGGCCCCATTTTATCCGTAAGAAGGCTAAAACCAGAAAGGTTAAGTAACTTGCCCAAGATCACACAACAGTAAGTGTAAGAACCGGAATTTAAACCCATATCACCATTACCAAGAAACAGCTTACATCTGTATCATGAAGAAAATATCTCTGATTTTTCCAGTCACATTTATTACTTCATTCTCTACCTCATGTAATACTTATTGCATAACACAATTAACATTTTACAATACGTTATCCTTAACTTTGGAGAAGGAAATGGCAACCCACTCCAGTATTCTTGCCTGGAGAATCCCATGGACAGAGGAGCCTGGTGGGCTACTGTCCACGGGGTTGCAAAGAGTCGGACACGACTGAGCGACTTCACTTTCACACTTTCACTATCCTTAACTTGCAAAAGTTATACTTTGCTATACCTAATTTTCTTTTCTGATAGTTTAATGTTTACCTACTCTGTCAGCTCGAGTGCTAAGGTAAGTAAAGAAAGCAAACACGTGAGTTTTGAATTTATTCCTCCTTTTCAAGCAACTAACATATTCTCAGGTATAAAATAGCTACTCAATATACACACAGTAATTAACTTTGCTATCACAATTTTTTTATTCTTAATCATAAAGATATAGCTTTGGTATTTTCAGAAATATAATTCATTCTTATTTGCCTTGTGTTAGAGTATCACCTTGTTGATGATTCCCATGGTTTCTGAAGCTGTGGAAAAAAGAGGGGTTAGAGTCATCTAAAGTAGTAAGCGTGGTTTATGATCCACAAGTATGAGCAGATATGTACAGTGATGTAGTGTTTTAAAGATAGGCCTTGGTGTGAGAGTGGATATATGGACCACAGACTATATGCCCAAAGAGGGCTGAGAGCCTGTTTTCACTGTCAATGTCTAGTGCTGTGTCTTGTGGGTAGCGAGCACTCAGTGTATACTTTGGTAAAATAAATGAATAAATAAATAATTCCTCCTTTGGAGAGAGATGATGTGCTGTGGCAATTATGTGGTATTTTAAAAGATGTTTGTGTATAAACAAATACACACACATATCAGGGTGTGTGTGTGTTGTACGTGTGTATGCTAAGTCATTTCAGTTGTATCTGACTCTTTGTAACAACTATGGACTGTAGCCCCTGACTCCTCTGTCCATGAGATTGTCCAGGCAAGAATACTGGAGTCGGTTGTCATGCCCTCCTCCAGGGGATCTTCCCAACCCTCTTACATCTCTTGCATTGGCAGGCGGATTCTTTACCACAGGCACCACCTGGAAAGCTGCTTGGTTGTGAAAAAAAAAAAAAAAAAAAGAACCCATTCTGGCTATTTTTAACAGAAAATAAATGTAGAAAGTGACATGGAATAGCTTAAAGAATGTCCAGGATGGTCAGAAGATTGGGTTTGGAGGCTGGACAACCAAGAATGTACCCCAGTGACATAGGAGGGCAATGCTGCCACTATTAGGGTTGCGACTACAGTTTTCCAAGTAGATGCTGGGCCAGAGATGTTCCTTTAGGCCTTCTGCCAATACTGCCAGAAAAATCAATTTCAGAGAGCATCTCCTCCACATTATTATCTTACAAATTAAACTGTTGCATGGGTACATCTGAGTGGAGGAGCCTACACCCCAGCTGCAAGAAAGGCTGAAAGGCTGAATTTTCCTTTAGTGAGGTGGGATTCAAACACAGATTCCCCACGTCTGAGAAAGACTTCCAAACGTTGCTTCTCTCTAAATTATGAGAGACTTCTCCTTTTTACTCTTCATAGAATTTTTAGAAAGGAGAAGGCATTTTCATCTATACTAAAGATAGTAAAGCTTTTCAGTGAACATTTATGACCTTTCAGAACTGACGAATGTCTTGAGAGTGTAGCCTGAAACATATATAGTTTAATCTGTGGAGGTGACTTTATCCAAAGGTTGAATTCTGACTCTGAGTAGGGGTTTACAAAATAAAGCCAGACCAAATCAAACACAAATGAAAAACAAACCTGACATTCCCTCAAAGTATATATAATGGTGATGATGATAATGATATCCTCTACTTAAAACCATGATAAAAATCATTACTTCTGACTCTTGCAGCATTTTGTAAAGGAAGAAAAGTGTCTTAGTAGCTTGCTTGACAGGTTTGAGACTGCAGTCAGAGATTTGCTTCTTAATATGGTGAGTTTTACATGCCAGGATCTGTCACCCAAAGGTAACAAAGAAATGTGGTTGAACACCAATTACACTTATCTGTCAACACACCATAGCCTTGGAAGAAATAACTCATGTATAATTGACTATGTTTTGCCCTCTAAGAAGTCTATGAAATAAAAGGGGAAAAAAGCAAAACAAAACTTGGCTCAACCTAATTGTTCCAATTCTCAAACAGTTCAAGTTTAATACATACACAAACTTTTCTTTGTAGAATAAATTGCTAAAGATTTTCATCAATTTTTCAGGGGTTCTAGAACCACTATCCTGACTTGGAAACGAAAGTGAACACACAGAAAATCTGCCTTTACTCATCATTAGGAATTAAAATGAAAAATTTAAATCACCAAAATCACAGTATACTAAACATGATTTCTGTGCCTAGTGGAGACTTTATTTAGAAGTGTGTTTTTATCACTAAAAAGATTGATTATGTTTAATTAGTTCTCATCTGTCTATTTTTGATTTTGTTTCCATTACTGTAGGAAACAAATCCCCCCCAAAAAATATTGCTACAATTTCTGTCAGAGAATTCCACCTATGTTTCCTCCAGGGATTTAACAGTACCTGGTCTTACCTTTAGTTATTTAATCCATTTTTAATTTATTTTTATCCATGCTATTAGAAAATGTTCTAATCTCGATCTTTTACATGTAGCTGTCAAGTTTACCACTTAGTGGAGACTGTCTTTTCTCTACTGTGTATTCTTGTCTCCTTTGTCATAGATTAATTAACCATAAATTCTTGGGTTTATTGCTGAGCCTTCCATTCTGTTTCACTGATTTATGAATTCTTCAATGACCTGTTCTTAAAATGAAGAATCCAACACTTTTCTCTACTATGCATTGTTCATTAGAATTAGACTTCTAATCTTTGGGACCTGAATGCCCAAAGCCTCTAGACAATTACACTTTCAGTATAATCTCCATCCTGCTGCCAGAATTATATTTCTTTCTTCTTTTTTTTTTAAACCATTTTATTATATTATTATTATTTTTATTTTACTTTATTTTAGTTTACAGTACTGTATTGGTTTTGCCATACATCAACATGAACCTGCCACAGGTGTACACATGTTCCCAATCCTGAACCCCCCTCCCACCTCCCTCCCCATACCATCTCTCTGGGTCATCCCAGTGCACCAGCCCCAAGCATCCTGTATCCTGCATCGAACCTAGACTGGCAATTCGTTTCTTACATGATAGTATATATGTTTCAATGCCATTCTCCTAAATCATCCCACCCTCTCCCTCTCCCACAGAGTCCAAAAGCCCATTCTATACATCTGTGTCTCTTTTGCTGTCTCGCATACAGGGTTATCATTACCATCTTTCTAAATTCCATATATATGTGTTAGTATACTGTATTGGTGTTTTTCTTTCTGGCTTACTTCATTCTGTATAATAGGCTTCAGTTTCATCCACCTCATTAGAACTGATTCAAATGTATTCTTTTTAATGGCTGAGTAATACTCCATTGTGTATATGTACCATGGCTTTCTTATCCATTCATCTGCTGATGGACATCTAGGTTGTTTCCATGTCCTGGCTATTATAAACAGTGCTGCAATGAACATTGGGGTACATGTGTCTCTTTCAATTCTGGTTTCCTCGGTGTGTATGCCCAGCAGTGGGATTGCTGGGTCATAAGGCAGTTCTATTTGCAGTTTTTTAAGGAATCTCCACACTGTTCTCCATAGTGGCTGTACTAGTTTGCATTCCCACCAGCAGTGTAAGAGGGTTCCCTTTTCTCCACACCCTCTCCAGCATTTATTGCTTGTAGACTTTTGGATCGCAGCCATTCTGACTGGTGTGAAATGGTACCTCATTGTGGTCTTGATTTGCATTTCTCTGATAATGAGTGATGTTGAGCATCTTTTCATGTGTTTGTTAGCCATCCGTATGTCTTCTTTGGAGAAATGTCTGTTTAGTTCTTTGGCCCATTTTTTGATTGGGTCATTTATTTTTCTGGAGTTGAGCTGCATAAGTTGCTTGTATATTTTTGAGATTAGTTGTTTGTCAGTTGCTTCATTTGCTATTGTTTTCTCCCATTCAGAAGGCTGTCTTTTTACCTTGCTTATAGTTTCCTTTGTTGTGCAGAAGCTTTTAATTTTAATTAGATCCCATTTGTTTATTTTTGCTTTTATTTCCAGTATTCTGGGAGGTGGATCATAGAGGATCCTGCTGTGATTTATGTCAGAAAGTGTTTTGCCTATGTTCTCCTCTAGGAGTTTTATAGTTTCTGGTCTTACGTTTAGATCTTTAATCCATTTTGAGTTTATTTTTGTGTGTGGTGTTAGAGAGTGATCTAGTTTCATTCTTCTACAAGTGGTTGACCAGTTTTTCCAGCACCACTTGTTAAAGAGATTGTCTTTACTCCATTGTATATTCTTGCCTCCTTTGTCGAAGATAAGGTGTCCATAGGTGTGTGGATTTATCTCTGGGCTTTCTATTTTGTTCCATTGATCTATATTTCTGTCTTTGTGCCAGTACCATACTGTCTTGATGACTGTGGCTTTGTAGTAGAGCCTGAAGTCAGGCAGGTTGATTCCTCCAGTTCCATTCTTCTTTCTCAAGATTGCTTTGGCTATTCGAGGTTTTTTGTATTTCCATACAAATCTTGAAATTATTTGTTCTAGTTCTGTGAAAAATACCGCTGGTAGCTTGATAGGGATTGCATTGAATCTGTAGATTGCTTTGGGTAGTATACTCATTTTCACTATATTGATTCTTCCGATCCATGAACACGGTATATTTCTCCATCTATTAGTGTCCTCTTTGATTTCTTTCATCAGTGTTTTATAGTTTTCCATATATAGGTCTTTAGTTTCTTTAGGTAGATATATTCCTAAGTATTTTATTCTTTTCGTTGCAATGGTGAATGGAATTGTTTCCTTAATTTCTTTTTCTACTTTCTCATTATTAGTGTATAGGAATGCAAGGGATTTCTGTGTGTTGATTTTATATCCTGCAACTTTACTATATTCGTTGATTAGCTCTAGTAATTTTCTGGTGGAGTCTTTAGGATTTTCTATGTAGAGGATCATGTCATCTGCAAACAGTGAGAGTTTTACTTCTTCTTTTCCAATTTGGATTCCTTTTATTTCTTTTTCTGCTCTGATTGCTGTGGCCAAAACTTCCAGAACTATGTTGAAGAGTAGTGGTGAAAGTGGGCACCCTTGTCTTGTTCCTGACTTTAGGGGAAATGCTTTCAGTTTTTCACCATTGAGGATAATGTTTGCTGTGGGTTTGTCATATATAGCTTTTATTATGTTGAGCTATGTTCCTTCTATTCCTGCTTTCTGGAGAGTTTTTATCATAAATAGATGTTGAATTTTGTCAAAGGGTTTCTCTGCATCTATTGAGATAATCAAATGGCTTTTATCCTTCAATTTGTCTTAATGTGGTGAATTACATTGATTGATTTGTGGATATGAAGAATCCTTGCATCCCTGGGATAAAGCCCACTTGGTTGGTGTATGATCTTTTTAATGTGCTGTTGGATTCTGATTGCTAGAATTTTGTTAAGGATCTTTGCATCTATGTTCTTCAGTGATATTGGCCTATAGTTTTCTTTTTTTGTGGCATCTCTGTCTGGTTTTGGTATTAGGGTGATGGTGGCCTCATAGAATGAGTTTGGAAGTTTACCTTCCTCTGCAATTTTCTGGAAGAGTTTGAGTAGGATAGGTGTTAGCTCTTCTCTAAATTTTTGGTAGAATTCAGCCATGAAGCCATCTGGACCTGGGCTTTTGTTTGCTGGAAGATTTCTGATTACAGTTTCAATTTCCGTGCTTGTGATGGGTCTGTTAAGATTTTCTATTTCTTCTTGGTTCAGTTTTGGAAAGTTGCACTTTTCTAAGAACTTGTCCATTTCTTCCATGTTTTCCATTTTATTGGCATATAATTGCTGATAGTAGTCTCTTATGATCCTTTGTATTTCTGTGTTGTCTATTTTGATCTCTCCATTTTCATTTCTAATTTTATTGATTTGATTTTTCTCCCTTTGTTTCTTGATGAGTCTGGCTAATGGTTTGTCAATTTTATTTATCCTTTCAAAGAATCAGCTTTTGGCTTTGTTGGTTTTTGCTATGGTCTCTTTTGTTTCTTTTGCATTTATTTCTGCCCTAATTTTTAAGATTTCTTTCCTTCTACTAACCCTGAGGTTCTCCATTTCTTCCTTTTCTAGTTGCTTTAGGTGTAGAGTTAGGTTATTTATTTGACATTTTTCTTGTTTCTTGAGGTATGCCTGTATTGATATGAACTTTACCCTTAGCACTGCTTTTAAAGTATCCCACAGGTTTTGGGTTGTTGTGTTTTCATTTTCATCCATTTCTATGCATATTTTGATTTCTTTTTTGATTTCTTCTGTGATTTGTTGGTTATTCAGATGACCTGTTCTTAAAATGAAGAATCCAGCACTTTTCTCTACCATATATTGTTCATTAGAATTAGATCTCTAATCTTTGGGACCTGACTGCCCAGAGCCTTCATACAATTATACTTTCAGTATAATCTCCATCCTGCTGCCAGAATTATATTTCTAAAACCAGATCCTCAGCACTTTAACATCAAAATTTCAATGACTTCCCCTTGTCTCTAAGATGAAATTTAACATTTTAAAAGACTTTGAACATGCCTCAAGTTTCAGATTACAGCTCCATTTTCTGACACTGTCAGACATGCACTTAATAGGCCAGTAAACCTACCAGTTTTCTGGCCTCTGGATCTACTATGTTCTTTGATAGTAAATTTCCTTGGCATATGCCATTTTCTCTGGCTGGCATGCTATTAATAATTATGATAATAATAATCAGAGTGACAAACATTAACTGAGCATTTTTCTACCCAGTACTAACTGCTAAGCAGTTCATATAGATCATCTCCTTTGATTTTATATACCTTATGAATATCCCTGCTTCACAGATATGAGAAGAGTCCTGCAGAGAATGAGTGAATAAATGGTTGGAAACTGTTTTTTCATATAAATGAACAAAATAATCTGTCATTTGGAGAATATGCTTAAAAATCAGAAGCCAAAGAACAAGATTTTAAAGTATTACTAAAGCATATGTTTTTTGATCTTGGAGCAGTTATTTCACTTGACTTCTGTTATTTTTCCATCTGTAAAATTAAATAATCCTGCTATGGATCTTTGACTTGGACTCCCTAATACCCGAGGGCTCACCAGATGGCTCTAGTGGTGAAAAATCTGCCTGCCAATGCAGGAGACACAAGAGACGTGAGTTTGATCCCTGGGCCAGGAAGATCCCCTGGAGTAGTAAATAGCAACCCATCCCAGTATTCTTGCTTGCACCTCTTCCATGGACAGAAGAGCCTGGCAGGCTACAGCCCATGAGACTGCAGAAGAGTTGGACATGACTGAGTGACTAAGCATATTTGGACACTCCCTGATACCCACTTACTAGGTAAAACTCGCTGGCTACTGAGGCAATGAGTTTACAGCAGATTTCAGATACAAATGTGATGCAAACACATGCAAAATAATGCATGTGTCTATTTCGCTCTACAAATCCAACCATTCCATACTGAAGTGAGTGAGGGTAGAGAGAGATTAAGTGTACTATTAATACATTAGCAAAGATTCCACCACATAGAGAATGGACTTATCCTTGAGAAGGGTAAGGGGAAGCAATAGATTGGGAGTTTGGGACTGACATGTATACACTGCTATATTTAAAATGCATAACCAACAAGGGCCTGCTCCATAGCACAGAGAACTCTGCTCAATATTCTGTAATAACCACAATGGGGAAATAATTTGAAAAAGAATAGATATATGTATTACTGAAATATCTTGCTGTACAAGGGAAACTGACACATTGTTAATCAACTGTGAACATGAAAAGTGAAAGTGTTAGTCACTCGGCCGTGTCTGACTCTTTGCTACCTCATGGACAGTAGCCTGTCAGGCTCCTCTGTCAGCCATTCCCTTCAAGGAATCTTCCCGACCCAGGTATCAAATCCAGGTCTCTTGCATTGCAGGCAGATTTGTTATCATCGGCACCACGAGGGAAGCCCCTAATCAACTACACCCCAACAATATAAAATAAAAATTTCAAAAACAAATAAAGTTGCTATTTATGCTTGGAAAAAATTTTTTAAAAAGAGTACACCATAAGGAAGGAGTGGGAAAAACTACCCCTCCTAAGCCTTTTTAGCTCCTGAAATGCAGGGTTCTTTTCCAGCACTTATAAATGCCATCTAGCCATTTGTAGCATATGCTGTGGAAAAGAAAAAAAGTACACTTTTAATCAATTGCATGGGGCTGGGAAAAATTTTCCCATGACCTCTTGAGGTATTCTATGGGAATCTATTAGAATTTTTCTGTTTGCTATAAGAAAACCCCGGAGAAGGCAATGGCACCCCACTCCAGTACTCTTGCCTGGAAAATCCCATGGACGGAGGAGCCTGGTGGGCTGCAGTCCATGGGGTCGCTGAGTCGGACACGACTGAGCGACTTCACTTTCACTTCTCACTTTCATGCATTGGAGAAGGAAATGGCAACCCACTCCAGTGTTCTTGCCTGGAGAATCCCAGGGACAGGGGAGCCTGGTGGGCTACCGTCTATGGGGTCACACAGAGTCGGACACGACTGAAGTGACTTAGCAGCAGCAGCAGCATAAGAAAACCCTATGGTAATCTGAAACTTTCATGTGACCATATTTAGTGAAAGAAGATACCTTCTGTGAAAGAGATCCCTGAGTTACAGACATTGTATTAGAATTGTCAAATAACAACGACAATAACATTGGGTAGTTGGCTCTAAGTTTTCCTCTTCAAAATGGAAGAAGATTAAGTGATGTAAGTTGGGCAAAGTGATCTCTTCAGACTCTCTAACTACATAAAAAAGTCTATCTGGAAGATTTGTTTTTCCTGAAAGCCCAGAAATCAATCATTAGCACAGACCTGCCTTATTGTCTTCCTATTAATCTGTTTAAGCATTAAACACTGGTTGTTTTGTTGAAATTTCTTATTGACTAATTTTTCAGTGAATGGGATCTTCTTAGTAAGTCCTGGTTCTACAGGAAATTGTATGAAGTGAAATTCCTCAAAGAGAGTCAAATCATGTCATTGTTATCGCAAACAGTGATACCATTATTAGGCATTTGAAATTAAACATTAAACTGAAGAAATCTGTTTTATTTTCTTCTCAACACAGAAATCCCTGTATTCCAAACAGAATTTGGCATATAATAGACTCTAGTGGAAAAGAGTGAAAGACTAATTAGAATAATTAAGAGTTAAACATGAAATATAAATTCCACTAATTTCTCTACTCTAACCCAGTAGAAAATATTGAAGTTTGTATTTATAACTGTAATGATCAAGTCTTCACACAGCAAACAAGTATAATTTTTATGGGGACCATAATTTAACTTGTTTAAATGCTACTTACTACATGCTTCTCATGAAACATTTATCTTAATCGAAATGAGAGTACTACCCACAACAGCTAAATGTTAACAAGAATCAACAAGAAAACCAAGTTCATCCAGTATAAGGTGTTAAAAAAATTCCACATAGCCATGTCATAAAAAATCACTGCTCTAACTTTCAAATGTTTTTCTTTAATGTGGCTAAAAATAATAAGTTCAGACTTAGAACATCATTCACTATACTGCTATATAAGATTTGAATAATCCCCATGAAAAAATGTGTTCATGTGAATTATCTGTTTCAGATTCTTATACTTCTTTCTATACAGCAAAAAAAAAATGTATTATAGTGGCAGTCTATCTTGGTTTAAAGGTCAAAGTCTAACTTTTATAAGGCAGCTTATTATATGTTATAATAGTCAACAAAAATTATTAAGTATCTACCATATCAAAGGAGTTAGGCATTGGAGCACAGTGGTGAAAACAAAATATGGCCTATGTCCTGATGTGGATTTCATTTGTTTTTATACGATATTATAATCAGGTACACAGATGTCTGCGAGAGGTATTAAATGTGACATAGTGTTCATGTGAAGAGCTGAAGACTATCCCTCTATCTAAATACCCAGATAAAACACATAATAATAGTTTTCACACTGACTTTCTCAAAGTCTACTCCCTCACTAGAGTTCATATTTTTTTCACATGATGTTTTGGCTAAAAAAGAATTCTGCAAAACTAAAATGAAACATAAAAGAAAATAAATTAGGCAGCAATGTCATATTTTTAATTAAAGTATAAGAAACTTAGTTGTACCAGTAGATGAAGGTAAAGATCTAGTGTTTAGCTCAACCACTGAGCACCATCACCTTCTCTTATGGATCTTTTGGTTTCCTCTGTCATTTGAAACTATACCCTAGTAGGCAGAACATGAGATTTCTGGCCACTGAGAACTGGGTGCAAGTTCTAACTTATTCACTTTCTAGATGTGAAGTGAAGTAAAATCATTCAGTCATTTTCAACTCTTCGCTACCCCATGGACTGTAGCCTGCCAGGCTCTCTGTCCATGGAATTCTCCAGACAAGAATACTGGAGTGGGTTACCGTTCCCTTCTCCATGGGATCTTTCCAACCCAAGCATTAATCCCAGGTCTCCCATACTGCAGGCAGATTCTTTAATGCCTGAGCCACCAGGGATATGAGATCATGGTTAAATTGCTTTACTCTGAAATTTAGCTCTCTGCTATGTAAAAGTAAGGCTAATTATACAACCATAATAGAATTATGATAAAAAGAAAACAAAATAACTTATTTTAAAACACTTCATAAAACATATGGTATTATATTAGCTGATCCATATTTTTATCTGAGTGAATCTAAAGCATATGACAGAGACAAGTTTGACTTATTTTACTTAACAGATGTGTTGGTTATCTATTGCTGTACAACAAATAAGCTTAAAACATAGGAATTAAAGAGTAGCTTAGCTGGATGGATGTGGTTCAGGGCCTTTCAAAAGGATTCAGTCAAGAAATTGGCCAGGGTCAAGGCATATGAAGAGTCCACCTACAAGATAGCTCACTCACGTGACTGGCAATGCAACACTGGCTGTTAGCAAGAGGCCTCGACTTCCTGTCACATGGACCTCAAAACGGGGCTGTTTTGAGTCCTCAAAACATGGCAGCTTGCTTCCTCTAAAACTGGCTATTCAGAGACTGGAAGGCAAAAATCATAATGGAATGACTCATGATCTTCCTTTGGAAGTTATTCTCCATTACACTCCTAGATATTATTTTGGTTACTCAGATCAGTATGTTTTAATATGGCATGGAACTACCCAACGGAATAAACAGGAGGAGAAAACACCATTGGAGGCCATCTTGGAGGATAATTATCAGAGTAGACTTCAGGAATTCAATGGCAAATGTCTCAAAATCAGGAGAACAACATGTACCCTTAGGTACTGCCATCGTATGGTCCCTACTAAGGTCTTCAAGGACAGCTTTCTGGTCACGTAGGGAATTTTTAGGTGAGGGTTCTGAGACTCTTGAAGAAGACTGTAATTAAATTTTACTGCTTCCAGAGACACATATTTCCACAAGATGCAAACATTTCTTCCTGAGCTAGCTTTCTTTCATCAGCACATACTCACCATATTTCCAAGTTTGGTCTCAATGCTCAATGGACCTGGCTCAGTAATTTCTTATAGGTTTGCAGAACCTTGACCTATGGTTCCAAGAAGCTTTACTTGCTCATTGAGAGCAACCCAAATGCTCCCTTAATGCACCACATCTTTGTAACCAGCAGCAATTGGCAGGCCAGCCAATGTGTCTTTACTGACCTTAATGGATTATATAAATGAAAAATCTGGACTCTACTTTTAGAAATCGGGTTAATACAGAATCACTGAGGGTCTCCTCCAAGCAAGGTCATAAGAATGAGATACAGTGAATTAGCCACAAACTCTGAGAGCTAGTAGCCACTAATCTAGTTGAAGAGACAGATGACTTTAATATCATATGGCAATGTTCATTACAAAGTGGGGAACAGGATGCTAAGGAGGCGCCAGTGAAGTACATGTCGCCCTCCAAAAAGACTTTCTATATGAGATAGTGTCTGAGACAAGCCATGAGATTTAGGTTGTCTAGATGTTATCTAGATGTCTAGGTAAAGGAATGTAATCAGGCAAAGGAAACAAATTGAAGGGCAGTATGAGGGAATATGATCTGTCCAGGGAATTATAAACAGGTTAATGTCACTAGGAATCTTGGGTCTGGTTCCCTGGGAAACAGACTCTGAGACAGAGGTTTGTAAGCAGGAGGTTCATTGAGTCCTGCTCTGGAATATCACCTGGAAGAGAGTGAGGGAGCACAGCTGGGCAGAGAGGGATGCTGGGTTGAGAAGCAGTGATGCCACAGAGAACTTGGCCAATCTTAAGGGAACTCTGTGGCTGGGATGGTCCTTGAGAGTCATCCCAAATTGATTCAAATGGTCCAGGCCTTTCTACCACTACATCCGCCAGTCAGTGGATATGGGCTGCCCAGGAGAGGAAAGGCAGCAACCTATGACTGAGGGATTCCTAGAGAAGAATATATCTGATCCATCAGCTGCCAGCACTCCAAACAGCTGGGAAACTGCATGTTCAGTCTTTAAGAGTAGCTTCTACAGCCTCCAGAGCATCCACTAGAAGAGGGTAAAAGATAAGCTGGGTATGTCAGGAAAAATGGGAGGGAGAGCCAGGATCCAGGTCCAAAAAGCCTTAGAGGCCATTCTAGAATGATGAAGGCCAAGTAGGAGAGTGAGCACCATGGATTGTGAATAGTTTGGAAGGACTGCTGTACTGAATGGAGATTTCACCCATGTGCCCAGAAGTTTCTTCCAAAACTAAAACTCTGGTATCATCTCACGTGTATGCGTGGCTGCTGGGGCTTCCTTGATGGGTCAGTAGTAAAGAATCCGCCTGCCAGTGCAGGAGGCATTTGCTCTATCCCTGGGTCAAGAGAATCCCCTGGGGAAGGAAATGGCAATCCACTCTTGTATACTTGCCCGGGAAATCCCATGGACAGAGGAAGCTGGCGGGCTATAGTCCATGGGGTTGCAAAAGAGTCAGACATGACTTAGAGATTTAACAACATCAACATGGGCTGCAGTCAGCTGAACATGAGTTTTGAGCTGATTTCTCAGTGGCAGAGGTGGGCTTAAATCATCTTTCTCCTAATAGTCCCCCCCCCCTTTTTTTCCCCAACAGTTCCCTCACATTGTAAGTTCATTACCATGAAATGCATAGGGAAGCTGGCCCATACAGAAACCCAAACCATCCCAGGCTACCCCAGCACTCTACTCTGACTGAAGCCACTTTCCATGTGGTCACACGCAACCACCTTTGGTGTTTTCACTTTCCAGTTAATGGTTTGGGTGGTCCCTGAAGACAGAGCCTCATGATTCTGTTACTTTGCTACCTTTAGGTGTTGGTGATATTCTGGTGCAGTGATCTGTAAACTTTTTATAGATCTTTTTGGCAGACCATGAAAGGTATGGCCCCCTTCCTAGGAAAATTCATGCCCATATATACACATATAATTTTCCATATAATTCCAAAACTCAACCAGAGACTTCCTTCTGGGATTAACATACCATAGTTCTAGAACCATTTGACTGGCAGGGCTTTGACTTGGAAATTAAGCAGACGACACATCCACTGAATCCTCAGACTGTAAAGGAAACCAGGGGCCCACCCAAACACTCAACACTGTCTCCAGCATAAACTTAAATTTCCAGGGAAATGGTCAAGGTTAGGTTACAAGTGGGTCACTGTTCCTAAAAGAAGAATGACCAGAGTCTACTCCCACCTGAGTTATCCGTACAACTTTTGCCTTTTTTAAAAAAACAATGAGCACCTAAGTAGGAATAATTGTGCACACTATTTTGATTTATGGCTCCTAGAATTGATACTCTGCATTTTTCTTTCCAGGATATTGATAACTAGCCAGACCCAATTCCCTTGAACCAGATTGATTTTCATTGCCTTCGTTCACTTTTTCTTCTCTGCTTTGATGTTCTAAATGCTAAATCACAGGTATGCATGTGCACACATAAGTAAGTGGCTTCTAGACAGGAGGCTTTAATGACCACTGTGTGCCCAGATAAGTTGGCCTCATGATCAAAATCAGACATTTAAAAAGTTATTTCCGACCTGAGGCCATGTGCTTGCGGTCCACGCCTCCTCATCAGCACAGAGCCACGGTTTGCAAAAGATCCTATTTCTTTGATTTTATTTTGTGGTTTCAAAGGTAGGAAAGAATTCCACCTAGTTTGAAATTCCAGCTCACTGCAGGTAAAGAATGTTACTGTGTGTGCCTTGGTCCACGAGAGCCAAGGATAATATAAGGAATCAGCCCAAGACATTAAAATGTCTGCACCACTCATAGCTATTGTGTCTGGGTTGGGTCTCATTAGGGAGCAGCCCTGGTTGATGGATCTTTGTGTGTGGGCCTTATGTGCCAAGTGAGAACCCTCTAGCTAGTGAGGGGGCTGGCACCACCAGAGGGTTTGGGTACAATCGCTGAATCTGAAATCAGGTTCTGAAACTGAGTTCTAAACTTAATAGAACAGCTGTCTCCCTTTATTCTCAGTTCTTGAAACGCCAGAGAGAAGAAAGGCTTGGGTGGGGCAGGAGAGTAGGGAGCAGAAGCTGAAAAAAAGAAACATTTCCCTTATGCCTGTGAATCATGAATCTCTTGATCTTGGTTCTGAGTCCCAGGGTCCTAAGGTTTGCAAGGAGCAGGTTGGAATCCACTAGCTGATTAGCGAGTCACAAGAATCCTTGTGCATACATAACAAAACAAAACAAAACATAAATAGGTTAGAAAAGTATCAGAATGAGTCACAGGTAATAAGAGTAAGATGAGTAAGAGCAAGAATCTCCAGGGGAATCTTCCCAATCCAGGGATCAAACCCAGGTCTCCCACATTGCAGGCGGATTCTTTACCGTCTGAGCCACCAGGGATATGTTGTGTTTAATTATAACGTAGTTTACTTTTTATTATGAAGTGTTGGCCAAGAAAATTTGAAAGCCATCTCTTTAGGTACTCAACTACAAGAGCAAATGTCTTTCTCAGAACCTTATGGCCCTTACTGGTGAAAACAGGAGAACAGATCACTCATTCTGCCTCATGTTGGTTCTTTTTAAGGAAGGTATTCCTAAATTAAATAAATCCAAATGAACATCCTTACCCCCTCCTCCTTCTTTCCCTGAGACCACCTCTGTTCCTTAAAATCCGGTCTCCACACCAGAAGCCCCCATCTGCCTGCTCCAATAAGCTCTCCCTCCTCCTTCCTCCCTTTCCTTCCTTCCCTCCTTCCTTCCTCTGTTGGAAAACAGGAATGAATATTTCAGTCAGGAAGGTTTAGTAGCCAAGGCAAACTGTGGTTAGAAGCAGAAATTGTAGCAAACAAGCAATTAAGGTGGATACAATGCCCACCCCTACCCCCACACCTCCCATTAGCATCCCCATCCTGGGGCGGGTCCACATCACCTCACACCTCGATTATTGCCATGGCTCCCAGCTCGCTCCCCAACCTCAGTCCCTCCGCACATGACTCTATCCCACCCACATATGCCAAATTAATGCCTTGAAAGCAGTGTTTTCACCATGGAATTTTCCTTCTCAAACTCATTTAAGGCTCCCATCACCTCCAGGTCAGGTCTGAATTCTGCAGCATGATATTCTGGACACTCCACAGTTTGTCTCAACCTGTCTGGATAAACTGACCTCTGATGCTTCTTAACATGAAGCCAACTCTTTCTCCCTACCCAGTCTCATGATGAGTTGCCCCACTTCTCTTCACCCAGTTTTCCTACCTCAAATTACATAGATTTCTCCTCAATCTGAACATGTGCAAAATGATCTGTATCATTTCTTTTGAGTTCTTTCCCATATAATCTCATCATTGTTTCTGATGGTTTCACACTAAGGTATCTGATCTTGAGTTACTCAAAAGCAAGTTAGTCAAGGGCAACATCTCTTTCCATGTCTCACTTGCCTATCAAGATGCTACATGATACCAACATATTAAAACAATAGTTAACATTTAGTGAGCATTGCCAAACACTGATGAGATGGATGAAAGAGTGGTTAAGAGGAAGAGCTGTGAGAAAAACTAAGAGTTGTCTACCTCTTTGGAGAGACAAGAGCCATCTGCTTCCTTGGAGAAACAGCATATGTTTTCACCTACTGTCTTACAGTCCAAGAACTTATAGGAATATTGGTTCTGAAATATTTTCAAGGCTGCAGACTCACTTAAGAATCAGATAAAAGCTATACAATGTATCTTCAACAAAAACAAACAAACTTGTATTGTACACTGAATGTTTGCATCCAATTTCTAGGGTATTGATTTCTAAGGCCCATCTTTTGAGTCTACAGTGTCCATGGATCCAGGTTAGTAATTCTTAGAATGAGTACACATGGTATGACATTTGAATGAAAACTTTCTGTGGTATCTTCCAAAATCAACACCCTTTATACAAGCAAAGACTTCCCTGGTAGCTCAGACCATAAAGAATCTGCCTGAAATGCAGAAGACCTGAATTCAATCCTGGGTAGGGAAGATACCCTGGAGAAGGGAATGACTACCCACTCCAGTATTCTTGCCTGGAGAATTCCACGGACAGAGGAGCCTGGTGGGCTACAGTCCATGAGGTCACAAAGAGTCAGACATGGTGGAGCGACTAACACTATACAGGTAAACTTTTACAGTATTATCCTAGAAATTGGAGACTTGATGTAATGTGAATGGGAGATCTGGCTCTGTGTGTGTGTTTGTGTGTGTGTCTTTATAGCCTAACTATAAATGCAATAAGCAAATTTCCTTTGGTTTCAGTCTTATTCCTATTTTTTAAATGCCAACCCTTAGTAAGGGGATAGAGTACTTCATTATTATTTCTATTTGATCAATGAGGAAGCTAGCTTAGAAAGGTTATTTGATTTACCTAAGATCACATTGCCCTTTATTGTGCCCATCTTTGCATGAATGTTCCCCTGGTATCTCTAATTTCCTTCAAGAGATCTCTAGTCTTTCCCATTCTATTGTTTTCCTCGATTTCTTTGCATTGATCACTGAAGAAGGCTTTCTTATCTCTCCTTGCTATTCTTTGGAACTGTATATTCAAATGGGTATATCGTTCCTTTTCTCCCCTGCTTACTTAACTTATACGCAGAGTACATCATGCAAAATGCCCAGGCTGAATGAAGCACAAGCTGGAATCAAGATTGCTGGGAGAAATATCAACAACCTCAGATATGCAGATGACACCACCCTTATGGCAGAAAGTGAAGAAAAACTAAAGAGCCTCTTGATGAAAGTGAAAGAGAACAGTGAAAAAGTTGGCTTAAAGCTCAACATTCAAAAAGGTAAGATCATGGCATCTGGTCCCATCACTTCATGGTAAATAGATAGGGAAACAGTGACAGACTTTATTTTGGGGGGCTCCAAAATCACTGCAGATGGTGACTGCAGCCATGAAATTAAAAGATGCTTGCTCCTTGGAAGAAAAGTTATGACCAACCTAGACAGCATATTAAAAAACAGAGACATTACTTTGTCAACAAAGGACCATGTAGTCAAAGCTATGGTTTTTCCAGTAGTCATTTATGGATGTGAGAGTTGGACTATAAAGAAAGCTGAGTGCCAAAGAATTGATGCTTTTGAACTGTGGTGTTAGAGAAGACTCTTGGGAGTCCCTTGGACTGCAAGGAGATCCAACCAGTCCATCCTAAAGAAAATCAGTCCTGAATATTCATTGGAAGGACTGATGCCAAAACTCCAATGCTTTGGCCACCTGATGGAAAGAGCTGACTCACTTGAAAAGACTCTGATGCTGGGAGAGATTGAAAGCAGGAGGAGAAGGGGCTGACAGAGGATGAGATGGTTGGATGGCATCACCGATTCAGTGGACATGAGTTTGAGTGGCAACCCACTCCAGTACTCTTGCCTGGAGAATCCCATGGAGGGAGGAGCCTGGTAGTCTACAGTCCCTGGGGTCACAAAGAGTCGGACACGACTGAGCGACTTCACTTTCCAGGAGTTGGTGAGGGACAGGGAAGGCTGGCATGCTGTGGTCCATGGGGTCACAAAGAGTTGGACACAACTGAGAGACTGAACTGAACTGAACTGAAGCTCACACTCAGTTGTATCCAGGCAAGATTACTGGATGCTTCCCAGGTGGCACTAATGATAATGAATCCACATGCCAATACAGGAGGCACATGAGACAGCTGTTTGACCTCTGGGTTAGAAAGATCCCTTAGAAAAGGGAATGGCAACCCACTCCAGCATTCTTGCCTGGAGAATCCCATGGACAGAGAAGCCTGGCGGGCTACAGTCCATGGGGTCACAAATAGTCAGACACGATTGAGTGTGCAAGACCATACTATGAAAATCATACAACTAACTCAGTTCTCTGCCTCTTCTCTGGGCCCTACTGATGAATGAACACCACCAAGGGTAGATTATTGAACCAGAACAAAGCTGAAAGCAAAGAAATTGGAATTTGATGTTAAAAACCATTAACAATTAGTAGTTTCAGTGGTGCCTTAACAAGGATTCCAGATGCCTGGCCTTCATGCTTTCACCTGCAGGCGATGGCTGTCAATTTCTGCAGCCCATACAGGAGACCAAAGTGCTTTTTGAGAATGTGTAACGGCTGTTATGATATCTGTCTGTGGTAAGTGAGTCCATAAATGTCAATGTGCTTTTCAACGTAAACTGGGTTTCCAGGTCAAAAATCACCTGGATTATTCCACGTTAGCTTTCTGGTGTAATAAGTATTTAAACACCAGAAAAAATGAATATCAGCAGTGGTTTATTTATAGCTCACTTCTGGCCTTTCAAAGTCCCTGTTTCCAGAACTCCTTACATTTTCTGCCCCATGAATTCTTAATGAGTTCCAGTTGAAAGTGCTACAGTTCCACATTCAGGCTATTAAAAAAAAGGGGGGGGGGAGAAAAAGAGAGAGAGAGAGAAAAGGAACCTGAAATGTATGTTTCCCCTAACTACCAGGACTTGTAGCTGATATAGCGTACCCTTTTTTCTCCTTCTTGGCAAATGTTGGCAAATATGCTAGCAGTTGGACAGGCCAACTATGTTTTTAAATCCTTTTAATCCTCTTTATAGTAACAGAAACATTTGAGGCTGATCTTTGAAGACTCTGTGGAGCACAGAACACCTGCAGCTCACTGCTTTGTGCTAACAAACACCCGGTGTGAGCCTGACACAGTCAGGCAGGCTCAGCGCCAGCCCCCAGAATCCTCCCAGAGTAATGAGGGTCTCTCTTCCCCTCTGACCTTGCCTTCTCCAGGCTTAAACCTGCTCTGGTAAATGGCACCCTTGCCCTCTGACCCTCCCCAAATGGCTCAA
Organism: Cephalophus harveyi; assembly: GCA_006410635.1. Lineage (NCBI taxonomy): Eukaryota > Metazoa > Chordata > Mammalia > Artiodactyla > Bovidae > Cephalophus > Cephalophus harveyi. The sequence goes on along the minus strand of SJYT01028649.1, from coordinate 249,467 downwards.
TGAATCACATAAGGGCTCATAAAAATGATTTGCCAATATGTCAGGAAGCAGAAAAAATGAAGTCAGTTCTAGTTTGGAAATTGCTCAAATCACTAACAAACTCTCTTCTATCAGGTTGCTAGAAAAGTTGATTATCCAGGATTAAAGCCAATGTTGATGACAGTCTCACAACCAAGTAGGGAAAAAAGGACGTTATTCTCTTCCCTCAAAGAATGAAGCAGATGAACCAGTGTTGCTCACAACCTCTCTGATAGCAATTGAAAGCTCTTCACACATTGCGAGATGTTTCGCTCTCTTAGAGCAGGGATGATATTTGTTCCCCATAGCCTTATATAGTCAAGGCTACAGTTTTTCCAGTAGTCATGTATGGATGTGAGAAATGGACTGTGAAGAAAGCTGAGCGCCAAAGAATCGATGCTTTTGAAGTGTGGTGTTGAGAAGACTCTTGAGAGTCCCTTGGACTGCAAGGAGATCCAACCAGTCCATTCTGGAGGAGATCAGTCCTGGGTGTTCTTTGGAAGGAATGATGCTAAAGCTGAAACTTCAGTACTTTGGCCACCTCATGCGAAGAGTTGACTCACTGGAAAAGACTGATGCTGGGAGGGATTGGGGGCAGGAGGAGAAGGGGATGACAGAGGATGAGATGGCTGGATGGCATCATCAACTCGATGGACATGAGTTTCAGTGAACTCTGGGAGTTGGTGATGGACAGGGAGGCCTGGCATGCTGCGATTCATGGGGTTGCAAAGAGTCGGACACGACTGAGCAACTGAACTGAACTTTTACCTATATTCTTTTACTATCAATATCAGAGTGGGGGAAAAAATCTATTCCACCTGAAACAAACTATACATTGTTGTTGTTTTTGTTGCTCAGTTGCTAAATTCACACAGTCAAAGGCTTTGGCATAGTCAATAAAGCAGAAATGGATGTTTTTCTGAAACTCTCTTGCTTTTTCCATGATCCAGTGGATGTTGGCAATTTTATCTCTGGTTCTTCTACCTTTTCGAAAACCAGCTTGAACATCAGGAAGTTCACGGTTCACGTATTGTTGAAGCCTGGCTTGGAGAATTTATAGTGTTACTTTACTAGCGTGTGAGCTGAGTACAATTGTGTGGTAGATGGAGCATTCTTTGACATTACCTTTCTTTGGGACTGGAATGAGAACGGATCTTTTCCAGTCCTGTGGCCACTGCTGAGTTGTCCAAATTTTCTGGCATATTCAGTGCAGCACTTTCACAGCATCATCTTTCAGGATTTGAAACAGCTCCACTGCAATTCCATCACCTCCACTAGCTTTGTTTGTAGTGATGCTTTCTAAGGCCCGCTTGACTTCACATTCCAGGATGTCTGGCTCTAGATGAGTGANTTGGGATTGGAATGAAAACTGACCTTTTCCAGTCCTGTGGCCACTGCTGAGTTTTCCAAATTTGCTGGCATATTGAGTGCAGCACTTTCACAGCATCATCTTTCAGGATTTGAAATAGCTCAACTGGAATTCCATTTCTTTCAGTAGATTTGTTTGTAGTGATGCTTTCTAAGTCCGAGTTGACTTCACATTCCAGGATATCTGGCTATAGATGAGTGATCATACCATCATGATTATCTGGGTTGTGAAGCTCTCTTTTGTACAGTTCTTCTGTGTATTCTTGCTACCTCTTCTTAATATCTTCTGCTTCTGTTAGTTCCATACCATTTCTGTCCTTTATTGAGCCCATCTTTGCATGAAATGTTCCCTTGGTGTCTCTAATTTTCTTGAAGAGATCTCTAGTCTTTCCCATTCTGTTGTTTTCCTCTATTTCTTTGCATTGATTGCTGAGGAAGTCTTTCTTATCTCTTCTTGCTATTCTTTGGAACTCTGCATTCAGATGCTTATATCTTTCCTTTTCTCCTTTGCTTGTCTCCTCTCTTCTTTTCACAGCTACTTATAAGGCCTCCTCAGACAGCCATTTTGCTATTTTGCATTTCTTTTCCATGGGCATAGTCTTGATCCCTCTCTCCTGTACAATGTCATGAACCTCAGTCCATAGTTCATCAGGCACTCTATCTATCAGATCTAGGCCCTTAAATCTATTTCTCACTTCCACTGTATAATCATAAGGGATTTGATTTAGGTCATACCTGAATGGTGTAGTGGTTTTCCCTACTTTCTTTAATTTAAGTCTGAATTTGGCAATAAGGAGTTCATGATCTGAGCCACAGTCACACTAAGACCACAGCCTTGTCTAACTCAATGAAACTAAGCCATGCCATGTGGGGTCACCCAAAATGGGCGGGTCAAGGTGGAGAGGTCTGAAAGAATGTGGTCCACTGGAGAAGGGCATGGCATACCACTTTAGTATTCTTACCTTTAGAACCCCATGAACAGTATGAAAAGGCAAAATGATAGGATACTGAAAGAGGAACTTCCCAGGTCAGTAGGTGTCCAATATGCTACTGGAGATCAGTGGAGAAATAACTCCAGGAAGAATGAAGGGATGGAGCCAACACAAAAACAATACCCAGTTGTGGATTTAACTGGTGATAGAAACAAGGTCTGATGCTGTAAAGAGCAATATTGCATAGGAACCTGGAATGCCAGGTTCATGAATCAAGGCAAATTGGAAGTGGTCAAACAAGAGGTGGCAAGAGTGAACATCAACATTCTAGGAATCAGTGAACTAAAATGGACTGGAACGGCTGAATTTAACTCAGATGGCCATTATATCTACTACTGTGGGCAGGAATCCCTTAGAAGAAATGGAGTAGCCATCATGGTCAACAAAAGAGTCCCAAATGCAGTACTTGGATGCAATCTCAAAAACGACAGAATGATCTCTGTTCATTTCCAAAGCAAACCATTCAATGTCACGGTAATCCAAGTCTATGCCCCAACCAGTAACGCTGAAGAAGCTGAAGTTGAATGGTTCTATGAAGACCTACAAGACCTTTTAGAACTGACACCCAAAAAAGATGTATTTTTCATTATAGGGGACTGGAATGCAAAAGTAGGAAGTCAAGAAACACCGGGGGTAACAGGCAAATTTGGCCTTGGAATACGGAATGAAGCAGGGCAAAGGCTACTAGAGTTTTGCCAAGAGAATGCACTGGTCATATACATTACTATATGTAAAATAAATAGGCAGTGGGAATTTTGCTGTATGGCACAGAGAGCTCAACCTGGTGCTCTGTGACAAACTAGAGGGGTGGAATGAGGTGGGAAATGAGAGGAAGATTCAAGAGGGAGGGACATATGTATGCTTTTGGCTGCTTCATGTTGATGTATGGCATAAACCGACACAAAATTGTAAAGCAATTATCATCCAATTGGAAACAAATAAATTAAAAAATAAAATTATGATAGTGTAAAATGCATTTTTTGGGAAAAACACAATTAAAGAAATTTGTGCTAACATGTGTGTGTGGAGAAGGCAATGGCATTCCACTCCAGTATTCTTGCCTGAAAAATCCCATGGATGGAGGAGCCTGGTGGGCTGCAGTCCAAACGGTCGCTACCAGTCAGACACAACTGAGCGACTTTACTTTCTCTTTTCATTTTCATGCATTGGAAAAGGAAATGGCAACCCACTTTAGTGTTCTTGCCTAGAGAGTCCCAGGGACAGGGGAGCCTGGTGGGCTGCCATCTATGGGGTTGCACAGAGTCGGACACAACTGAAGAGACTTAGCAGTAGCAACAGCAGTGTGTGTACTAAGTGACTTCAGTCATGTCTGTGTCTTTGCAGCCCTATCAACTGTAGCCTGCCACGCTTCTCTGCCCATGGGATTCTCCAGGCCAGAAGAAATCCAATACACTTAAAAAAAAAAGTGGAGTCAGACTCATTCGATGAATGTTTGTAAAATCTTAGGAATACAGACAGGATAACTGAATTTTCTACTTGCCACTAGATACAGAAGGCATTAAGATGAAAACTATAATACTTGTCCTTTATATTTCCCCATGGACTGCAGCCCAGCAGGCTCCTATGTCCATGGAATTCTCCAGGCAAGAATACTGGAGTGGGTAGCCATGCCCTCCTCCAGGAGATCTTCCAGACTCCCAGGTCTCCTGCATTGCAGGCAGATTTTTTGCATCTGATCCACCAGGGAAGCCCCTTATATTTCCATAGTAATTGTTTTTTCATTTGGGTTTGACTCTCAAGGAAAACGTATTATACAGATTTTTAACTTTAGATTTTTGGGTTAATATGATTAGAAAAAATCAATAAAATGTATCTCTGCAAGACATATAACTTAAATAAGCACTATATTCATTCTGTCAGTCATTTGCCATACAGATTTACTGATCTGTGGATAAATTTGGCATTTATAAAGAACAATGAAGATAATTGAGAAGCAATTATTACTTTGTGCAAAGATGAGGTTTTTTTACTGCCTGTTTTCTGATTTATCCTTATAAAAATAAGTGAGAAAAATCTGTTTCTTTAGCTGTAAACTATCAATTTTTGTTTTTCACAACATTTGTGAATATTTCTACATTAGCACAACACATAGCTTTGGGTCTGTCTCTTATACACATCTTGCCAGGTTCATGAATCAAGGCAAATTGGAAGTGGTCAAACAAGAGGTGGCAAGAGTGAACATCAACATTCTAGGAATCAGTGAACTAAAATGGACTGGAACGGCTGAATTTAACTCAGATGGCCATTATATCTACTACTGTGGGCAGGAATCCCTTAGAAGAAATGGAGTAGCCATCATGGTCAACAAAAGAGTCCCAAATGCAGTACTTGGATGCAATCTCAAAAACGACAGAATGATCTATGTTCATTTCCAAAGCAAACCATTCAATGTCACGGTAATCCAAGTCTATGCCCCAACCAGTAACGCTGAAGAAGCTGAAGTTGAATGGTTCTATGAAGACCTACAAGACCTTTTAGAACTGACACCCAAAAAAGATGTATTTTTCATTATAGGGGACTGGAATGCAAAAGTAGGAAGTCAAGAAACACCGGGGGTAACAGGCAAATTTGGCCTTGGAATACGGAATGAAGCAGGGCAAAGGCTACTAGAGTTTTGCCAAGAGAATGCACTGGTCATATACATTACTATATGTAAAATAAATAGGCAGTGGGAATTTTGCTGTTTTAATGTCATTAATATTTTTTAAAAATCACCTTCAGAAAAAAATAACTGTAAGTATTCTAGTTGGGCATGTGTGAATAAAAATAATTTGTAGATTCTTTTTGTTGGCACTATATGAATATAAAATTTGCACAAAACCTTTAAGAATTTTCAAGCAACTAGAAGATTATTCAAAGGACAATAAAAGAATGATGTCACAAAATAAATATTTTTGGAGAAAGTGACCAAACAGTTCCTCACTCCTTCTAGCAGTACCTATATTCTCCTATTCCTATTCCACTTCATCAATGAAGGACCTCCCCCAGAGTGGCATTGCTCTCCAACTCATTCTTTTCTCAAGAGTTTATCTACCATCATAGGTGCTTTGTTCCACCTATTGCATTTCTGCTCCTACAGCCCAAACCCCAGTGTCACTGATTTTTAAACACTTCCTGTATTGAATACAAAGCTTGCCCCTCTGCCAAAGACTTACAAGTCAACAACTCTTCTGAGGTTTCTCATTTCAAAACCTCGCTCCAACTTATTTCTCTGTTACTTTAAGTCCTTGAATTGATTTTGAGGTGCTCAAAGCTCTGTGCTTTGCTAATGTAGAAATCTTCACAACTGTTGTGCCTCAAATTTCTATAATATTTTTATCTCCACTCTTCTAGTTATACCCAATAATCTGCATATTCAATCTATAATTGCCTGATTAAGGGTTCTATGTGATTTCTGTAGGTTTTAAAAGATGCTTATTATTTCAAATGAACATTGGTTTAATATAATGAGCAGTATGATACATTTTAATAGAAAAATCACTCAGGAAAGTCTTATTTTTCACTTCTCTTTCATTTTTATTTAGTTTTATATCATTATACCTTCAGTTTTAGTCTAATTTGTATTGAAATGCTAATATAATTTACAAGTTACTCACATCTCTTTTCTAACTTGATCCTCAGGGCATCCTTGTGAGGTAGATAGGCTGTATATTTCTGTCCTTAATTTAAGTGAAATTGAGGCAACAGCTTTAAAGTATTTTCTGAGTGGTGTTCACGCATCAGGTGAAAGAAGTGTTACTAAATCTCACACCCTTCCTTAGTCCTCAATTGGGTTGTGATTTCATCTCACATTTGACTTTGGTGGTGGTGGTGGTTTAGTTGCTAAGTCGGGTCCAGCTCTTGCAACCCCATGGATTGTAGCCTGCCAGGCTCTTCTGTCCATGGGGATTCTCCAGGCAAGAATACTGAAGTGGGTTGCCATTTCCTTTTCCAGGGACATATGACTTTAGAAGTTAAATAAATAAATGAATTATCTTCTGAGGGAAAGCAGGATTAGACCACTTAATAGGGAGACTAGATCTTGCGAAGAGCATTTCAAATATAAGTACTGTGTTAAGGTACTTTCTCATTTAAAACGTTACTGATTACACACCAGTTTGCCTACTAAATAATTGGGCTTCAGAGGGTATGTAACTTCCCCATGATCACATAAAAACAAAATAACAAAGCTAACCAGGTCAACTAGCTATAAATAGCATGCACTTTCTACAATACCATTATTATTTCACATTTAGGTCATTTAAAAAAATAGACTGTAGCTTCAATATGTGTAAAAGAAAAGGTTAATATATCTCTTATCACAAAGATATTTCTAAACATATTTTGCATATTTACTTTAAGCTAACTTCCTCTCATGTGATTTGTTTACTTCTCTGACAGATTATAGCAACAATTTGGCTATCTCTTAGACTATGCAGATAAATGTAAATATAATTTTTATATAGATGGTTTACTTTAGTCATAAGTTGTTTCCAACAAATACTGTACAATCTGCAGGAACCACATTACCACTTTTTCCATTTATTCAAAAGACAAATATCTGAGAGTTTGGTTTTTGGCAAATATAGTAATTGGTTCTAAAGCTGCAATAATTGAGTTATACAGGCTCTTGCTGCCCTGTAAATGGAGAGTGCTGACATGGAAATGTGATAAAGAATAGACTAGAATGACAAAATCACAATCAAGGAAGGCTACCCAAATTGAGGTAAGTGGGTTGGGAGGGATTGCAGTGGCAGCACTTACATGAAGATGGAATGAACAGATACCAAAGGAAGGAGGTACAGTGAATGGAAATAGAAAAGGTATATTATCCATAAAGAAAAGTAAACATATTTCTTCATCAGTTTAATCAGATTTTTTTCTCCCCTTGTCTTATTTAAGTATTTAATAGAACAGGTGAATTATATCATTGAATCAGATCAGGGCACATTTTTTTGTGGTGGACATAGTAGTGGCATAATCAGGACCTATATCTCATAATTGTTACATTGTATGTTTACATGACATTGACCCACTTACTAACATTTATTGAAAAAATTTCAATGTATATATTTGAACCAACTTTTTATGGTCCCAATGTTATAAAAAATCAATGTATTTTCATGAAATTATATTTTTTAAGTCAACATTTCACTTTCTTCTCATTCTGGAAAACAACTGTAAGGAAGAGGAGAAATACTGCTATCTGTTATTCACAGTTAAATTTGAAATCTTTTTTTTATTTTTTTTAGAGTTATTGTTTCTTTAGGAAGAATTGATTAGGGATTTATAATTTATTGATTTTTTTTCAGTAAAATGTCTGATTTTTACAAAGTCATCATTGTGGTCTTAAGAACACATTTGATACATTCAATCCCTCAAAATCTGTAATATTTAGCATTATTTTACAAGAAAATATAAATTTAAATAACTTGGATATAAGTGGGCTTGTATACTCTAGAGCAGTATTTTAACTAAAATAACTATAATAGGGTTTCCCACGTGGTTTGGTGGTAAAGAATCAGCCTGCCAATGCAGAAGAGGCAGAAGACATGGGTTAGATCCCAAGGTCAGGAAGATCCCCTGGAGGAAGAAATGGCAATTCATTCCAGTGTTTTTGCTGGGAAAATTCCATGGAGTCTGGCAGGCTACCGTCTATGAAGTTGCAAAGAGTTGGACACTATTGAACATGCACAAACCAACAATCATAACAGATATTTCTATAATTTAGTGTGTGTGTGGTATGTACACATATTTGCTTGTGTTTAAAGAATGTAAGTGTTGGGTAGTGACACAGGGACTTGGATTTTGCTAGACTAAAACTAATCTCTATTCATCACTGGGAGAGTCTCCTTGGTTTAGCATTTTTTTTTATGATTTAACCAAAATCAAATAATCTTATTTTTGCTCTAATTTTATTCTGACTCTAGCAAAATCCCCATTGGCAAGATGTAATTAGTCCTTGTTACCCTTTATTAGCTGAGAGCCTGTCTTCTGTGCATTTTCTTTTGGCAATATTCATTTACTATTTTCTTTCTTGGTTATTTAGAGCATTTCATTACTCGGTTAACCTTATTTATAAAACTGCCACAAATTCCTCACTATCATACATTGTGTGAATATTTAACTATTATGCATACCAACACACAAAGACACACAATATACAAGTATATGTGTAATAGCAGGTCATTAAATACATTTAATAAAATAATATATATTCATGTACAGATCACCGAAGTTAGAAGTGAAGATCTCAGTCGAAAAAAAAAAAATTCTTGAAAGTGTTTACATTCTGAAATTCTTCATGTATAATAATAAAGAATAGTACTAAGGGTAAGAAATCTGATCGATATCAACATGCAATTTTCCAGGTTACTGAAGAATAATATATATTAGGGTAAATTTTAGGAATGAAATAAACCAAGTATGTGGCTGATAAGTTCTTGGCTTTTTTCATCCATTTTTTCTATCACAATGCTAGCTAAACCAAGGAGTGTAAGAATATAGAGGATCATTCACAAATTGTGGCAGGTATTCAACCTGCAAATTTTAGAGTTGTCAAGGTTGAGTGTTTCAATCAATCTTGACATCTCCTGCCATTTCCTCTCATATTGTAGCTTCTATAAATAACATCCTTTCTTAGGCATCATTTTAACTTCGAAGGCATGTTTCTCTTTCTAACATAAAAAGGTTGTATCTTTTAACATGTATTTTCTTTTGTACCTTTAGTTTGAAAAAATAAAAATGTATGCTAAATGAGCTATCTAATTCTGAAATACTGTTTTGAAAAGAAATGTACTGGTAGGTGATGCATTAACAACAACATACTATTTAGCACGTGTAAAAAAATTTCCTCTGAAAATTTTAAAGTATTTTAAGAGCTCCACAATAACATAGCATGCCTGTTATTTGAAAGAATTGCTTTCTAAAGATTATCAATGATTTCTTCATATATATAAATAACTAAGAATGACTACAGAAGCACTTACATTATGACATTTTTCATACAAAATAACTTTATTTTGAACAAAATTGCTTCACCTAGGCTCCACCTCTAGTTCAAATTAATTTTCACAGAGTAAGAAGGATCTCTTTAAAAAGTGCTTTCGTTCTTGAAAAAAGTCATATGAAAAAGTTTAGAAGGAAAATTTGAAGAATAATTTTTAGTATTTGTCACAATTAACTTATTCTTATAATCACCACTTTCATTTGGCATGGTGTCTTAAATAGAAATTAACTAAGACAATATAAAATATATCATGTCATGCAAAATTAGTATGTTTGAGATACAAAAACTCTGGTAATCCTTTTACTGAGAATTCTTCAGGCTAAAAACTTATGATCCAGAAAAATTAAATGCCATTTTTCCCCCAGAATCACATCACAAAAAGACTTAATGGCAGAGCCAGAAATATGAACACAAAGTTTCTCACTTGTAATACAATATATATGCCCTCTGTATGACTCCATTTTTATGCCAAAGAGCCCTAAGCTTCAGGTTGGCTTCAAGGACTCTTATGTTTATATGTCCTGAGGGATTCCACTGCTGTGTAACTGGCATTTTTATAATCTGACAGATATAGTTTAAGGTGAATATATGCATTTCTGTCAAAAATTTGTTCAGTCATGAACTCTGCATTCTTTCACACATTTGATTACAGATATGCCCACTCTCCATGTGTATTTGTCAGGGTAGATGTGAGAGATGTATTTCTGTGGTGGACGTTACTAGTCATCACCAATATCTGGTTCTCCTTTCCTTCCAAGGCTTGCTTACTAGCCCCCTAGAAGCCACAGTCAATTATATTACATTTTGGTAACTGGGTCTGGCCAATGAACTGTGAGTAACAGTGGAATGCCTCAGGATCATAGCAAATACAAGCCCTGTATGCCTTTCCACCTCTCTTTCCTGTTGCCACTTCCAGTAATACAGTTATTGAAATGATGGGACCACATATTAGAAGCCAACTGGATCACTGAATTGTGCTGGTGATCCATTAGTTTCAGAGACAATTTTAAGTGAGTGAAATAGAAAATGTCAGTGTTAAACATAATAGCATAAGCTAATCAATCCTGATCAATATGTTTATTATTAGAATATATTCTGTATGTATATAATCTTATTTCCTTGAAATTTTAATATATATTGAGCATGAATAGTTATAGAGCAATTACTTTGGTTCTTTCTGCATGTTTCTAACAGTTATATTCCTATATATATTTTCTTTAATATATCCCAATAATCAGCAAATTTCAGGCTATGTATAATAGTTTATTTTTTCCCTTAATATAAGAAAGTTAGACATGTTTAAGATCTGTGCTATATTTTTATAGTATTTTAATTTTTAATATTTTTAGCTTTCAGCTCAACTTTTGCTTTTTTTTCTAAAAAATTCCACCTTCTCTGCTGCCTTCTTACTTTTGTATATGCCATTATTTGGAAAATTCCAGATTTTGCATTATAGCCATTTATGTATCTCTCTTCTCCTATTTCCTGGAGAAGAAAATGGCAACTCACTCCAGTACTCTTGCCTGGAAAATCCCATGGATGGAGGAGTCTGGTAGGCTACAATCTATGGGGTCGCAAAGAGTCGGACACGACTGAGCGACTTCACCTCACCTCACCTCACCTTTTCCAATTTCACAGTAAACTCCTGGGAAGAACTATAAAGCATACCAGTTGAAATTTGCTTTGATTGGTTGAATATTTGTTTTAATTACTCAGTGCCCATAACACACTACGCAACTTTGATATAGATCATATTTGTCTTGGCATTTTGATAGGACTTGAAATGTGCTATATATATATTCAAAGCTACAAAATGTTTAAGAATTAAATGAATGAACAGATTTTCTATCTGGAGATATAGCAAAGAGGAGAGTTCATATATTTGATGTTGGGTTGTTCTTTCCATTGAAAGCTAAGATTTAAAATAAATAGAGAATTATAAGGTTACTATGTTGTCAGATCTTTCTCTTAGCCAAAGAAAAGTAGAGTAGAAAGTATCATGAATAACGGGGAAATAAACCTATGTTTTGGCTTTAAAAATGACAAAACTAAGCAAAGGAAGAAAAATATATTTTCTCTGTTTCTGAAAATAATACCTTCAACTATTTTGATAAGCTCTCTTGGCAAATAATCTTCTAATTTTAAAATGATCTTTGATTACATGGCAATCCGTGGACAAGAAATAGAATGAGATTAATAGGTCTAAAATATAGATAGATTACGTTTCTAGTAAGACATGGATTTTTTCTTTCTTTTCAAAGAATGTTTGTAATATAATACTTTACTATTATGATGTTACAAATGCAAACCAAGAATGATTATGAGATTACTTGGTAGGTGACTACTGACCATCTGGTGTGTTAAAAATTTAAAAATACATGTGCTTTCTTTGCAGTAGATTTGGAGAAATTCAGATTCTTCATATACAAGTAATTAATAATGATGCTTCCCTGGTGGCTCAGAGGTTAAAGCGTCTGCCTGCAATGTGGGAGACCTGGGTTCGATCCCTGGGTCGGGAAGATCCCCTGGAGAAGGAAATGGCAACCCACTCCAGTATTCTTGCCTGGAGAATCCCATGGATGGAGGAACCTGGTAGGCTACCGTCCACAGGGTCGCAAAGAGTTGGACACGACTGAGCGACTTCACTTTCCAATTGCTCAATATAAACATTATACATGTAACTTGTCATAGAGGTTTTCTTAAAGTAGACAATATTTTTAAAGCAATAAAAATGGTTTTTGGTTTAGAGAAAAACTGAGTGAAAATTCAGAGTTCCCATATATCCCTTGTTCCCAAGCATGCACAATCCTCTCAGCTATTGGCATCGTGCACTACAGCAGAATATCCATTACAAAATAAATTAGGATTCACTCTTGATATTACATATTATCTCTGCTCTCACACATATATAATAACATGTATCCACCATTATGCAAAAAAGTCTTAATGACCCAGATATCTGTGAGGATGTGGTTACTCAATAAGAAATGGACATCCTGGAGTGTGAAGTCAAGTGGGCCTTAGGAAACATTATGAAAAACAAAGCTAGTGGAGGTGACTGAATTCCAGTTGAGTTATTTCAAATTCTAAAATATGATGCTATTAAATGCTGTACTCAATCTTTCAGCAAAACTGGAAAACTCATCAGTGGCCACAGGAATGAAAAAGGTCAGTTTTCATCGCAATCTCAAAGAAGAGCAATGCCAAAGAATGTTCAAAGTAATGTACAACTGCACTCATTTCAAATGCTAGCAACATGATACTCAAAATCCTCCAAGCTAGGTTTCAGCAGTATGTGAACTGAGAACATGCAGATGTACAAGTTGAGTTTTGAAAAGGCAGAGGAACCAGAGGTCAAATTGCCAACATTTGTTGGATCATGAAGAAAACAAGGGAATTCCAGAAAAATATCTACATCTGCTTCATTGACTATGCTAAAGCCTTTGACTGTGTGGATCACAATAAACTGAGGAAAATTCTCAAAGAGATAGGAATACCAGATCACTTTACCTGTCTCCTAAAGTAGCAGTAGTTAGAACCTGACATAGAACAACTGACTGGTTCAAAATTGGAAAAGGCAAACAACAAGGCTATATATTGTCACCCTGCTTATTTAACTTCTATGCAGAGCACATCATGCAAAAATGCCAAATGGATGAATCACAAACTAGAATCAAGATTGCCAAGAGAAATATCAATAACCTCAGATATGCAGATAATACCACTTTAATGGCAGAAAGTGAAGAGGAACTAAAAAAACCTCTTGATGAGAGTGAAAGAGGACAGTGAAAAATTTGGTTTAAAATTCAACATTCAAAACACTAAGATTATGGCATCCAGGCTCATGGCAACAGATGGGGGAAAAGTAAAAGCAGTGACAGATTTTATTTTCTAGGGCTCCCAAATCACTGTAGATGGTGACTGCAGCCATGAAATTAAAAGATGCCTGCTCCTTGGAAGTAAAGCTATGACAACCTGGGCAGTGTGTTAAAAAGCAAAGATATCACTTGCCAACAAAAGTCTGTATAGTCAAAGCAACGGTTTTTCCAGTAGTTATGTATGGATGTGAATGTTGGACCATAAAGAATGCTGAGCACTGAAAAATAGATGCCTTTGAATCACGGTGCTGGAGAAGTCTCTTGAGTCCCTTGGACTGCAAGGTGATCAAACCAGTCAATTCTAGAGAAAATCAACCCTGAATATTCATTGGAAGGACTGGTGCTGAAGCTGGAGCTCCAATACTTTGTCCACCCTATGAGAAGAGCTGACACATTGGAAAAGATCCTGATGCTAGGAAAGATTGAGGGCAGGAGAAGAAGAGTACTACAGAGGATAAGATTGTTGGATGGCATCACTGATTTGATGGCCATAAATTTGAACAAACTCCAGGTGATAGTGGAGGACAGAGGAGTCTGGTGTGCTGCAGTCCATGGGGTCACAGAGTCAGACATGACTTACTGAATCCACAACAGCAATCCACCTTCACAGTATTACATGGATGAATTTCACTACCTTAATAATCCTTTCTCTGCTCCCTGCTTATCCATCCTCCTTAATCTGTCTTTCCCTTACCCCTTCCTAAACAATGAACTTTTTACTCTTACCAGTTTTAACTTTACAAAATGCTGTATAGTTGGAATCTTACCATATGTAGCCTCTTCCTATTGGCCTCTCTCACATAGTAATATGCATTTAAAGTTCCTCCATATTTCTTCACAGCTTGATAACTCATTTATTTTTAGGGCTAAATCACATATCTTTATCTGCATGTAACATAGTTTATTTACATGTTCATCTACTGAAGGCCAGTGTGCTTGCTTCCCAGTTTGGGGAATTAAAAATAAAGCTGCTGTAAACAGCAAAATCAAGACATGAGGCTGACTGTGGCTCAGATCATCAGTTCCTTATTGCAAAATTCAGGTTCAAATTGAAAAATGTTGGGAAAACCACTAGGCTATTCAGGTAGGACCTAAATCAAATTCGTTATGATTATACAGTGGAAGTGATGAATATTCAAAGAACTAGATCTGGTAGACAGTGTCTGAAGAGTATGGATGGAGGTTTGTAACATTGTATAATGGGTGATGACCAAACCTATCCCCAAGAGAAAGAAATGCAAAAAGGCATAGTGGTTGTCTGAAAAGACCTTACAAATAGCTGAGAAAAGAAGAGAAGTGAAAGGCAAAGGAGAAAGGGAAAGATATTCCCAACTGAATGCGGATTTCCAAAGAATATCAAGGAGAGATAAGGAAGCCTTCCTAAGGGAATGCAAAGAAATAGAGGAAAACGATAGAATGCGAAAGACTACAGATTTCTTTAAGAAAATTGGAGATACCAAGATAATATTTCATGCAAAAATGGGTACAATAAAGGACAAAAGTGGCAAGGACCTAACAGAGGCAGATGAGATTAAGAAGAGGTGGCAAGAATACACAGAACTACACAAAAATGATACTAATGACCCAGATAAGCACGATGGTGTGGTCACTCACCTAGAACCAGATATCCTGAAGCGTGAAGTCAAATGGGCCTCAGGAAGCATTACTATGAACAAAGCTAGTGGAGGTGATGGAATTCCAACTGAGCTATTTCAAAACCTAAAAGATGATGCTGTTAAAAGTGTTGCACCCAGTATACCAGCAAATTTGGAAAACTCAGCAGTGGCTACAGGATTGAAAAAGATCAGTTTTCATTCTAATCTTGAAGAAGGGAAATGCCAAAGAATGCTAAAACTACCATACATACAACTGCAATCATTTCACATGCCAGCAAGATTATGCTCAAAATCTTTCAAGCTAGGCTTCAGCAATACGTGAACCGAGAACTTCCAGGTGTTCAAGCTGTATTTAGAAAAGGTAGAGGAACCAGAGATCAAATTGCCAAAATTTGTTGGATCATGAACAAAGCAAGGGTATCCCCCAAAATAAAATATACTTCTGCTTCATTGACTGTGCTAAAGCCTTTAACTGTGTAGATCACAACAAACTGGAATATTCTTAATGAGATTGGAACAGCAGACTACCTGACCTGCCTCCTGAGAGACCTATATTCAGGACAAGTAGCAACAGTTCAAACCTGACATGGAACAACTGACTGGTTCAAAATTGGGAAAGGCATACAATAAGACTGCATATTGTCACCCTGTTTATTTAACTCATATGCAGAATACATCATGAGAAGTGCTGGGCTGGATGAATCATGAGCTGGGTCAAGATAGCTAGGAGAAGTATCAACAACCTCAGATATGCAGATGACACCACTTTAATGACAGAAAGGAAGAGGAACTAAAGAGCCTCTTGATGAAGGTGAAAGATGAGACTGAAAAAGCTAGCTTACAACTTAGCATTAAAAAATGAAGATTATGGCATCCAGTGCTCTAACTTCATGGCAAATAGGAGGGGAAAATGTGGAAACAGTGTCAGATTTTATTTTAGTGGGCTCCAAAATCACTGTGGATAGTGACTGCAGCTACAAAACTAAAAGGCACTTGCTCCTTTAAAGAATAGTTATGCCGAACTTAAACAATGTGTTAAAAAACATAGATATCACTTTGCCAACAAAGGCCCATATACCCAAAACTGTGGTTTTTCCAGTAGTCATGTAAGGATGTGAGAGTTTGCCTGAGCACCAAAGAATTGATACTTTCAAACTCTGATGCTGGAAAAGACTCTTGAGAGTCCCTTGGATTTCAAGGAGATCAAACCAGTCCATCCTATAGAAAATCAACCCCAAATATTCATTGGAAGGACTGATGCTGAAGCTGAAGCTCCAATACTTTGGCCACCTCATGAGAAGAACTGAATCATTGGAAAAAAACTCTGATGCTGGGAAAGATTGAGGGCAGGAGGAGAAGGGGGCAACAGAGGATGAAATGGCTAGATGGCAACACTTCAATGGACATGAGTTTGAGCAAACCCCTGGAGATTGTGAAGGACAGGGAAGCCTAGCATTCTGCAGTTCACGGGGTCACAAAGAGTGGGATACAACTTAGTGACTGAACAACAACAACAACAACAAACATCCACGTGCAGGTTTTGCTGTGGGTATAAACTTTCAGTTCCTTTGGGTTAGTACCAAGGAGCACAGTTACTGGCTATTATGATGGAAGGAGATTTAGTCTTTAAAGAAATTTCCAAACTATCTTCAAAAGTGACGTGACATTTTGGTCATTCGAATAGATGTGCAGTGGTATTTTGTTATTTTGATTTGCAATTCCTTAATGACATATAAATCTGAACATGCTTTCCTATGCCTGTCTGCTATCTGTTTATATTTTTTGGTGAGGTATTTAGTCAGATTTTTCCAATTTTTTAATCAGTTTATTTTCTTATCATTGAATTGTAAGTTATTTGTATATTTTGGTAAGTGTTGTTTATCAGATATATCTTCTGTAAATATTATCTCCTAGTCTGTGATTCCATTGATTGGATCATGTGATTTTCTTATTTAACCTATTGATTAAATGATTTTTACACATTGATTAAGCATTGAATATATGAGATAAATCCCACTTGATCATGGTGTTTAATTCTTTTTATGCTTTTCTAGCTTTTATCCACTAATATTTTGTTGAGAATTTTTCTATTTATTTTCCTGAGAGATACTGATCTATAGTTTTCTTTTCTTGTAATATCTTTGTCTGGTTTTGGCTTTAGGATAATGATGGACTCATAGAAAGATTTAGGAAATATTTGCTCATCTCTTATTTTCTGGGAATTAGTTGTAGAGAATTTGTATAATTTCTTTCTTAAACATTTATCAGAATTCACCAGTTAAGCAATCTTGGCTTGGTGCTTTCTGGTTTGAAAGGTTATTTATAAGTGATACAATTTCTTTAGTACACATAGGCCTATTTAAACTGTCTATTTCTTCTTGTATAAATTTTGGCAGATACTATCTTTTAACAAATTGGTCCATTTCATCTGGATTATTGAATTTATGGACATAGAGTTGTTCAGATTATTCTTTTATCAACCCTTTGAAGTCCTTAAGATCATCTCTTTCTTTCTTGGTTAGCCTGGCTAGAGACTTACCAATTTTTTAATCTTTTCAAACAGATTTTGAATTTGTTGATTTTGTCTGTTGAGTAAATGTTGTTTTCAATTCATTGGTCTCCAGTCTTTTATTATTTCCTTTATTCTGCTTGCTTTGGATATAATTTGCTCTTCCATGTTGTTTATTCCTATTATTAGGTTGGGTATTACTTCTTTCAGTGTTGCAGGAGTGACTTTATGTAAGATGTTTCCTATAGGACCTGGCAACATTCTCCCTTCTGGCCACCGGCATTAGATGCTCCAAGAGTGTCCTCCGCTGGGGTTGTGTGCACACTTCTGTTGTGCCAGGGCTGACTATGGTAGGCCCATTTGTATGTGGGCCTGCACCCTGATCTGGCTTTCTTCATGAGGTTGTTTTGAGTGCACTGGTGGGTAAGGCAAACCCCCACTGGGGCTGGTTGTAAATCTGGTGGCTTGTGACTGCTACATGCATATTGATGGGCAGAGTCAGCCCCTGGTGCTAGACAGAGGGAGGATTTCAAAATGATACCTGGCAGCGGCAGTGACAGCACAGTAAAGTGAGGATCACAAAAATGGCTCCTGCCAGCATCTCAGTCCCCAGGGGGAATCCAGGCTGCCTCTTTTTTTTTTCTCTAGGAAACTCTTTGAGATCACCAGTCTGCCCCAGGCTTCTTTCAACCAGCTGCCTCTCTCCTGGGACTTGGAGCATGTGAGATTTTATGGGAAACTTTGATGGAGTCCCAGTTTCCTACAGCCGTCTGGCTCTCTGGAATGTAAGTCTACTGGTTTTCAAAGCTGTATGTTTTAGTGGCTCAGCTTCAGGACACCAGGACTGAGGAGCCCAGCCTGGTGCTTGGACCCTTCACTCCTCAGAAGACCTCTGAGGCTGTGATGAAAGAAAGTGTTAGTGTCTCAGTCGTGTCCAGCTCTTTGTTACCCCATGGACTGTAGCCTTCCAGGCCTTCCATCCATAGTATTCTCCAGAAAAGAATACTGGAACGGGTTGCCATTTCCTTCTCCAGGTGATCTTCATGACCCAGGGATTGAACCCAGGTCTCCTGTATTACAGGCAGACTCTTTACAGTCTGAACCACCAGGAAGAACATTGCTTCAGGCTGTCCAGGCGGCACTAGTGGTAAAGAAACCGCTGCCAATGCAGGAGACATAAGAGACACAGGATTGATCCCTGTAGGGAATATCCTCTGGAGGAGGGCATGACAACCCACTCCAGTATTCTTGCCTGGAGAATCCCATAGACAAAGGAGCCTGGTGGGCTACAGTTCATAGGATTGCAAAGAATCAGACACGACTAAAGCAACTTAGCACACAGCATTGCTTCACCCTTCTACTTGTAATCTACATATGTCTTTATATTCAAAGTGAAATTTTTTGAAGAAAACATATAATATGGTCTTGTTTATTGACAATCTTCATAATCTAAAACTTTATATTATTTATATAGTTGAATTGCTATATACCAGTCTCTTATACACATCTAGATGTGTATAAGAGACAGATGTAAGGATGTGAGAGTTTGCCTGAGCACCAAAGAATTGATACTTTCAAACTCTGATGCTGGAAAAGACTCTTGAGAGTCCCTTGGATTTCAAGGAGATCAAACCAGTCCATCCTATAGAAAATCAACCCCAAATATTCATTGGAAGGACTGATGCTGAAGCTGAAGCTCCAATACTTTGGCCACCTCATGAGAAGAACTGAATCATTGGAAAAAAACTCTGATGCTGGGAAAGATTGAGGGCAGGAGGAGATTCTTAATATTTCAATTATTATTATTATTTTGCTTTTTTTTTAGTGGTTTCCTTGGTGCTTGCAGTACATATTTACATCCAGTCTGAGTTCACTTTCTAATAGCACCATACTACTTCATGGGTAGTGCAAGTAACTTATAATAACATAATATTTATAATTCCTCAAAATATTTCATCTATTATTCATTTCACTTAAACTGTAATCATTGAATTTTCAGTTTTATTATTTTGAACAAACATCAATCATTTTAATTATGAATAAAAAACTTTATTACTTTCATAATGTTTTTTATGTACATATATTAAAGTTTCTGACTTATTTCCTTCTTTCTGAATAATCTATTTTAACACTTATTGCAAGATAGGTTTACATGCAACACATTTTCTCAATTCTTGCTTGTCTGAAAATGTTTCAACTTCTTCACTTTTGAGAGAAAAAATTGCAGGATACAGAATTCCAGGTTGGTGGCTTCTTGTCTAACACTTTTTGAATATTTCACTCCATTCTCTTCTCATTTGGTTTCTGTGGAGAAGTTAGATGTTGTTTTTATCTTTGCTCCTCTATAGGTAAGGTGTACTTCCTCTGCCTTCTGTCAGTTTATTTATTTATTTTATTTTCTGAGTTTGACTATGATATGCCTATGTATTTCTGGGTTTGCTTTTTTGCTTTTTGTGGTTTTATGTTTGGGCATTTATCCTACTTGGTGTCCTCTGAGGTTCATAAACTGATGTCTGACATTAATTTAGGAAAATTCTCAGTCATTAGTGTTTCAATATTTCTTCTGCTTCTTCCTTTCTTTCTTCTCATTCCAGTATTCCTATTATGCATATGTTACAGCTTTTCCAGTTTTCCAATTTCTATCTGCACATACTCAAGCTCTGAAAAATCTTTTCTCATCCATATCCAGTCTACTAAAGAATTCAAGATATTCTTCATTTCTGTTACAGTGCTTTTTAACCTTTAGAGCTTCTTTTTCATTCTTTCTAACATTAATCTATCTCTGTGCTAACATTATTCTACATGTTCTTTCATGTTGTCAACTTTCATAAGAACTCTATGATGTTAAATTTTCAAATTGTCTGGGCTAAGGATGCCCAGGTCACTGGTAAAACATTATTTATAGATGTGGTCTACGAATGTGTTTGGGGAAGAGATTGATATTTGAATTGGTAGGCTCACTGAAGAAGATCAGTCTTACCAAGATGATCTGGTACTGATCAAATACTGATTTGGTATTACCTAATCAGTTTGTGGGCTTGAACAGAAGAGAATGGAGGTGAAAGTTTTATGCTTGAGTGAGGACATTCATCTTCTTCTGCTCTCAGACATTCTGGTTCTTAGGCCTCTGGATTCAGACCAAAGCACACAATTGACTCCTAATTCTCAGGCCTTTGGCCTCCAACTGGGACTTACACCATTGAGTCTGCTGATTCTTAGGCCTTTGGACTTGAACTAAATTACATCATTGGGTCTCAGTTCTCCAGGTTGCCAAAGATCAATCTTAGAACTCCCTGGCTCCATAACTGTGCAAGTCAAGTTCTATAATAAATCAACCTCTGTCTAGACAGATAGAATGATAGGCAGGACATAGGCACAACTGCAGGTAAGCAAAATCTGAAATATAAGTATTCTAGCATGGGGGCTTATATTAGTAAGAACACGGCCAATGGTGCCATCATCCACCTGGTCCTCCAGAAGAGAGGTGGGAGAAAGAACACCTGTCAGGTTCCTGCTGTTTTAATTCGGTTGCCCAGTTGTGTCTGACTCTTTGTGACTCTGTGGACTGCAGCACTCCAGGCCTCCTTGTCCCTCACCATCTCCCAAAGTTTCCCAAACTTTGGTCCTTACCACTGCATTTCCCTCTCTTATTCCCCATACCCTACTCCAGACACAAGAGACCCTTCCTTGCACATTTGTTTTCTTCTTATTTAGATTGGAAGCTCAGATTATGGTAAGTTTCCTTCCCTGCACACCATACACACACACACGCACATTGATAAGAGAGAGCTTTCTAAGACACTCTTCTACCCAGTGGTTTCGTGAATCTTTTTTGTTTGGGCCTTGACGTGAATGGATTAATTTCTTCAGGTAGCCCATTAGAAAATGAAAACTCAGAGATATCCTGCATGATAGCATCATAGTGCCAGGTGGCTCTTAGCTGATAGAATATGGCCATTATCATCATTAATCACTTTGTACCTTGCTATGGGTCAGTAAACCTCTTTAACCTTTCTTGTGAAAAAATATATTTATCATATCATTTTTGTTACTCTGGAGTACTCTGATTAATACAAGTTCTTATCATATTCATCATAGTTGTTTCAAATTCAAGGTCTGACAATTTCAACATCACTGCCACATCTGGATCTGGTTCTGATTATTACTCTCTCTCTTCAAACTGTTTTTTGCCTTTTACACTACCTGATAATTATTTGTTGAAAGGTAGACAAGATGTTCTGGGTAAAGTAACTGCTATAAATAATCTTTTAGTAATATGGTAGTAAGGTGTGGGGTAAAAATGAGGAAGAATTCTATATCCCTAAGTCTGCCTTTCAGTGAGTCTGTTTCTGGGCTATGAACTTCACAGGTACTCTGTAGTATTGTTATTTTCATCTTCATGTATGATGTAGGATTGCTAGAGGGGGTTAGAATTGAGTATTTCCTTTCTCTCACTTGGAAGGTTCAGTTCAGCTCAGTGCATTTCAGTTGCTCAGTCGTGTCCGACTCTGCAACCCCATGAATCACAGCACGCCAGGGCTCCCTGTCCATCACCAACTCCCGGAGTTCACTCAAACTCACGTCCATCGACTCGGTGATGCCATCCAGCCATCTCATCCTCTGTCGTCCCGTTCTCCTCCTGCCCCCAATCCCTCCCAGCATCAGAGTCTTTTCCAGTTAGTCAACTCTTCGCATGAGGTAACCAAAGTACTGGAGTTTCAGCTTTAGCATCATTCCTTCCAAAGAAGTCCCAGGGCTGATCTCCTTCAGAATGGACTGGTTGGATCTCCTTGCAGTCCAAGGGACTCTCAAGAGTCTTCTCCAACACCACAGTTCAAAAGCATCAATTCTCTGGCGCTCAGCCTTCTTCACGTCCAACTCTCACATCCATACATGACCACTGGAAAAACCATAGCCTTGACTAGACGGACCTTTGTTGGCAAAGTAATATCTCTGTTTTTGAATATACTATCTAGATTGGTCATAACTTTCCTTCCAACGAGTAAGCGTCTTTTAATTTCATGGCTGCAGTCACCATCTGCAGTGATTTTGGAGCCCCCAAAAATGAAGTCTGACACTGTTTCCACTGTTTCCCCATCTATAAGTTAGAGTGGACTAAAATTCAGTTCAGTTCAGTTCAGTCGCTCAGTCGTGTCCGACTCTTTGCGACCCCATGAATCGCAGCACGCCAGGCCTCCCTGTTCATCACCATCTCTCGGAGTTCACTCAGACTCACATCCATCGAGTCAGTGATGCCATCCAGCCATCTCGTCCTCGGTCGTCCCCTTCTCCTCCTGCCCCCAATCCCTCCCAGCATCAGAGTCTTTTCCAATGAGTCAACTCTTCGCATGAGGTGGCCAAAGTACTGGAGT
>SJYT01028649.1:205932-226323 GCA_006410635.1 Cephalophus harveyi | reverse complement strand
TGACTGTATAGAGCTTCTCCATCTTTGGCTGCATAGAATATAATCAATCTG
Source organism: Cephalophus harveyi (assembly GCA_006410635.1). Taxonomy (NCBI): domain Eukaryota; kingdom Metazoa; phylum Chordata; class Mammalia; order Artiodactyla; family Bovidae; genus Cephalophus; species Cephalophus harveyi. Next base: position 226,272 of record SJYT01028649.1, on the reverse strand, counting down.
ATTTCGGTGTTGACCATCTGGTGATGTCCACGTGTAGAGTCTTCTCTTGTGTTGTTGGAAGAGGGTGTTTGCTATGACCAGTGCATTTTCTTGGCAAAACTCTATTAGTCTTTGCCCTGCTTCATTCCGCATTCCAAGGCCAAATTTGCCTGTTACTCCAGGTGTTTCTTGACTTCCTACTTTAGCATTCCAGTCCCCTATAATGAAAAGGACATCTTTTTTGGGTGTTAGTTCTAACAGATCGTGTAGGTCTTCATAAAACCGTTCCACTTCAGCTTCTTCAGCATTACTGGTTGGGGCATAGACTTGGATAACTGTGATATTAAATGGTTTGCCTTGGAGACGAACAGAGATCATTCTGTCATTTTTGAGATTGCATCCAAGTACTGCATTTCGGACTCTTTTGTTGACCATGATGGCTACTCCATTTCTTCTGAGGGATTCCTGCCCGCAGTAGTAGATATAATGGTCATCTGACTAAAATTAGCTACTTCTTTTCCATCAGGCCAGTTAGGATTTGATAAAATTACAGTAAGTTAGAGTCTGTTAAAATAATATCTCTGAAAGGAGATTTTGTTAAGAACAGCATAATATTCTGGTGAATTTCAAAATGGTTATTTTTCCCCTCCCTCTGCTGGAAGACCAAAGAAATTTTTCTATGATGTTCACTATGAGAACTTGGTAGAGTTCATGGAGGAGAAAATCATAAAACTGAATCTCCCTGAAATTGTATCCTTCAGAGTTGCTCACAGTGAGCCTCCAACTATTGATCAAGTACATTTCAGGGTTTCTTACCAGGGCATTGGTTCCAGTCAAAGTGGGATTCTGCTCTGGTAAATTGAATTATATCTATCTACCTCTTTGTCTATCCAAATTTGTTTGTCCTGGGACCTCATTTCTCCAGCAGATGTAAGAAGAATTGTTGGTTTTGCTTTTTCTTTCTTTCTTTCTTTTTTTTTTTTTTTTAATGTTTTTTAGCACTCCATGCTACTTGTTATTAGCCTGGAGCTATGACCCCTCAGCACTTCACATGCTGAAATAGAAACCAAAGTCCTTGATATCAATTTGTCCCAAATTGTGTCCCATTCCTACTCAATGCCACTCACTATATCTATTCAGTCCATATAAAAATTCTAACTCTTCCTTTCTCAAGCACAATATAATTTTCCACTCTCCCTTATCTTAGCACTTGCTGTCCTTTCTGTTGAATTTGTAACTGCCTTGGACTTCCCTGATGGCTCAGATGGTAAGCATCTGTCTAGAGTGTGAGAAACCTGGGTTCCATCCCTGGGTTGGGAAGATTCCCTGGAGAAGGAAATGGCAACCCACTCCAGTACTTCTTGCCTTGAAAATCCCATATACAGAGGAGCTTGGCACAGGCTACCATCTATGGAGTTGCAAAGAGCCGGGCACGACTGAGAGACTTCATTTCACTATATTATTAATGCATTCTTAAAGACCTGGAGTTATATTCCTTCCCTTGAAAAGTCCCCTGATTCCATTTTACTGAGACTCTTCCATCCATGTGCTCCCAGTAAACTTAGTATAGATGTTTATATTTATTTGAAATTTATTTATAGTTTATTTAAATATATTCCCACTTTCTTAGAATAATACTTTAAGGATGAGTCAGTGTATTTCTTGTTAGTTGTTTGTTTTTTTAAAATTAAAATTATATTGTATTTTACTGTGCCTATTATAGGCACTCAATTAAGTCTTCTTAAAAATATCAAAATTATGTTATCTTGTGCATACTTCCCACAAATAGATAAAAACAAGAGTAAAAGCATTTAGGAAAATGAATCAATCATTATCTTGTAAGAGCATTCCTGTTGTTTACTAAAAGGTTCTGCATATAAGATATGTCTCTTTGGGGACAGAAAGAATTCACATTAAGTTTTCTAAGTGTGACTATTCAGCTAAAACGACACTGTCCTTAACTGTGTGCATACCAGAGTACAATTAATTGGCTTTGATCCATGAAGAATTTTTATTTTTTCACTTTAAAGGTTTAAGAAAGAAAAGAATCCAACAGCTATGAAATTCACAAAATTGATTGGTAGATGGCTACCAACACAACCAATATGTTAAAAAACTTTGAAATACATGTTCTTACTTTGAAACAAATTTGGAAGTATACATGGTCTTTACATTATTAAAGATGAGTACAGTTTTTATCTAGAGGTTGTTTGGGGTTACAATTGATAATATTTCTTTTTAAAATTTATTTTTAATTGGAGGATAATTGCTTTACAATGATGTGTTGGTTTCTGCTGTACTACAAGGTGAATTAGCTATATGTCTACATATATACCCTCCCTCATGAGGCTCCCTCCCATTCACCCCATCCCACCCCCTCTCAGTCATCACAGCACCCAGCTGGGCTCCCTGTTATGATGAGGGAGCTCTCATTAGCTATCTATTAGCTATCTATTTTACACATGGTAGTGTATATATGTTAATGCAACCTCTCATTAGCTATCTATTTTACACATGGTAGTGTATATATGTTAATGCAACCTCTCATTAGCTATCTATTTTACACATGGTAGTGTATATATGTTAATGCTAGTCTCTCCATTTGTCTCTCCCTCTCCTTCCTTCACTGTGTGCCTAAGTCTGTTCTCTATGTCTGTGTCTCTATTCCTTCCATGCAAATAGTTTCATCAGTACCAAAAAATTATAATCTTTGTGATGATTAATTTCTTACTAGATGCTTCTTCCCAAAATGATTACATTTGATGGATCATTTTATTTAATGATCATACCAATCCCCTGAAATAGACAACTATCATTGTCTCCATGTTACAGATGTTATATATGAGCATCAAGAGAGGTTAAGAACTTGCCTAAGACAATGCTTCTGCTATACTATAAACTAGATATTAAAAAGAAACTCTCTGATTAAGTGTTTCTTCTTTATGAGGGGCTTCCCTGGTGGCTCAGATGGTAAAGAATTCACCTGCAATGTGGGAGACCTGGGTTTGATCCCTGGGTTGGGATGATCCCCTGGAGGAGGGCATAACAACCCACTCGAGTATTCTGGACTGGAGAATCCCCATGGAGAGAGTAGCATGGTGTGCTATGGTCCACGGGGTTGCGAAGTGTCGCAGCGTATTGTTTACCAGACGTCGTATTATCCCAACAACAAAATTTCAAAAGGCAATGAAAGTTAAAGAAATAGATTATTGTTTTACCTATGTAACTGTGTAAAGTATGTTCGGTTTGTATTTCAGTTCAGTTCAGTCGCTCAGTCGTGTTTGACTCTTTGCGACCCCATGAATCGCAGCACGCCAGGCCTCCCTGTCCATCACCAACTCCCGGAGTTCACCCAGACTCACGTCCATCGAGTCAGTGATGCCATCCAGCCATCTCATCCTCGGTCGTCCCCTTCTCCTCCTGCCCCCAATCCCTCCCAGCATCAGAATCTTTTCCAATGTGTCAACTCTTCACATGAGGTGGCCAAAGTACTGGAGTTTCAGCTTTAGCATCATTCCTTCCAAAGAAATCCCAGGATTGATCTCCTTCAGAATGGACTGGTTGGATCTCCTTGCAGTCCAAGGGACTCTCGAGAGTCTTCAACACCACAGTTCAAACGCATCAATTCTTCAGCGCTCAGCCTTCTTCACAGTCCAACTCTCACATCCATACATGACTACTGGAAAAACCATAGCCTTGACTAGAAGGACCTTAGTCGGCAAAGTCTCTGCTTTTGAATATGCTATCTAGGTTGGTCATAATTTTCCTTCCAAGGAGTAAGCGTCTTTTAATTTCATGGCTGCAGTTACCATCTGCAGTGATTTTGGAGCCCCAAAAAATAAAGCTTGACACTGTTTCCACTGTTTCTCCTTCTATTTCCCATGGAGTGATGGGACCAGATGCCATGATTTTCGTTTTCTGAATGTTGAGCTTTAAGCCATGTGAAGTAAAATTTCCAAATTGCATTTTTACTTAGAAATTCTGAACATTTTAGTTGTAATAAGATAGGATTTGTAGTTCCACTTTTCTTTCCTTTAAGACTTCACTCTCTCTTCTCCATCACATTTTCATTTTTGTATATTGTAAGGTGAAGAAAATATTTATATTAAGAAATCTGAATCCTTTTGTTTGAACAAATACTGTAAAACTGGCAAAAATTTTTCAGTGATTGTTATAAGGCTGTGTATTTTCTACAGTTCTAAGCAGATGCCATTTTTATATTTATGAAGTTAATTATTGACATTGTGGTAAGTAAAATAATGATCTCTCCAATAATATCTACATTATAATCTTCAGAATTTGTGAGCATGTTAGGGTCCATGGCAAAGGAGTATTAAGATTGCTGGTTAGTTAATCTTAAAATAGGAAGATTGTTCTCAATTATCTGGATAGAAATGATATCTTTGCATGGGCTCTTAAAAATGGTAGAAGGAAGTGGTGGAGAGAGAGTTTACTATGATAAAAAGGTACAGAAAGATGCAGCTTTGCTGGATTTGCACATGGAAGCAGGAGGCTATAACCCAAGGAATGTGGGCATCCTCTAGACGCTGGAAATAGCAAAACAAAATACAACAAAGGAACAGATGCTCTTCTAGAACCACCAGAAGGGAGTGCAGAGTTGTTAAGACCTTCATTTGCCTAGTGTAACTCTTGTCAGACACCTGACTTGAATTTATTATCTATAAGATAATACATTTGAAGTGTTTGAAGCCTTTAAGTTTTCAGAAACTTGTTATAGTAGCAATAGAAAACTGGCAGTTATAATCTACTTGACTTAAAGTAAACACAGGGAAATACTTAGCTTTGTCATTTTACTTGCTATTTTAAAAAATGAGATGAATATCAATAAAGTGCCTTGAGCTAAGTTCCTGAGATGCTATTACAGTTTGTAAATGTGTGTACTTGCTAGTATACATTATATATGCAAGTATAGATCTAAAAATACAGTAGGGAATATATCAAATCTTACAGCAATAGGAAAAGTAGGTCACTAGAATGTGTCAGTAGGGGGTGCTCATGTATAGGGTACCACTGTGACTCCCACAAACATCATCTGACTGGGGGAAGGGTACACCAGAAGCACCAATTCTGCGAAATACATGTTTGAAGAAAAATTCAGAACCTATTTCTGAAAGTATGCCAAACAGAAGAATCATTATTCTGCATTTATTCTTGGATATGTATTCCATATATGAATACATAATTCTTAAAGACTAATTTTAATTTATCAAATTTATTTTTGCCATATTTTTTCCTCAGTAGTATTTAATGAAATGCTTACATTGTGATCATACCAACTTTGAAAATAAAAGAAAACATTGTAGCTTGTTTGCTATAAATTTTGGGTACAATTCTGGATATTTATGGCATGATTGTACAGCATAGAAGTGTTTTATCAGAGTTACTAGAATTTGCTGTCAAGCAAATTTTCCATTTTGGTAACTGCTTCTATATTTTATGATCATGTAGTCATTTATGTAACATTTTTGAACTTTTCTTTTGGAATTGCAATAAGCAATAGTTCATGAATATTCCCCAAATATTAAGCTTACATTTTTCATTTATCTTTTTCTGTCATATCATCTACCTGTTTCTTTAATATTCTTATATTTTTATTTTCTCACAATGAAAGTTACTTTAGTTTATTATTCATAATGTTAATGGAGTCTTTTTACTTTAAAAATTGAATTTACTTACATGAAATAAAGTTTTGTCCTAATCTAGGATATTTAATCAATGAGTTGAAGTTGTATTAAGCAATTCTAAGATACAGACAAAGGTAAAGAGTTCTACCATAAATGAAATAAACAGTCCCTCTGTGCTAGAAGCTTACCTTGATGCCTGACACAATACTACTCTATATACTACATGAGTGAGGCAACATAAACCACATCAAAGGTCCAAATCTAAGTTAGCCTCAGAGACCAAATGAGTCAAATGATTTATTTGTCATCTGTTTTTATCACAGATTTAAAGTTGCTCCAGAAGTCCCATACAGCAAGAGATACATTTTGTCCTTGTAACCAACTGTCTGAGATATACCTGTGGTTTAATAACTTGTTTTTTACTTATTCCCACACTTCAGCTTGTCCATCTTGCCCTCTATCTAATCACTCTGTCTAGGACAAAGTTGTCTTTTTAAAACATGGTCCCAACTCTTAATGAAGTCATATCCTTTAACTGTCACTTGCTCATACAGATTTAAGTAACCTACAGCTACGTGCTGTTTTTAATATTTTCATTATCCAAGAAAAAAATGGTAACCTATAGATAGAAGGCTGATGTTAATAGCTTGCTGTTCTAGACTACCTTGTATTTGCTTGCTGCTGAAACCCCTCCTGCCAAAAAGAACAGTTATCTTGAACAGGCCCATCTAAGGTCAGACTTGCTTCTCTGTAAACTGAATCCCAAGGTAACTTTTATTAGAGAATCCTGCATTTATTTGATTGTGTTTATGTTTCTTTTTTTTAATATAAATTTACTTATTTTAATTGGAGGCTAATTACTTTACAATATTGTATTGGTTTTGCCACACATCAATATGAATCCGCCACAGGTGTACACGTGTTCCCAATCCTGAACCCCCCTTCCTCCTCCCTGCCCCGTACCATCACTCTGGGTCATCCCAGTGCACCAGCCCCAAGCATCCAATATCATGCACCGAACCTGGACTGGCAATACATTTCATATATGATATTACACATGTTTCAGTGCCATTCTCCCAATACAGTATACTAACACATATATATGGAATTTAGAAAGATGGTAACAATAACCCTGTATGTGTTTGTTTCTTAAACAAAAGAGGGGACGCAAGTATTATCTGTAGCCATTTAAAATGGATTCTATGGAGACTTTAAAAAGCGGGATATTTATATATAGCACAGCTATTTGCAGAAAAGTGTATCAGCTCATTCAAACTCATCAGGGCATTGGCTAATATTTAGATAAGCAGAAAAACAAATTAACACTCAGTCAAATCTAGTTTTATTATTGTCAAGCACTGGGAACTTGTTTTTAATGAGTTAATAATTCTTAAAATGTCTCCCAAGTACATACTAATAGGCTGCGTTTTTTTCATTTGTTCTGCTTATCACAAGTGTAGCTAACTTCATATTTGCTTCAGTGATGGGATTCTTTCAGAGTGTTTTGACCTTTTAGTCAATTTGGAATGCTTTTTACTGCTTTGCCACAGTTAGGAAAGATTGATCAGTTACTATATAAGCCTTATACATTCTAGAAAGCTCCTTTACACATCTGGGTCAAGACGGTTCACAAACAGCTGAACACAGATTTTTATTGGTTTAATATTGCAGGTGGTTATATCACTCTCATAAAAGAGCTTTTACTTTCTTTAATTTCAATGTAGAATCTGGCAACTGAACTGATAATCAATCACATTTGTTCTGTTGCTTTTTAAAAGCTTAAATGCCTCATAGCAAAAAGATGCTACTGAGCAGACACAGTGGGATTTCATAAGGGTTTTTATTAGACAGACCCTATGCTAGCTTAAAAAAAATGATTTAATTTGCAGTGTGCATATACCACAGATATTACCTTTGCTGAAGAACCTACGGGGTATGAAATATCAATCTACATTTTTTAAAGATCCAGTCATTTTAAATAGGTGTTGTGTCTGTGGGCCAATTCACAAGGGAGATAGGAAATGGAATGATGAAACAACAAGCAGGTGCAGCAAGTGAATTCATCTTTACTGGATATTTGAAATCATGAAATTCAAGTAGCATTTACTGTTCTCTTTTATTCTTACAGCTGCAAGAAGTAATGGAAAGTGAACCTCACTGGGACCTGGGAGTCTTGGATTCTGTACATGGTTCTGTGCCTAAAGAGTTAGAAACTAAATTAGGTTCTCAAATACTAAGTGAGTGTAAATGAGATGATCACAATGAAAATGACTCCACTAGTCCAAAGCATTCAGCAGGAGTTTTGGGTTGCCCCCAAAATATCCTGAGGCAATCCTCTCTATAATTGGTAAGATCTGACAATAGTGTCTCTTTCTGAGGGATATCATTAGTTTTTTAGTTGACAGGATATATAGCAGGCATTCAATAAATAAACACTTTTTTTATCTTGACATATTTTGTTGTTCATTTTAATTGGTGGGCTGTCAATTTAGATTGCCATCCTTGAATCTCTTCTCAAATATTTCCTGCCTCTTTTACTTCCTTATATAGTGGAGGACAAGAGGAGTGTAGGAGGTAGTCCTTAGCTGATTTAACAAGTTCATCATTATGATACTGAAAACTGATAATATTTACTTGGTATCTACTTTCTTCTGAGAACTGTCATTGAAACATTATTATTTTAAGCTTCAAAACAACTCTGAGATGTAGACAATAAATAGCTATAATGGAGTTTAGAGGATCTAAGTAGATTCATTAAATACACATAAACAATGATCAGTGGAACCTGGATTCAAACAATTCTTTATCCATTTCCAATGTACTTGAATGTAAGCACTTAAGTAATTAATCCTAAACTGGACCTGGCAAGATTTGCTGTCATTCTTCGTATTTTAAGAAATACAATAACATTAGTTCTCAATAAAAATGGATTAAAATATAAAAGAATATATATTTTATTAAAAATTCAAAATATTAGCAAACAATTATAGCATATATTTACTATAGCTCTACTAAATGTACAAGCTAGTTTATGCATCCCCTAATTAAATCAATGTCCATATTTGTATCTTTAATCAAAATCTGAGTAAGATTTTGATCTCTCTCAGGCATATAGAGAAAGTAACTGCTAATTGGAACACTGACTGGTTTAATGACAGCTTCTCACATTAGCAATGTAAGGTCCTAAAGGACTTGAAAGGCTGGGAAAAGATGACCCATGAGGATTTACATATATGACTGGTGACTCATATGTCAGAACAAGTTAAGTATTTCTATCTCAAGGCCCTTCTTATTGAGATATATGCAGACACACAAAAGGCATTGTTGAAAAAAAATGCAAGCAGGCAAATAAACACAAAATCAATTCATGGAATCAATGGTCCATTAACTGCATTCTTTTTCACATAGAAACATCATTTTAGAACACTTTGCAAGTAAGTGTTTCTGAAGAATAAGGCTTTCAGACTAAAGGACAGAAAGCAATCAAGCTACATGGATAAGGCCAAACTATTAAGTCTTTTTCATCATTATGGAGAAATGAGCTAGAAGTAGAACTACAGACTGAGCAAAGCTAACTCCATAATTCTCAACACAGATGGTGTTTTAGAATCACCAGTGAGGCTGGGGTCCACTCCTAGATATGTTCATCTGCCTGGTGTGGCCTCAGATCACCTAAAACTTTTATAACAATCGGTTGTTTCAAATGTTCAGGCAGAGTAACTATTTCTCTGGTAAACTACTTAAAGGAAAAAAAAATCCTCCAAATTGTATTGACTTAAAACAGCGATGATTTACTACTTCTTACCAGTTCTTTGTGAAGTCAAGGAAGTTCTACTGAGTTGTTCTACTCTAGATGTCATTGTCTGAGGTCCCCCAATCAGTTGACTTCCACAGGCAGAAGAGACTGGTCCAAGTTTTCACTCACATAACTAGGTGTTTGGAATCTCTTCATGGCCTTTCCATTTTCACATGATGCCTGATCATTTATGAGTGTAATCTTTGCTTCTGTATAGTATGAAGATTGCCTTTCCTGGAGAGAAAAGAAATAAAAACTGTCAGTTTGCTTTAACACTTGGCCTTGAAATTTCCAAGAGATCATGTCTGTCACATTGTATTGCTCAAAGTGAGTATCAAAGGCAGGGAATTTTGACTATACCTTTCCCCATGGGAAATGGTGAACCCTTTATTTCCACCTCTAATCCACTGCAAGCTAACTCTCCCTTAGCTACCTATTCTATGGCCTTCAGGGAAAAGTGTCTATACAGTAGAGCAAGGTTTCAGGTAAGGACAAGAAGGAAGGTGAAAAAGAAAGAAGGAAACTTTTATGACAATGCCGATATGCAGAGGTTGTAGAAGAGTGTATACGTTATATAATCAGTGTGTCAGGAATCTGGGGGAGAGCTTTAGAGAAAAGGTAAGAGAGAGTATAAACCCAGGGCAGAGAAAACCCAGAATGTCATTGAGGTGACCTGAATGTGAGTAGTGTGTGAAGAACAGGAAAACTGAGTTTAGGCGGCTTCGGTTTCCAAAAGTCTTCTCAGACTGAGGGTCTCCCTGGCAGTCATTAGGACCATTCATCAAATAATTTCACTCTGTTGCCTTCTGGTGTACTTGGCAGATTTGCAGTTACCTACCCCATGGATATTATGCATATCCACATGATTTGCTTCAGGCAATGAAATGTTAGATGTGGAACGATGAGTCACTATATATCCTCTAATACGGATACTTAAATAACTAGGATTATCAAAGTCTTTCCTGTTGATAGCTTTGCATGTGGACATGAAATGTGGTTCAAAGTAATCTCTTTTGGTTTGAAGTCACTGACATTTTGGATGTTTCTTTGGTTTGCTCTGCAGTATAATCTACCAACCAGGTGGTGCAATGTTGCCATGGATAAATAGGGAGTGCTCCTTTTCCTCATTTTTAAAATAATTTCATACTTCTAGAGATTTACTGTTTCTGCTGGTCTGTAGGTTTAGACAGAGATGAGTTGAAGTAAGTTTATAGTGAGATTCATGATATAGCACACAAATCAGCCTTCAAATGCTCTCTTAAAATGTCCTGACACTTGAATCTTTTTGTTCATATTTTATAATTTTATATCTTCTCTCCTTGTTGGTTATTGGCCTGAATGGATGAGGCTCACAGTGAATTATTTATTCAACTTCCCTGACCTAAAGTCACTAGCAAGGAAGGCTTTAATGTTGAAAGTACCATGTTTATAAAGGTGGCACTTGGAGATGTCTTGCAAAAGGAAAACATGCAGAATTCCATATCAGATAAATGTAAGACTTTCTTTTTTTGTTTGTTTTTAGGGAAGTTAGTAGCATCTACTTTGGGCTTAGAGGTGAGGAATCTACATCTTCAACTGGTTACCTGAATATCAGAGTAAATGGACTAGGGTGGTGGACTTAATGTTTTTGTATAGGTAAATAACCATATTAATTTAGTTGTATCTGTGAAATAATCACTGTGTTCAGATACTTTTGCTGCTTTTACCTTGTTGATGCTTCAGATAGGGTTTCTAATTAGCTGTTTTTTCGGTAGTTATGGCAGTGTTGTGGTGGCTTATTAGAGCAAATTCTACCTTACACTTTTTCTTCTATTAATTACATTTTTTTCAGTAGTTTTAGGTTCACAACAAAACTGAGAATAACATAGACTCTATATGCCCTGTTTGTGTGTAAGCATGCATGTATGCACTTGGGTGTGCACATATATGCCTAAATGCACACATGTGCACACACACACACACACAGAGCCTCTATGACTATCAGTATCCCCCACCAGAGTGGTGAGTTTGTTGTATTGATAAGCCTACATCAGCACATCATAAACACCCCAAATCCATAAGATACACTAGGGTTAACTCTTACTGTTATACATTATATAGCTTTTAGACAAATGTATAATCACAAGCTGTTGTTGTTGTCCAGTCACTCAGTTGTGTCCCACCCTTGGCAAGCCCATGGACTACAGCATGCCAGGCTTCACTGTTCTTCACTCTCTCCCAGAGATTGCTCAAACTCATGTCCATTGAATCAGTGACACCATCCCACAATTTCATCCTTTGTCGTCCCCTTCTCCTCTTGCCTTCAACCTTTCCCATCATCAGAGTCTTTTCTAATGAATCGGCTTTTCCCATCAGGTGACCAAAGTATTGAAACTTCAGCTTCAGCCTCGGTCCTTCCATGAATATTCAGGGCCAATTTCTTTTACAAATGACTGGCTTGATCTCCTTGCAGTCCAAGGCATTTTCAAGAGTCTTCTCCAACACCATAGTTCAAAAGCATCAATTCCATGCTCAAATTTTCTTTATAGTCCAATTCTCATATCAGTATATGACTATTGGAAAAACCATAGCTTTCACTATATGGATCATTTTGGCAAAGTAATATCTCTGCTTTTTAATATACTGTCTAGGTTTGCCACAGCTTTTCCTCCAAGGGGCAAGTGTCTTTTAATTTCATGATAGATGTCACCATCAGCAGTGATTTTGGAGTCCAAGAAAATAGTCTGTTACTGTTTTCAATGTTTCCCCATCTATTTGCCATGAAGTGATGGGACTGGATACCACGACCTTAGTTTTCTGAATGTTGAGTTTCAAGCCAACTTTTTTTACTCTCCTCTTTCACCTTCATAAGGAGGCCCTTTAATTCTTCATTTCTTTGTGTCATTAAGGTGCTGTCATCTGTATATCTGAGGTTATTGATATTTCTCCCTGCAGTCTTGATTCCAGCTTCAGCTTCATCCAGTCTGGCATTTTGCATGATGCAATCTGCATATAAACTGAATAAGCAGGATGACAATATACAACCTTGATGTACTCCTTTCCCAATTTTAAATCAGTCTATTGTTCCATGTCCGGTTTTAACTGTTGCTTCTTGACCTGCATACAGGTTTCTCAGGAGGCAAGTAAGATGGTCTGGTATTCCCATCTCTTGAATAATTTTCCACAGTTTGCTGTGATACACACAGTAAAAAGCTTTAGCATAGTCAATGAAGCAGATGTTCTTCTGGAATTCTCTTGCTTTTTCTATGATCCAACAGATGTTGTTAATTTGATCTCTGCATCCTCTGCCTTTTCTACATCTGGCTTGTACATCTGGAAGTTCTTGGTTCACAAAATGGCATGCTATCACACTTATAGAATAGAATCACTATCCTAAAAATCTTCTACATCCTGCCTCTTCATGCTTCTTCTCTTCCTAACACCTGAAAATCACTAATTACTTTACTATCTACAGTTTTACCTTTTCTAGAATGCTATAGAATTAGCATCATATAGTATATAGACATTTCTGATGGCCTATTTCATTTAGCAATATATTTTGAAGGTCCTCCATATCTTTCCATGGCTTGATAACATATTTCTTTTTAAATTTAATAGTTTTCTTCATTTTTAGCGCCGAATAATCCTCCACATTCTCTCCAGCATATATTGTTTATAGTTTTTGATGATGGACATTCTGACTGGTGTGAGAAATTTGCATTTCTCTAATAATGAGCAACAGGACTGGAAAAGGTCAGTTTTCATTTCAATCCCAAAGAAAGACAATGACAATGAATGCTCAAACTACCACAAAATTGCACTTATCTCACATGCTTCCAGAGTAATGATCAAATTCTCCAAGCCAGGCTTCAACAGTATGTGAACCGTGCACTTCCAGAAGTTCAAGCTGGTTTTAGAAAAGGCAGACACACCAGAGACCAAATTGCCAACATTCAGTGGACCATCAAAAAAGCAAGAGAGTTTCAGAAAAATATCTACTTCTCTTTTATTGACTAGGCCAAAGTCTTTGACTGTGTGAGTCACAAAAAACTGTGGAAAATTCTGAAAGAGATGGGAATACCAGACCACCTGACTTGCTTCCTGAGAAATTTATATTCAGGTCAAGAAGCAACAATTAGAACTGGACATGGAACAACAGACTGGTTCCAAATAGGGAAAGAGTACGTCAAGGCTGTATTTATCACTCTGCTTATTTAACTTATATGCAGAGTACATCATGAGAAACGCTGGGCTGGAAGAAGCACAAACTGGAATCAAGATTGCTGGGAGAAATATCAATAACCTCAGATATGCAGATGACACCACACTTATGGAAGAAAGCAAAGAAGAATTAAAAAGCCTCTTGATGAAAGTGAAAAAAAGAGAGTGAAAAAGCTGGCTTATAACTTAACATTCTGAAAACTAAGATCATGGCATCTTGTCCCATCACTTCATAGAAAATAGATGAGGAAACAGTGACAGACTTCTTGCCTGGAGAATCCCATGGACGGAAAAGGCTGGTAGGTTACAGTCCATGGGGTCGCAAAGAGTCGGACACGACTGAGCGACTTCACCCTCACCCACCCCCCCAAAATCACTACAGACGGTGACTGCAACCATGAAATTAAAAGACACTTGCTCCTTGGAAGAAAAGTTATGAACCAACCTAGACAGAATATTCAAAAGCAGAGACATTACTTTTACAACAAAGGTCCATCTAGTTGAAGCTATGGTGTTTTCAGTAGTCATGTATGGATGTGAGAGCTGGACTATGATGAAAGCTCAGTGCAAAAGAATTGATGCTTTTGAACTGTGGTGTTGGAGAATTGTTGAGAGTCCCTTGGACAGCAAGGAGATACAAGCAGTCCATCCTAAAGGAAATCAATTCTGAATATTCATTGGAAGGACTGATAATGAAGCTGAAACTCCGAGACTTTGGCCACCTGAGGCGAAGAACTGACTCATTTGAAAAGATCCAGATGCTAGAAAAGATTGAAGGTGGGAGGAGAAGGGGAAGACAGAGGATGAGATGGTTGGATGGCATCATGGACTCAATGGGCATGAGTTTGAGTAAACTCTGGGAGTTGGTGATGGACAGGGATGCCTGGAATGCTGCAGTCCATGGGGTTGCAAAGAGTTGGACATGACTGAGTGACTGAACTGAATTTAATATTCCATTGTCTGTATTTCTGACAGTTATTAATATGTAGACTTTTCTCTACTGAAGAACATCTTTGTTGCATCCCAATTTTGGCAATTATGAATAAGACTTCTATAAATATCTGTGTGCAAGCCTTTTTGGTAGACCTAAATTTTCCACTCATTTGGGTAAATTGCAAGAAGTATGATTGCTGAAAAATATGACAGTTTCTGTTGCTTCATATCCTTACCAACATATAGTTCTTGTCATTTTTGCCATTCTAATAGGTGTGTAGTGGTATCTCATTGTTGTTTGAATTTGTATTTCCCTCATGATATCTATGTTGAAAATCCTTTCATGTACTTCTTTGCTGTCTACATAGCTCCTTCGATGAGGTGTCTATTCAAGTCTTTTGTCCATTTTTGAGAGTTTTTGTATATATTTGTTGTGTGTTCTTTTCATGTTTTGGATAAGAGCTATTTATGTTTTTTGGGAACATTTTCTCCCAATCTGTGGCCTGTTTTTTCATTCTCTAAGCAGTGTCTTTTGTAGAGCTGAAGCTTTTAATTTTCATAAAGTTCAACTAATTAATTATTTCTTTCATGAATCATGCCTTTGCTGTTGTATCTAGAATGCCATTATCATATCCAAAGTCCCCCAGATTTTCTCCTATATTATTTCTAGGAGTTTATCATGTACATTTCTCTTCATTAGTCTGATGAATAAACAGAGCTACTTTTTATGACATTAAATTATTAATTAATTAAATAAATACAGAAAAATTGGGCATATGACCAAGCTCCACCTGTTATTTCACTTATTTTCATTAAACAACTGTTTATTTGATGAGAGAAAAATATACATTTTTTTCAGGTACTACCTTATTCCACTTTTTTTTTTTTTTCAGGAGAAATAAAAAGAAATCTTTATGAGCCTGAAGTGACAAGTAATAATGTATTGTCTAAAGTAAAATAATCGATGGGAATAAAATCAAATACATAAATATCCTGAATATATTCTTTCTGTAAGGGTATCCAAAGGAAATAACTGACATAAGTATAGAATTTTATTTATGTAATAGGATACCCCAAGTTAGACCCTCATTCTCTTTCCCCAGAGTAAGTGTTTATTGTTGGCCTCCTTTCTTTTGCCTGCTTGCTATGTAATTTAAGACTGATGCCTCCCTGTGGGAAATAAAACCTGATCAGAGAACAGGTTGCATTGCTTCCTAAAGAAATTATGCCTTAGTGAATGCTGATGTCGGCTTTGTCATAATAGAAATGCATAATTAATGCCTTTGCTTCAACAGTTTTGGAAACAGAACCATCTGAAACTGATTCAAAAAGAAGGATTTAATATTGAGCTCTCTCTGCATCTAACCATTAATGCATTGGATTGTAGGGACCACAGCATACTAAAATGGCATGATTGGATTTGTGACACCTGGATTGGTTACAGTGGCTACTGTTGAAATACTAAACAATGGAAATCTACCATGTAAAGTCACACAGAATAAAAAGTCAGTTTCATACAGGGGAAGTTCTGTAAGTTGAGAAAAATCAAGTTATTTCTAATTTTTCTCTTATAATGTTTTAAGTTTAATACATTTTAAAATTTCAGAGCTGCATTTGCTTATACGATAAAAGTTCTGACTTGTATTTTCACAATGTAGGCTGACCTCAATTTTTCCAATTAGCAATTTTTTTTTGTTGTTTTTGAATTCACAGTAGAGGCTGAACATCTGGTAATATGATTTGAATGTCCTCCATCTTCTCACCCCTGAGATTCAATACAACTATCTGCTATTTATATTTTGATTTAAATTTTTTTAATGCCTACTTTACTCTGCTACAATATGTACTAAGGGATTTGAAATAGATGAATCTAATACATCCTTCAAGATATAGTTCTCCCAACCCTGAAATACTAGTGCTAAGTAGAGCAACACTTTTCAAAGAAAAGGAAAAAGTTTAACTGAATGCCTTTGCTAATCAAGAATTATTTTAATCTATAGATAAATGAAATCTAATAAATGATAATTAAACTGAAAAAACTACTTTAGTAACTATAGCAATCAGGGATGACAACTGGTTACAAAGGAAAAGTGAGTATGTTAGAAGGACATATCCACAATAAATAATTAAATATGTATTTTGTTAATTGTTACAATTTGAGAATGGTACTTAAACCCTTTACCAGAATCTGGACCCATCAAGCATGGTCAGTTTGTCTGACTTTGTAGCCTTGACCCACCACTTTTAGCTAGACAAATCTAAATCTTTTTCTTGAGACTTTTTTGATATGGACAACTTTTAAAATCTTTATTGAATTTGTTACAATATTGTTTCTGTTTTCCGTTTTGGTTTTTTGGCCACAAGGTATGTGGAATCTTAGCTCCCTGACCTTGGATCAAATCCGTACCCTCCGCATTGGAAGGTGAAGACTTAACCACTAGATTAACAGGGAAGTTTCCATCCTAGGTCATCTAAGTGTACTTTTTATAGCAGAGTACTGCCCTTGATTGGTATCAGATTGTGTGAGTTAACTGTAAAATATATGGAATTTTGTGAGCCAGTTGATATCACATCTGTAGCCCAAAATCAACTGTGGTGGAAATGCTTTGTACTGTAGAAATTGGCAAACTCTACAAATAGAGCCTTCCCCTGCTGCAACATACTTGTTGTTAAACATTGAGCACCAAACAACTCTCTCTATATATTTTTTTAATTTCTAAAGTGATAATAATAACTGTATCATTTTATCACTGTATAACTGTATCAATAACCTCCAACAAACTTTAATTACATAAGTTGATTTTGTACTGAAGTATAGTTGACTAATAATATGTATGAGTTTCAGGTGTACAACATAGTAATTCAATATTTTTGTAGATTATACTTCATTTAAAGTTATAAAAGACTAGCTATTAATGTATTGGAAGACACTCAATCAGAACAACAAAAAGAAAAGGGGACTAAAAACATGAGAATATTTTCAGGGACCTTTGAGACAACAGAAAGTATACCAACATTCATCTCATAGGTGTCCCAGAAGAAGAGAGAGAAGCAGCAGTCCAAAATGTATACAATGAAATTATGACTGTGAAGTTCCCAAACCTGAAGAAGAAAACAGATATCCAGGTACAGGAAGAACAGAAGGTCCCAAACAAGATAATCCCAAGCAGACCTACACCAAGATATATCATAATGAAAGTGTCAAAAGTTAAAAGATACATTATACAGCATAAATTGAAATTTGGAAGTATAGCAAAGTGACAGTCTTCCCAGGTGGTGCTGGTGATAAAGAAGTTACCTACCAGTGCAAGGAGACATAAGAGGCACAGGCTGGGTTTGATCCCTAGGTTGGAAAAAATTCCTGGAGGTCATGGCAACCCACTCCAGTATTGTTCCCTGGAGAATTCCATGGGCAGAGGAGCCTGGTGGGCTATAATTCATAGGGTCACAGAGAGTGGGCCACGACTAAAGCAACTTAGCACAAACAGATAGAGCACCGTGACAGATATACAGTATACCTTATATAAGCACTCTTATCTAGAAAACTAACTCAAAAAAATTTGGATGCAACCTATAAGTACTTGTTGAGTACCTCATAATGAATGCAAGGCCCTCTTTTAGGCCCTTGGCTTAAATCTGTGACAGAACAAATCTATGTTCTTTCAGAGCTTCCATTCAAGCTGAGAAGTAGACATATAATAATTTATTATATAATCTAACCTAGAAGTTTCAAAGGTGGTACCTATTATTAAAAAGAAGGAGAGGATAAGAAAATGATAAGAAACTAAATAATATGATCAGAGTAGATATAATGTGAGAACTATACAAATTAGCTGTGGAAAATATGCAAAGATGGTCACAAACTCCTTACTGAACTTTATCTAAAATTTGCTTTTCTAAAGTCTTTTAATAATTAAAATAATTGTTAAACAGAATAATTCTGACTCTGTGTCTAATGCCTTAAACTAATCTCATTTCTGCCAGTCTGATCTCCACTTGGCCAATGGATTTTAGCCCAATTTTTGGACAACTATCTTTGGAACATCCAGTCCTAAAACAGGAGGGTTTGAATACAATATTAAATATTCTAAATAATATAAAGATATTAATTACCAGTGAATACTAGAGTTACATACTATTTATGATCTGCCAGTAGGGAGCGCCCATTGGCAATGAAATAAGTTTCCAGTAGCTAAGTTAAATGTCTAGGGAATGCAGCGTAAATATGCTGAGAGACTTGTTGCTATCTCCCTTCTCATTAATATTCCCATTTCATTGTTAGCTGCTATGCAACTGATTAAACATCAGTAGTAGAAACTGTTATCATAGCTAAAAATTCATAAGAAGGATGCCCTTTCCTTCTAAGCCACGAAAAGATATCCATTTCATGTGTCTTAGATTCAAATAATAGCTTCATTTTTTAATGTAGTGCAAGGCTGGGGAGGATGGAGTTGCAAGAAGAAAGACTAAGCTAGAAGGAAGGAAACTGACAGGGAAATACTGTCCATAAAATTATTTTAGAATTTCTCTAGAGGAGCAAAGGGTATGTATTTTGAATGGGGCTACAAGCCTCACAAAGGACAGAATTCAGTCATTGTGTAAGATCTATTCAGATCTTACAGAAAGAGTAATAGTTCAGTTCAGTTCAGATCAATTGCTCAGTCGTGTCTGACTCTTTGCGACCCCATGAATCGCAGCACACCAGGCCTCCCTGCTCATCACCATCTCTCGGAGTTCACTCAGACTCATGTCCATTGAGTCAGTGATGCCATCCAGGCATCTCATCCTCAGTCGTCCCCTTCTCCTCCTGCCCCCAATCCCCCCCAGCATCAGAGTCTTTTCCAATGAGTCAACTCCTCACATGAGGTGGTCAAATTACTGGAGTTTCAGCCTCAGCATCATTCCTTCCAAAGAAATCCCAGGGTTGATCTCCTTCAGAATGGACTGGTTGGATCTCCTTGCAGTCCAAGGGACTCTCAAGAGTCTTCTCCAACACCACAGTTCAAAAGCATCAATTCTTCGGCGCTCAGCCTTCTTCACAGTCCAGGTCTCACATCCATACATGACCACAGGAAAAACCATAGCCTTGACTAGACAGACCTTAGTCGGCAAAGTAATGTCTCTGCTTTTGGAATTACTATCTAGGTTGGACATAACTTTTCTTCCAAGGAGTAAGTGTCTTCTAATTTCATGGCTGCAGTATGAAATCTTAAACATTTATAAATTTATATAATTTCCTTCAATAGTGAGAAGAGCCTATCTGGTTACATACCCTGAGCCTATTCTTTGATCTCACTGCTCTACTTCAAAATAACAGAAATAAAAACTTAGGCTTTAAAATCCTTCCTTTTAATTTTAATTAGATCCCATTTGTTTATTTTTGCTTTTATTTCCAGTATTCTGGGAGGTGGATCATAGAGGATCCTGCTTTGATTTATGTCAGAAAGTGTTTTGCCTATGCTCTCCTCTAGAAGTTTTATAGTTTCTGGTCTTACGTTTAGATCTTTAATCCATTTTGAGTTTATTTTTGTGTGTGGTGTTAGAAAGTGATCTAGTTTCATTCTTCTACAAGTGGTTGACCAGTTTTCCCAGCACCACTTGTTAAAGAGATTGTCTTTACTCCATTGTCTATTCTTGCCTCCTTTGTCGAAGATAAGGTGTCCATATGTGTGTGGATTTATCTCTGGGCTTTCTATTTTGTTCCATTGATCTATATTTCTGTCTTTGTGCCAGTACCATACTGTCTTGATGACTGTGGCTTTGTAGTAGAGCCTGAAGTCAGGCAAG
>SJYT01028649.1:125524-202609 GCA_006410635.1 Cephalophus harveyi | reverse complement strand
AAGTTAAATAAGCAGGGTGACAATATACAGCCTTGACGGACTCCTTTTCCTATTTGGAACCAGTCTGTTGTTCCATGTCCAGTCCTAACTGTTGCTTCCTGACCTGCATACAGATTTCTCAAGAGGCAGGTTAGGTGGTCTGGTATTCCCATCTCTTTCAGAATTTTCCACAGTTTATTGTGATCCACACAGTCAAAGGCTTTGGCATAGTCAATAAAGCAGAAGTAGATGTTTTTCTGGAACTCTCTTGCTTTTTCCATGATCCAGCGGATGTTGGCAATTTGATCTCTGGTTCCTCTGCCTTTTCTAAAGCCAGCTTGAACATCAGGGAGTTCACGGTTCACGTATTGCTGAAGCCTGGCTTGGAGGATTTTGAGCATTACTTTACTAGCATGTGAGATGAGTGCAATTGTGCGGTAATTGGAGCATTCTTTTGCATTGCCTTTCTTTGGGATTGGAATGAAAACTCAAGTTCCACTTAAATGTTTTAAAAGAAAGATGCAGCATTTTATATAGTAAAATGTGCACATAAATAAAGCTTTGAATAAAATAAAACCATGTTGTCTCTGGTAGTAAAAATGGTCTCAGAAAATATGAGGAGATGTAACTTTGCTTCATGTATCTTATCAGATATGATTCACTGATCATAATTGTAACTTCTGAATATGACTTGCATGGTTTTAGATCAGGACACTTATAGTAGAAGATTCAGTTCTATTGTTTTCTTTATTGTGCATGTGTTTGTGTTTTGCAGTTTTTTGTTATATTTGATTTGCATTTTACTTTCCAGAGCCCTATTAAGACCTCTGGAGAAATTATAACAGTTAATTCAGTTAAGAGTAAATAATTTAATTCTAATATACAAATACTGAGTAAAGATTGCACAGCTATGCTGTATATTTTCTGTATTAAAAATGTAAAATTAGATATTCTCCTAGCTTCTTTCCAAGGAATGGTATGCCTAAGGATATAGATATCATGTTTTGGATACTGACTCAAGAAGAGTTCTACAGGTACATCCATACACATGAAGTTCCTCAATTGCATAAGAGTAGGTCAAATAGTAAACTAAGTGTGGGTTGCCTACTATTGTCATTAGCAGTCACTGTTTTTATGGGCTGTATATTCAGGAAGCCACAGAAACATTCAAGATGAGTGGCAAAAAGTCAACTGTTTTTTGATATATCTGCTAACTGTAAATACACCTTAGTGTCTATATTTGTTTAGACTCTTTTAATGACAACTTTTGTTTACTAATCTAACCTAAAGAGAATAAAATTGAGTCTCTCAAACACTTTACCTCAGGCACACCACATGCAATTATTCCTTTGAGATTCTCTTAGTGCAGTAAACAGATTTCCCTATATTCACTTGCCTCACAAACAGCTATTTTTAATCATCTCCTTAGTTTTAAGGCACTGGGGGAATAATTTAATTTTAATTGCTTTGTTTTCAGGTCTGATGAGTGAGTGCAGATTTAAAGTCAGAACTCTTAATGCCTGTGTACATGAAGCCATTCTGAAATGATGCACAACTCAGTGAAATGTAATGAAAAATAATTCTGGCCTCTTTACTTAAAATGTGAATGTGCTGAACAAATTTAAAATCATAGTTCAATAAGTCATAAAATATGAAAGTACTTTAGCAGACATCAGTGATCTTAAGATATAGGTCCTATAATCCAGTAGTGTATGTGTATGTGTGTGTGTATATATATATGTGTGTACATATATATATATGTACACACATATATATATATATCTCAAAGCCATGGGATGATGAAAACACAAGAAGGAAGCATTATAGTACGTTTATCATTTATGGTGCATGTGAAGTTAGGACCTTTAGCTTTCTTATGATGGTTCCACTTGAGTGGTGTAGGAATAAATGTATCTCAGTGCTCCTTCGCCTTCACAGTTATACATTACACAGTAACAGGTTTTCCAGGGAGAGACACTTTTCATAGGGGCTGAAATAAAATATATGGGACATAATAACACTGTGCCTCTTACATAATGTTTCCTTAAACTATGCACAGTGTACAGGTGATCCTTTATATAATATATAAACAATCACTTCATATGCTTGCAGAGGTACCACTTATCTCATTAATATTTGTAGAAACTCTCAAGCTGACTTTACCAAATACATCAAACTGAAGTCAGGGAGCATTCAGTATGACTGCTGGATTTGGGAATTATTATGAGCTATTAGCAATGATTTAGAGGCCTTAAATGTGGTCAAAGAAGACATAGGAAACAAGTAAGCATTTTTCTTTGAGAAGTCCTGCTAGAATTTCAATTGTTTTTCCATTTTGGATATATGCTTCTGATTCCTTCTAGTCTTCCCCAGCCAGTGCTTCCACAGAAGCCCCAGGGATCAAAGGGAACCCTTGCACAGAATGCCTACCTCAGGTTGCTAAGGGCACTTTGCATTTCACAATTCCCCTAAGAAGGGGGGGTCCCCACACTGTAGTTTATTAGGGAGTTTCTCCATAGAAGGTGCATCCTCATTACATTTACCATCTCTTGGTATTTGTGTTATAATTTCCATCTGGTTCATGAGAAATAGGTGTGTAAATATCATTCCTATTGTTGCTGTGGGAGTTGCAAAATAGATACTTCGTTAATTATTTGAAATGTGTGCCTCATTTAAAGGTATAGATGAGAATAGAAAAACAAGATGTAATCTGGGGAAAATGACTTTTCATAAGCAGAGTCTTCTAAAAAGCACCAAAGATATTTTTATTCTGTTATAACTATGGGGTTCTGGGGGAAGTGAATCTCAGGATTTTAAATACACCATCAAAACATTATTAGGGCACTGTTAGGAAAGCAGAGAAATCCGGTTCAACTTACTGATCTTAATGATATAGCAGAAAAAAAAATTCCTTTATTTGACAAATAACAATTAACTATTTTTTTTCTTATTTGTTTTCACAATTGTAGATAAACGTCTGTACCATAAAGCATTCGCAGTATCTTTTGATATCCTTAAGCTGTACTATGCACATGACATTTTGTGCAAATATTTAACAATAAAATTTACTTTGGCTATTTTAAATAATTTTAACTCATTTGCTCTTTAGCTTTCTCTCCTCTTTCATTTACATGTAATGGGATCCATAAGGATTATATCCAGGAATATCATATGAATGCCATACATCATCCATAATGACAGTACATTCAACATAAGTCTCCTGATAATATTTACAAATTTTCTGTTATTTATTGGTAATAGACTTTTCTTGAGCTATCTGAAATTGAGAGTAATTTCAAGTAAATGTTTATTTATAATCACTTGAAATTTTTATATACTCAAAATGTTAAATCACAGAGTATTAAATAATGTGATCTTTGACAAAAATGCTACCTAATGAAGTTTATTCCCTTAAAAGGAATCTACTTCAGAGAGTTGTTTCAGTAAAAAATGTGCGAAATCAGTTGACAGAAATGTATTCATGTAACTAACTTAGATCTTTTATAATGTCAATCCATCGTTCCATTTTATCTTTTGGTACATTTGATATATGCTTACAGTTTAACAAGTACTTAAGAATTATCCATGTTCCTGAAAGTGAACTAGAATATATTAAATATAAAACCTTGATCCTAGGAAAGATTGAGGGCAAGAGGAGAAGGGGGTAACAGAGGATGAGATGATTGGATGTCATCACTGACTCAATGGACATGTGTTTGAGCAAACTCAGGGAGATAGTGAAGGACAGAGAAGCCTGATGCGCTGCAGTCAGTGGGGTTACAAAGAGTTAGACACAGCTTAGCAACTGAATTACAACAATGGGCAACGTTGAAAATAACATGGGAGTATACCTCAGTGGTGGCTAACAGCTATTTGCTCTTAACGATTTATTAAACTGTATATGCATGCGTTGTGCACTTTCAGACATGTGTGTTTCATTTCACAGTAATAATGTCAAAATTTGATATGAGGGTAATAATTTTTTTTCAAACTTGTCCAGGTCATCCTCATATTTAACCCCTAATGTAATTGTATCCTATCTTGTCTAGCCATCCTGAGCCTGTCACACACTTTCCTTTTAATTTTCATCAATTCACTTCATAAATTTTGTTTTAATATTTTCTATACACCAGTATTGGAAATACATGCAGAAAGGGACAGTTAACATTGATGTAGTCTTGTGCTAATAAGCAGGACCACATTCTGATATCTTTGTGACATGTCTAAATCTTATGGAAATAACTTTTAAAATTCTTTACTGATAATAGACTAAAGTAATTTGTGGGAAACTGGCTAATAAAGAATTATTACTTTCTACATTATATTCAGATGATTTTAAAATCTTTCCAGAATTTTAACATGACAAATGTGAATATGAAATCATAAACATGATTTCTTTGCACTATTATTCTTTTTTAAATTTCTGAACCATCTAAGCCTTTACCCAATGCTAAGGTTTTTCCTTATTAATTCAAATGCTAATGTGCCTTCCACCATGCCATTTTTTTGCTAGGCCAGTCAGCCCATTGCCCTGGAGATGCCCCACTGGCTTCCTATGTTCTTTTTTTTTTTTTTTTTTTCCATTTTGTTTCTAATCTCACTAAAATCCTCGCAATATGTCAAGGAAAACTTGCACCAAACAAGTTAAACAGGTAAGTAAGATTTTATTCAGAACAATGCCAATAAGGTTTAAAATAACTCCACTGAAACAGAAGACAGGAGAGTTTTTAACCCTAGAGTTAGCTACTAGAAAAGCATTCAAAGTTGTTTTCTGGAAAGTTCATCAGTAAAATCCAGTCATTCATATTTGCTAACTGGTGGCTACCCAGTCTTCCAAAGAGACTGGGAAATATAACACTTTATTTATTTTCATATATTTTCATTTTTAAAATTTATTGAAGTATAGTTAATATACAATGGTACATTAATTTCAAGTGTACAAAATAGTGATCCAGTATTTTTATAGATTATACAACATACAAAGCTCTTATAAAATACTGACTGCATTTCCTATGAATTATTTATAACTGGTAGTTTGTGGCTCTTAATCCCCTGCACCTATTTTGCTTCTTCCCTGACTCCCTCATTTCTGCTAATTACAAGTTTGTTTTCTGTATCTGTGAGTCTGCTTCTATTTTGCTGTATTTGTTCGTTTGTTTTTAGATTTCACACATAAGTAAATATATAGTATTTGTTTTTCTCTATCTGACTTACTTCACTAAGTACAATACCTTCAGGCTCATCCACATTGTCACAAATGGGAAGATTTAATTATTTTTATGACTGAGTAATATTACTGTATGTGTGTGTGTAAAATGCTGTTATGAACACTAGGTCACATATATCTTCAAATTAGAGTCTCTGTTTTTTCATATAAATACCAAGAGTGGAATTTTTGAATCATGATAGTTTTCCTTTTAATTTTTTGAGATACTATCTTTCTTAATGATTATATTTTTAAAGGATGGCTGCTAGATTCTTGAGAAAGACATTCCTGGGTTATAAAACTCGCCAGAGGCTGGGAGGAGATTTGCATCTCAGAGCATCAGAGAAAATATTTAATATTTCAAGTTTTCTAAAGTAAATGCACTGAAGATCAGGGGTCTAAAATCAGGAAAATACTCATCAAAGTGTAGTCAAGGCAAGAGGAACCTTAAGGCAATCTCAGTCAGATCCCAAAATGGTTTTATATTATGATTGTAAAATCATCCCTTCCCAATGGTTAAGCATCTCTTTTGTCCTCAACCCCAGCAACCCTCTGTCTGATTTTGAGACTTAGAGAATATTCAGATCAGAATAAAAATTTTTAAATATATTCTAATGAGGTGAATGAAACTGGAGCCGATTATACAGAGTGAAGTAAGCCAGAAAGAAAAGCACAAATACAATATACTAACGCATATATATGGAATTTAGAAAGATGGTAACGATAACCCTGTATGCAAGACAGCAAAAGAGACACAGGTGTATAGACACAGATGTATAGAACAGTCTTTTGGACTCTGTGGGAGAGGGAGAGGGTGGGATGATCTGGGAGAATGGCACTGGAACATGTATAATATCATATAAAAAATTTTAAATGAAAAAAAATCAATGTGTCAAAGTCAATACCAATTGATGTATATATATTGACTCAGTCAATATATAATTGACTCTGTGTATTGGAAATTAACAAATTTTAAATAAATAATTTTAAATCAACTATTAAAAATAAATTAAAAAAAGAGATACCATTTGATTATTCCTATTTGAAATAATCTTTTCACAGATAGTAATAATTATGAAGGAACTATTAACTACTCATTAATTCTACTTCTTGATTAAAAACTGAGTGATATTCCTTTTACACTATAGCATGACATTTGACAATAGAAAGTATGCTTCTGCTGCTGCTGCTGCTGCTAAGTCGCTTCAGTTGTGTCCGACTCTGTGCGACCCCATAGGCGGCAGCCCACCAGGCTCCCTGTCCCTGGGATTCTCCAGGCAAGAACACTGGAGGGGGTTGCCAGTTCCTTCACCAATGCATGAAAGTGAAAAGTGAAAGTGAAGTCACTCAGTCATGTGCGACCCCATGGACTGTAGCCTACCAGTCTCCTCCATCCATGGGATTTTCCAGGCAAGAGTACCCGAGTGGGGTGCCATTGCCTTCTCTGAATAGAAAGTATACTATGAATCAATTTTTTTTTTTATTTTTCTGGGAAAAATCATTATTCAATATAATCTTTATGTCTGAGGATTTAAGTGAAGTAAGTTTCAATCTACCTATATAGGTCATCAGAATTAGAATGTCAGTCAGAGGGTATTTTAAAAATAAAAGTTTCCAAATCCAGTGAAGATGGAGCAAGATATATAAAAAAGAAAC
Source organism: Cephalophus harveyi (assembly GCA_006410635.1). NCBI lineage: Eukaryota > Metazoa > Chordata > Mammalia > Artiodactyla > Bovidae > Cephalophus > Cephalophus harveyi. The sequence goes on along the minus strand of SJYT01028649.1, from coordinate 195,768 downwards.
ATAGGTTATCAGAAAAAAAAAAAAATGTGTCCATTTTGACGTAGCAGCCCATTCTCTTCAGGGCACTGAATTTGGAAGGCAAGAAATTCGTACTTATTATACTGGGAAACTTGAGGCTAACTCTATATCTCCACAGCAACTAGGCTGGTAATGAATAAATAATATATATTGAACACTGGTTGATTTGGGGCTTCCCTGGTGGCTCAGAGGGTAAAGCGTCTGCCTCCAATGCGGGAGACCCGGGTTCAATCCCTGGATCAGGAAGATCCCCTGGAGAAGGAAATGGCAATCCACTCCAGTATTCTTGCCTGGAGAATCCCATGGACAGAGAAGCCTAGTAGGTTACAGTCCACGGGGTCGCAAAGAGTCAGACACAACTGAGCAACTTCACCTCTTCACCTCACTGGTTGATTTTCTTCCTCACTGGAATAATACAAGGCTACTGAGTTGGTAAAGACAAATGTCCACATGTAATTATTTGGGGGAAAAAATCAGTTCCTATGATTGCGATATGGCACACAAATAGGTAACTATTATAAGTAGAAAGGGTTTCCCAGGTGGTGCTAGTGGTAAAGAATGCACCTGCCACCGCAGGAGACAGAGGAGATAATGGTTCTATCCCTGGGTTGGGAAGAGTCCCTGGAGGAGCAAATGGCAACCCACTCTCGTATTCTTGCCTGGAGAATTCATGGACAGAGGAGCTTGGTGGGCTACAGTCCATAGGGTCGCAAGGAATGGGACCCAAATGAAGCAACTTAGCACCAATGACACATGCATGCACGTAGTGGAATATCACCTTAATGTTGTTCACACATTCGTATTAGGTAAACATACATTTTTATAATCATATAAGGTCAAGAGAATAAATTCTGTGTTTTTGGTACTATGTCAAGTAAATAATTCCCTTAAATCTTACAACAAAGAATCATAACATAAATTCATTGATGAGGTAACTGAGGTATTGAGGAGACTAACTTATTAGTAGTCATAACACTAGTATATTTGTATTTTTATCAAAAGCTTAAATGAACTCAGGCTGTGACACTGAATACATTGCTTTGAATTCCTGCATGTGGAACATTAATCTTAAGGATAGAAGCAAACCTGGATAGTGTTAAAATTTGACAGTGAAGCCTCTCTCTTGTACAACAAACATTTTATTCTTTATTTAAATTTTCTCTTGAACCTATAGCCAAATACGTTCAAATTCCAAATTACTTTGCACTATCTGTTCTGCTACCGTACTGTTCAGACCACAATCACCTCATACCTAGATGAGCATCTTTGTTTCTCCCCTGCTTCTAAGGCTGGCTACATTATTTGGGGGGCCTGTTGCAAAATGAAAATATTTCTTAAAAGGAGGGAGAAAGCTACTTCAGTTTCCCCAGATCAGCCAGCTCCCAGTTAATGATATAGTCACAGCTATGAACTCAGGCAATACCAGAAGCATGGCACACAAATTTATGATAAATAATACATTCTCATTGTTATAACATTAAATTTTGGATGTGTGTCTATTTTTTTATTATTTATTTGTGTTTGGTTTTCCATATTTTTATTTTTTTAATTACTTATTTTTTAATTGGTGGAAAATGTATGTTGGTTTCTGCTGTACAACAATGAAATCAGTCATAATTATATCTATATCTATCTATCTATCTATAAATCACTTCTGGCCCTCTCCTCTATCTGCTCTCCCAATCCCACCCCTCTAGGTCATCACAGAGTGCCAGGCTAGGCCCCCTGTTATATAGCAACTTCCCACTAGCTATCTATTTTATACATGATAGTATATATATGTGAATGCTACTTTCTCAATCTGCTTCACCCTCAGCTTCCCCTGCTGCACCCACAAGTCTGTTTTCTAAACAGTTTATCAGTGCCATTTTTCTAGATTCCATATGTGTGCATTAATATACGATACTTGCTTTTCTCTTTCTGATTTACTTTACTCTGTATAAGAGGCTCCAGGTTCATCCACCTCACTACAGCTGACTCAAATCCATTCCTTGGATGTGTGTTTTTATGCACCAATTGACAAGAAAGAAAAATTGTGCTTTTTCAATTACATCAGGTTTTTTCTAAGAGAGACTTTTTAAAATCCCTCTCATAAAAGAAATTTTCTTATAATATTTTTTAATTTTTATTTTCCTACATTATATATTTTCTAATAAATTACAAATATTAAAAGAAAATTGGTAAGAAGAATTGTACAGTAACTGTGTAAAACCCAATGTTTTCTGTTTTGTCTTATTTCTACCAGTCTGAAAAAAGTTTCAAAGCAATACTTATATGGCTCAGGATGTCTCTTTTCTTTTGATCTCCTCTAGCTGAGTCTATTGAGAACTGAAATTTGAATCCAATTATTTCATTATCTATGAGGATTGTCTTTCAGGGAAAAATTTTGAGATACAAAATTCTGAGCCTATCTGAGAAATTGTTTTCTCAAACAGCCTGTATCTCTTCTAAAGTAAACAATTTGATCTACGTTCAGAAGGAAAACTTAACAAGGCTTTTAAACAGAGTATTAAGAGATTTTACTGCAAACATATTTTCCCTAAGTTGACAGAGAATCAGTTGGTGACTGTTATCATCAGCTGTAGGCAGCACTCCTTTTTGTTCTTTGATTTCCAAGGTAATTGACAGCTGCTATAGAAAGTTGGATGAATCCTCCCTTAAAAATCACTTCAAATTCTAAATGGAGGAGTTATTTGGGGGGAAAAGGTTATGACATTTCTTTCAAAGTGACTGGAAAACAATAGTTAACTCTTCTTGGAACATTTACTACCATTTATTTTATTTTCACTTAAAAATAGTTCCTTAATGTATTAGAAATATTTTTGCATTTACTAGTAGTGATAATATTTATTATGCATAGTATGCTTACCTTTGGCAGTAGTTTTCAATCAATAGCTCATAAAGTAGTGTGAATATAAACATAACACTGATGAATCTGTCCAAAAATACCTTCAGTAAGGTGTGTGTACTTTACCTTAGATAATTTAATTTAAAAAATATAGGTAATAGGCATGTAAAGATTGTTAACACATATACAGCAGACATTCTCTTACTTGCGAGATGAGTGTTGTACTAAAAAGAGAGTAGGCTGATGTCAGAAAGGTGAGTTTGCGAGATGGCTTGGCTACTAACAAGTTGTATAAGATGAACAAAATTGCTTTTCTCTGGATAACAATTTTCTAATCTTTAAGTGAAGGTATATATAATGAGCTTCTTGGTGATCAAATTAACTGAAAGTTTGTTAGGAAGCTTTTAAAAATAAATTGAGGGCAAGAGAGTTTTCCTCACATAGCTTCTCTTTAAACAGGGAGTTACTATAAGCAGTCCTCTCCTAAACACAGTGAAGTGCAGGTGACTGGAGCTATGGACACAAATGCCTTAGCCAGGAAGTATTCTTTCTGTACTAAAAAAGCAGAAGTGGTACATATCATGTCCAAGGTGGCTACTGAATCCTAAAAGAATTCACAGATGTCCTTGCAGATGTAGGCAGATGAACTGTAAGAAAATCAAGCCATTAAGAGTAGTCATGCTTCTGTATCCTACCGTTTCATTTTATGATCTGTCCTCTGTACAGTTGAGAACCAATTGTGAGTCAATTGAAGCCTGGAGGATTCTACAGAAAGATAATGATATTTTCTGGCTTTGCTTCCTCCTCTTCATAGTCCTTCACCTGCTTGAATCATGTATGGCAGGCAATTCATGTAATTTGGGTTAAACCTAAGGTACCAGTGCTGCTCCAGAAAGTGTTGGCTTGAGAGGAGAAATGGAGCCAGGGATAATTTTCAGTGTGTAAATGGAACTTGGTCAAGTTTCTGTGACTAATGGGAGAAGAAGGAATCATTGCTTCAAGTGAACAGATGCAAGTGCTTGCCGTGACAATTGGACTTTTGTAGGTGTTGGCTTGCATCATTCCTGCTGATAATACATTGGCACCTTTAGACTAAGCCTGGGCAGTAAGATATGTCATAATGTGTTTTCTAATTTTCCACAGACTGAGGATTTCACACTTGGGTAACACAACTACCTGACTGGGGTCATCTGCCAATACGGTGAACTCCAAATACTGTTGTTGAAACAAACCTTGATCTGTTGAAATTAGAGGGATAAAATATGGTCCAGAGTCTCCCGTAAGACTGACAAACAGTAAAAATCGGAATATTCTTTATTTTTTTCATAGGATAGTTTTAAAATTGATATTTTTCATGCCCCAGTTCATGTATAATTAATGAATCTTAGTGACAGTACAATGATGGCTTATAACACTTATTTTTAGTACAAAAAAGAAAGTTACACATAAATACTTTTATATTATTAAATAATGTGATATACCAATGCATATTCATAAAATTTAAATATTGAGTAATGTTATCATTATCTTAATCTGCCCTTGAACACTAATGTTAATTATGTTACTCTAACTTTGTCAGAAGGTTAGCACTTTTCTGTGAAGTCCTACTAGGACCCATATGGTCATTGCTCAGAGAGATAGAAGGAACTTTAAGTGAGAAAGGTATTTGATATTCAGATTTTAGTGCCTCCCCAGACTTTATGTCCTTAAATTCAGTACAGAGGAAACAGGGATGTGGACTTCTAAATAGCTATGTTTTGTAATGTATTGCAAGTAAGTTTAAATAATGAATGGAATGAGTCTAAATCTAAGTGAAATATATATACCCTGAATTTAGGCAAAAATACATGGAAATAAAATTGTAGTGCCCCCTAATTTTCAAAAATATGTAATAATATGCTCTTTATGCATGTATATAACATTTTATATGTGATATTTATATGTTTATGACTAAAGGTTGCAGAGAACCAAGAAAAAGTGTAAATAGATAATTTCTAGACAGTTTAAAATAACTATTCTTCTAAAACACTATGAAGAACACAGAACAATATGTACCAAAGTATACTTGAAAGTAATAAATCCTATTACCATAAATTTTGAAATATAGTATACTCTGTCAGTAATAGAGGCCTCATAGGATGAGCATGAAATGGGGCAGAGAGAGATTTATTCCCTTAGAATTTGATCAGCATCTTTTAGTAGTAAGTTAAAATTGTAGGATTTATTTTTTCTGCTGTTTTTTTGTTTGTCTGTTTGTTTTTAACTGTGGATGTTTCTCTCTTGCTTACTCCCTTAAAAGAAATACAAGAGTTGCACCTTAAAGTCCTCAGATACGTACACCCAGACCCAACCATTCTTTTTTCAAGTTTTAATAGGACAGTCTCAGTCGCGTGAGGGCAGCAAAGAGCAGAAAAAAGAAAAGATGTCTCTCTCCCTTGGGCAGAGTAACTAGGGAGCTTTTTGAGGCAGGACAAAGTTTGACATGGGTCAACAGCTCAGAGCGGAGATAGGTGGGGCAATGGACAATGCCCAGGTTTTCATGTCATGAGAATTTTGTACCACAAGCAAAGTTTTCAGAAGAATGAAGTGAGTGACAACATACAGATTGAGAGAAGCATGAAAGTTACTGGACAGAGTTTTCAAGCATTGGAACCAAGATCAGATTAGCAAAACAAGTTTTACAAGGCACTGAGACACTGAATTTACTTCCAAGAGCTAGCTTAATGTATTTGGTGTCCTTCAGAGTCAATAAATTCTCACAGATAGTTAAGTCTAGCTATCGCAAAGTCCTGTGCAATCACAGGAAAGAAAAATGAATATCGAATAGTACCCCACCAATCTAGCTTTCAGCACAGTGCTCCCTTACAGACAGCCACACACATTGCCTTTGAGAGTTTCAGACAATATGAATTGTTCTCAGATTCACAGAAAACAGAGAAAGGAGAGGTACTCACTTAGCAGTCTTATATATATATATATATATATATATATATTTGTATGTATATATGTATTCTTTGTTGTTCCTCTCTGGAGGAAACAAAAAGGAAAAATTAGAAATTTTGTGTGGCACTAATGTTTGGTAATGTAGTATGTTTGCTAATGTTTGGTAGTGTTGATAGCTTTCACAGAGAAAACTAATAAATTGCCAAAGATATAGCTAGGGTTTTTTCAGGTGATTATTTTATATTTGTGAATAATAGTCATTCCTTTATGGGGATATGTTTTAATAACTTTAATATAACCAACTTCACTTTTTAAAGCAATTCTGACAGCTGTGGGGTCATATCTCATTATGGTTTTGCTTAACATTTCCCTAATAATTAGTAACTTTGAGCATTTTTTCATATATCCATTGGCATTTATGTAAGTCTTCTTTAGAGAAATGTCTATTCAAGCCTTTAGCCCAGTTTTAAATTGACCTATTAGTTTTCTCACTATTGAATATTGGGAAGTCCTTACATATTTCGTGATTAATTCCTTATTAGATGTATGTTTTACAAATATCTTCTCTTGTTTTGTAGTTTTTCTTTTCACTTTGTTTATTGCTTCTTTTGCTGTGAGGAAATCATTTTGTTTGATGCTGTTCTACTTGTTTATTTTGGTTTTTATTGTTTGTACTTTTGGTGTTAAATCCGTAAAATCTTTGCCCAAACCAATTCCATGAAGTTTTCCCCTGTGTTTTGTTCTAGGAATTTTACAGTTCCATACTATTTTGTTTACCAGCATATTCCCCTTCAGCTTTAATATGATTTCACACCACATTTATATATATTAACAAATAATCATGTGACTATGAACAAATGTTCATATGTACAAAGGAAAATGAAAAATAATGGGTTCTACATATTTATTCTCTTTCTGTAAATCAAGTAACCATGTAAATCTTTTTGCTATCCATCCTCTATTCTTCTTTCAGAGCATGAGTTCTATATTTGTATTTTCATTTACAGATTAGTAAACCCACTCCAGTATTCTTGTCTGGAGAATTCCATGGACAGAGGAGCCTGGCAGGCTACAGTTCATGGAGTTGCAAGAATCAGACATGACTTAACCACCAAACCACAACTAAAAACTGAGATAGTAAGATGTAGGAAGCTTGATCCATGAAACCTGGAAGTGATGTAATCAAGGTTTCTATCTAACTCCTTCACATCAAAATCAAGGATAGTGAACCAATATAAGCAATATTTTAAATCGATATATTAGTGATTCATTAAGATTACTCAGAAATGAGAAAGCATACAATGCTGAGAAAGCAACAAACTGGAAAATTCTTAAAGAGATAGGAATACCAGACCACCTTACCTGCCTCCTGAGAAATCTTTATGCAAGTCAAGAAGCAACAGTTAGAACTGGACATGGAAAAACAGACTGGTTATTGGGAAAGGGGTACATCAAGGCTGTATATTGTCACCCTGCTTATATAACTTATATGCAGAGTACATCATGTGAAATGCTGGGCAGGATGAAGCATATGCTAAAATCAAGATTGCCAGGAGAAATATAAAAATTGTCAAATATGAAGATGACACCACCCTTATGGCAGAAAGTAAAGAAGAATAAAAGAGCCTCTTGATGAAAGTGAAATAGGAGAGTGGAAAAGTTGGCTTAAAATTCAACATTCAGAAAACTAAAATCATGGCATCTGGTCCCATCACTTCATGGTAAATAAATGGGCAAACAATGGAAACAGTGAGAGACTTCATATTTTTGTGTTCCAAAATAACTGCAGATGGTAACTGCAGCCATGAAATTAAAAGATGCTTACTCCTTGGAAAAAAAATTATGACCAACTTAGACAGCATATTAAAAAGCAGAGACATTACTTTGCCAACAAAGGTCCATCTAGTCAAGGCTATGGTTTTTCCAGTGAGAGTTGGACTGTGAAGAATGCTGAGCACCGAAGAATTGAGGCTTTTGAACTGTGGTGTTGGAGAAGACTCTTGAGAGTTCCTTGGACTGCAAGGAGATCCAACCAGTCCACCCTAAAGGAGGTCAGTCCTGGGTGTTCATTGGAAGGACTGATGTTGAAATTGAAACTCCAATACTTTGGCCACCTGATGCAAAGAACTGACTCATTGGAAAAGACCCCGATGCTGGGAAAGATTGAAGGCGGGAGAAGGGGATGATGGATGATAAGATGGTCAGATGGCATCACAGACTCAATGGACATGGGTTTGGGTTGACTCCAGGAGTTGTAAATGGACAAAGAGGCTTGGCGTGCTGCAGTCCATGGGGTCGCAAAGAGTCAGACATGACTGAATGACTGAACTGAACTAACTTGATATGTATACCTATGACTGATTCATGTTGAGGTTTGACAGAAAACAGCAAAATTATGTAGAGTAATTATCCTTTAATAAAAAATGAATAAATTTAAAAAATTATAAATAAAACTAAAAAATGAAAAAAATAAAAGAATGCACAGACAAATTGGGACTTGAGTGAGGTTTGAGAATGTATATGAATCTATACATACACAATTATTTGGAATCTCATAAACAATTTTGATTGGAGTAGGAAGAATATACTTAGGAGTTTGTAGATTTGAAAATTGACAAAAGTACATTGCAGGAGGTAGAAACAATGGGCCTAAGAATAAAGCAGCATATTTGCAACACAGTGCTGCAGATAGATGGTACAATAAAGAAATAACACATTTTAAATGATTCTGCCATCTAGGCACATAAATCTAGTAGCAGCATATGGCATTGGCATGACTGTGAAAAAGAAGAAAAGTAGGCAAAAGTTTATTTATTGTTAAAACTGTAGGGTGGAAACATTTTTCCAGGTTATCCAGCACCCAGGCATGTCACATCCAGAGCTCAGGGAACTTTAGGAGACATTGGTCATATTGGAAAAAAATAAATAAATTAGACACTGGAAAGTTAGGCAAAGAGTATCTTCAAGCAACAAATCTCTAAGTAGGTACTAAACACAGATCCAAGCATGTGGACATTACATGTCATCACATATGAATAAAATCTCAGGAGCCCTGAAAGTTGTTCTTATCCAGGTTAAAGGCAAGAAATAAAGATCCAATCATGAAGATGGTTTTGGTGTGTCAGGATTAAATTTGTAAAACAGACTGTTATTCCAGAAGACCAGATATATGAGAAAGCTATTCACCCAGGAAGTCAGGCAAACAAAAGCAGACATGCAACAAAAGCATAGAGATAAAATGACATTGAAGGATTAAATGCAAAATGAGATGTACATATTCAATTTAAACAACAGAAAAGTTCAGAGCAACAACAAAATCTTAGAAATGAATTCTAGGACAGAGGTCAGGAATGAAAATATAATTTAATTTTATATACATCTGATTATAAATAAAATAAATATGTGTGGTTCTCTGCAATATATTTATTGCAATATTTTATTTTATTCATTTAACAGAAAGACTGATAAAGCAGTCTGTCCCCTCAAGGGAGAATATTAGAGGTTAAAGGTGAGGTTCATATAAAAAATATATCATTATACCATTATGATAGTACTTAGCCAAGAGTTAGTAGAAAAAAATGATGTATTGAATGATTTAAAGCTCATGTAAGAGACAAACTGTCTGGGTTTACTTCTTAGCTTTGCCAATAGGGAAAATTATTACAAGTCTCTAATACTCCTATACTTATTTGATAACTATTACTATTAATAGTTGAGGTTTGAGGAATTCAATAAAATGACATATGAAAAGTTCTAAGCATAAAGCCTAATACCTATCCCCACCAGCCAAAGACTATACAGAATAATATGAAAAGAGTTAAGTATAATAGCTTACTACAGAGCAGAGAAGGCATACTATGGGTAGCTATGAAACATTTCAGTAAAAAGGATTTAGAAGAGACTTGTAAGAGAGTTTGGGTTTAGAGGGGGTTTAAAGGAGTGAGGATTTGTTCTACATTCTCGGCTCCCAAGGATGAGGTCAATTTCATGGTTAAATGTTTTAATTTTAAGTAGGGTTCAAAAAGAACTAAGCACAGCTGGGTTTCGTATAGGTAACTCTATGCATAGGTAAAGCATAGCTCACGAAGCAGCAATGATACGTGTTAGTCAGGAAAGGGGCATGAATTTTCTAATTTTATTGTATCCTTCACTTTGTCTTCAGACATGATTACTGAGTAGTTTTGCTTTTGTCTTAATGCATCAGAGTTACAGAGTGGCTTTACCACTTGTTCTGAATTTCTTATGGAAATTATGTTGAATATTGAGGTAGACAGGCTTTTAAAATGGTTGTCAACTACCCATACCCCCTGGTATTCATGCCCTTGGGTTGTTCCCTCCTCTTGATGTGAGCTGGACCTTTAACGTGTCTCAAATGAACATAAATATGGCAAAAGTGATGGATGTCATGTCCAAGGTCGGATTGTACAGCTATGATGTCTATCTTGCCAGACCCCTTCTCTTGCCAGCACTCTCTTGCTCTTCTTTTGACTTCTTGGCTTGTTCTCTTTGAGAAAGCAAGTTGTCATACTGGAGAGGCTCACTCGGCAAGGAACTGAAACTTTTTCCTGACCAACAGCTAGTGAGGAATTGAAGCTCTCTGTCCAAAAGCTCATGAGGAAGTGAATCCTTCCCACAATTATGTGAGTAAGCTTGGAGATGTACCCTTTCCCAGTGGACCTTGAGATGACTACATCTCTGGCCAACATTTTGCCACCTGTGAGAGACTCTGAAGCAGAGGAACCAGGTAACCTGACCTGGGTTCCTGACCCACGGCAGATATGAGGTGATAAATGCTGTTGTTTCAACCCACTAGGTTTTGGGAGTAATTGATTATTATATTGGAAAGAATTATTTCAACAGGCAACTCAAACCTGGCACATTCTCAAGAAAGTCCTGTTTTTAGGACTAGCATTTGGCCAGCCCCTGAGACATGAACCCTGAGCTTTTGGAATACTCTACCAGATAGGAGTGTTTCTGCATACCTGAGGCAGTAAGCCACACAGTACCTATTCAATCATATAGTTTATGCTAACAACGTGATTTAGGATGAGCATCTGATTTTGCTCTTTTAGATCTGGAGTCTAGGAAGCTAAGGTTATTTATTCAGTTGCTACATGCCTTGACTGATTTTAATCTATATTTTTTCACCATATTTGTGAGTATGACAGTTTTCTGAGTCCTGGGAGAACTTCCTGCAAATCATGGAGCCTGAAGTTGACCTTGGGACCCCCAAAACAGTATCAGAGCAAAGTTTAGCTGGCTCCTACCAGGTTTCCTCACTTAAAAAGATATCCAAGAGTGTATAATAAATGCACAAGAAATGTTAACATATTACTTTTTTACAGGTCCTGAAGAATAAATTACCTTAAGATATCCTGAAGCAGAACCTCCCTACCCTAAGACAGTCTCAGCTGACTTCCTCCTACTCTTTTATCAGCAAAATATAAATGCTGATTTTCAAGCTTGCCCAATATTCTTTTAGTTGCTATTAATAATTTATTAAGTATTTCAATACTTCTATAATTTTCACCCTGTGAATAAGATTTCTGACTACAAAATTGATCACTAGAGCTGTTTCTTTATTAAATCCAGTGATTACAGTGATATCTTTAATTTCAAAATTATTCACTGGTAACTCGTTTTAAATTTAATTTTTAATGATGAATACTATAGTGTCATAGATTTGTTACAAAATCACTATTGTTTTCTTGATCCTTTATTTACAAAACAAAATAAACAGTTGAAAGTTTGATCTTGACTTTATGAAATTAGATTTAATTATCATTCTATGCATTTATTTGAACTGATAAACAGTTGCATTTTAAAGATGGATATATTTCACTATCCCTACTCTATCAGGCTTCCCTGGAGGCTCAGATGGTGAAAAATCAGCCTGCAGTGAAGGAGACCTGGGATCAATCCCTGAGTCAGAAAGATCCCCTGGAAAAAGATCTGTCAACCCACCCCAGTATTCTTGCCTGGAGAATTCCATGGACAGAGGAGTCTGTCAGGCTTACAGTCCATGGAGTCACAAAGAGTCGGACATGACTTAGTGACTAACAGACATGTATACACTCTATTGATTAAAATTACCTTATGATTGGGTTTTTCTAGTACTATCCTGACATATGGAATTAAAGACTATAAAATATTGCATACTAAAAATAGCAGATGCTGCAAACGTTTTCTTTAGTGGGTTTTTCATTTTTTAAAACCTCTTTAACACACTCTCTTTTACTAATTCCCTTGAAAGATATATTTAATTTGCATGTATAGCTATTAAAATGAATTCAGCATTATCAGTATAAGTGAACCACATTACCTAGTATCTAAATAGAATCATCTCATTTGAAAATAATATTAAAATCAAAAAAAAAAAAACTGTACATCTTTCACAGAAAGAGGCTTGGGAAATACTTGTTAAAATATTTTTTTAAACTCATAGTTTTGTAAGAAATAAATAATAATGAAGATTAAAAAGTTACCAGCAAGGGTACAATTTATCCTATGGTAAAAAAAATAAATAACATTTCAGGAGTACACATGCACATGTATATACACATATATGTACACACTTGTATACATGTAAATAAGTAAATGTATACACAGTAAATATAGACATAAACATATTTTTAAATTTAGAGATATACCAAAGATCCTTCTCATTCTTTTACATGTACCTTCCCAGTTTTCCCAGCACCACTTATGAAAGAGACTATCTTTTTAAATTGCATATTCTTGCCTCCTTTTTCATAGATTAGGTGACCAAAAGTGCATGAGTTTCTCTCTCTGGGCTTTCTATATTGTACCACTGATCCACATTCCTGTTTTTGTGCCAGTACCATACTGTCTTGGTTATTGTAGCTTTGTAGTATAGTCTGAAGTTGGGTAGCCTGATTCCTTCAGCTCTATCTTTCTCAAGATTGCTTTGGTTATTTGGAGCCTTTTGTGTTTCCATACAAACTGCAGACATTTTTTGTTCTAATTCTGTGAAAAATGCCATTGGCAGTTTGATAGAGATTGCATTAAATCTGTAGATTGCTTGTTATAATATAGTCCCTTTCACCATTTTATTTCTTCCAATCCAAGAACATGGGATCTCTCTCCTCTTGTTTGTGTCTACCTAACACCACACACAGAAACTCAAAATGGGTTAAAGATATAAATGTAAAAAGACACTATAAAACTCTTAGAGGAAAATATTCTTTGCCACAAATTACAGCAAGACCTTTTCTGACCCACTTCCTGGAGTAATGACAATAAAAAATAAATAAACAAATGGGACTTAATTAAACTTAAAAAATTCTGCACAGCAAAGGAAATCACAAACAAGATGAAAAAACAACCCTCAGAATGAGAGAAAATATCTGGGAATGAAGCAACTGATAAGGGATGAACCTCCAAAATATACAAAGAGCTCATGAAACTCATTATTTAAAAAATTAAAATTAAAATTTTAAAAAACAGGCAGAAGACCTAAATAAACATTTCTCCAAAGAAGACTTACAGATGAACAAAAGGCACATGAAAAGATGTTCAACATCACTAATTATTAGAGAAATGAAAATCAAAACTATAATGAGGAATCACCTCACTCCTGTCAAAGTGACCATCATCAAAAATCTACAAACAATAACTGTTGGAGTAGGTGTGGTAAAAATGGAACCCTCTTGGACTGTTGGTGGAAATGTAAATTGATACAGCCACTATGGAGAACAGTATAAGTGTTAATCTCTCAGTTGTGTATGACTCTTTGTGACCTCATGGGCTGTAGCACACTAGGGTCCTCTGACCATGGGATTCTCCAGGCAAAAATACTGGAGTGGGTTGCCATTTCCTTCTAATGTTTTTATGGACAACAGTATAAAGGTTCCTTAAAAAAGTTAAAATTAGATCTACCATATAACCTAGGAATCCCACTACTGGGTATATACCCTAAGAAGATTATAATGTAAAAAGACAACAGCACCCAAATATTCATTTCAGCACTATTCACAATAGGCAGGATATGGAATCAACCTAAATGTCCATAGACAGATGAATGGATAAAGAAGATGTGGCATATATATAAAGTGGAATACTATTCAGCCATAAAAGGAACAAAAATGGATCACTTGTAGAGATGTGTATGGACCTAGAGTTTCTCATACAGAGTGAAGTAAGGCAGAAACAGAAAAATATCATGCATGAGTGCATATATGTGGAACCTAGAAAAATGGTACAGATGAACCTATTTTCAGGGGAGGAATAGAGATACAGACATAAAGAACAGACAAATGGACACTGTGGAGAAAGGAGAGAGTGTGATGAATTAGGAGATCAGGATTAACATATATATATATATATATATTGTACATGCTATAAGTCACTTTGGGTTTCCCTGGTGGCTCAGATGATAAAGTGTCTGCCTGCAATGCAGGAGATCCAGGTTCAATTCCTGGGTTGGGAAGATCCCCTGGAGAAGGAAATCACAACCCACTCCAGTATTCTTGCCTGGAAAATTCCATTGATGGAGGAGCATGGTAGATTACAGTCAGTGGGTTGCAAAGAATCAGACACAACTGAGCGACTTCACTTAAGTCACTTGAGTTGTGTCTGATTCTTTGTGACCCCAGGGACTGGAGCCCTCCAGGCTCCTCTGTCCATGGGATTATACAAGTAAAGATACTGGAGTGGATTGCAATGACCCCTTCCAGGGAATCTTCCAGACCCAGGGGTCAAACCCTCATTTCCTGTGATGGAGTCCTGCATTACAGGTGCATTCTTTACTGCTATCACATGTAAAATATAGATAGCTAGTGAGAAGTTGCTGTATAGCACAGGGAGCCCAGCTTGGTGCTTTATAGTGCTTTATAATGACTTAGGTGGGTGGGATGGGGGAGTGGTGGAAGGAAGGTCCAAGAGAGAAGGGATATATGTGTACAAATGGCTGATTCACTTAACTGTACAGCAGAAACTAATGCAGCATTGTAAAGCAGTGGTTCCCATACTTTTTGGTACCAGGAATCATTTTCATAGAAGACAGTTTTTCAACAGATGCGGTAGGGAGGTAGTTTTGGAATGATTCAAGTGCATTACATTTATTGTACACTTTATTTCTATTATTATTACATCAGCTCTACATCAGATCATCAGGCATTAGATACCAGAGGCTGGGGATCTATGTTGTAAAGCAATTACACTCGAATAAAAAAAATCCTTACCAAAATCACTAGGTCTCCTATATGGGATTTAGAGGTCACACAGTAGATTTAATAGAACAGGTGTCTTTTCACTTAACTCCCTAGCTCCCCCATAGTAAATCCAGCTCCAAGTGGAAAAAATATATTTTCTTTACATTTTGATAGTCACTAAATGCCTTTGTTTCTATCATTATGTGTTATATCACTTCCAAAGACAGAGCAAACATTCTATTCATTTCATAAACATTCTTCCAAAATCAGATTAGCTAGAAACTAATGTAACAGGAAGACTGACTACTACATGGATTATTTATGAACCTTGTTCAAAATTATATGGTCATGGATACAATGTTATGATATTGGAAGTGACAGTGTAGTTACCATAGTGACTAAAATGCTCAGGTGTGGGCTATAAAATATAAAAAACACGAGTAGCCTGAATTTCAGAGATGCAGGGGAGTATGGAACTTATAATGGATATAAATGAAATATATATCTCTGTTGACAATTCCAATAATCGAAGTTTGCAATATCCAGTGTAATAGTTATTTGTTTCTTTAAATTTAAGTATGTATAGTTCTTTAATATATGAAATGTATTTGTTACTAACCTACACACATGTGAAAGTCTTTAATAATTCTTTCCTATCTTTGATTCACGCTCTAATATCTTTAAAGAGAAGTTAAACTTCAAATAATTTATCACACATTTATTTTTTAGCTGCCATGGAAACTGCCTAAAATTTTCTAAGTAAACTGTATATCATACAACCAAGTTATTGGACCTTAAGCTAATTTCTATTTGCCCCTTTACAATGTTAAACAACAAACAGACAAGAATTCTTATTAAATAAAACAATTAGTACCAAAAATTCCTTATAAAATTAATATTATAAAAAAAGAAATATCTATAGAATCCAGATCTATTTCAGCTATTTTTATACAGACACAAATGTTTTACTTGGTACTTGAATGCTCTCAACCCAAGGATATTTTCTTATCTGGTCTTATAAAATATTAGAAATAATCAGAGTTATGCTCTTGAGTTCATTTGTCAAAGAATCAGTCTTGATGTTAGGAAGGAAAAAAAGAAAAAAGGTTTGGTATGCAGGTCAGGAAGCAACAGTTAAAACTGGACATGGAACAACAGACTGGTTCCAAATAGGAAAAGGAGTACTTCAAGGCTGCATATTGTCATCCTGCTTATTTAACTTATATGCAGAGTACATCATGAGAAACAATGGGCTGGAAAAAGCACGACCTGGAATCAAGATTGCCCGGGAAAATATCAATAACCTCAGATATAAAGATGACACCAACCTTATGGCAGAAAGTGAAAAGGAACTAAAATGTCTCTTGATGAAAGTGAAAGTGAAGAGTGAAAAAGTTGGCTTAAAGCTCAACATTCAGAAAATGAAGATCATGGCATCTGGTCCCATCACTTTATGGGAAATAGATGGGGAAGCAGTGGAAACAGTGTCAGACTTCATATTTTTGGGCTCCAAAGTCACTGAAGATGGTGCTTGCAGCCATGAAATTAAAAGACACTGGCTCCTTGGAAGAAGAGTTATGTCCAACCTAGATAGCACATTCAAAAGTAAAGACGTTACTTGGACAACAAAGGTCCGTCTAGTCAAGGCTATGGTTTTTCCAGTAATCATGTATGGATGTAAGAAATGGACTTTGAAGAAAGCTGAGCACCGAAGAATTGATGCTTTTGAACTGTGGTGTTGGAGAAGACTCTTGAGAGTCCCTTGGACTTTAAGGAGATCCAACCAGTCCATTCTGAAGGAGATCAGCCCTGGGATTTCTTTGGAAGGAATGATGCTAAAGCTGAAAGTCCAATACTTTGGCTACCTCATGTGAAGAGTTGACTCATTGAAAAAGACTCTGATGCTGGGAGGGATTGGGGGCAGGAGGAGAAGGGGACGACAGAGGATAAGATGGCTGGATGGCATCACTGACTTGAAGGATATGAGTTGAGTGAACTCCAGGATGGACAGGGAGGCCTGGCAAGCTACAATTCATGGGGTTGTAAAGAGTTGGACACAACTGAGTGACTGAACTGAACTGAAGTAATACCTCTTTAAGATATTATTTGGTATCATCACCTGAATAGAATATAACGTTTTTATTTTAAACCAGATATTTTTTGTATCAAACCTCAAGTTCAGTTCAGTTCAGTCACTCAGTCGTGTCCGACTCTTTGCTACCCCATGAATCGCAGCACGCCAGGCCTCCCTGTCCATCACCAACTCCCAGAGTTCATTCAGACTCACGTCCGTCAAGTCAGTGATGCCATCTAGCCATCTCATCCTCTGTCATCCCCTTCTCCTCCTGCCCCCAATCCCTCCCAGCATTAGAGTCTTTTCCAATGAGTCAACTCTTCACATGAGGTGGCCAAATACTGGAGTTTCAGCTTGAGCATCATTCCTTCCAAAGAAATCCCAGAGCTGATCTCCTTCAGAATGGACTGGTTGGATCTCCTTGCAGTCCAAGGGACTCTCAAGAGTCTTCTCCAACACCACAGTTCAAAAGCATCAATTCTTCAGCACTCAGCCTTCTTCACAGTCCAACTCTCACATCCATACATGACCACAGGAAAAACCATAGCCTTGACTAGATTGATCTTAGTCACCAAAGTAATGTCTCTGCTTTGGAATATGCTATCTAGGTTGGACATAACTTTTCTTCCAAGGACTAAGCATATGTTAATTTTATGGCTGCAGTCACCATCTGCAGTGATTTTGGAGCCCAAAAAAATAAAGTCTGACACTGTTTCCACTGTTTCTCCCTCTATTTCCCATGAAGTGATGGGACCAGATGCCATGATCTTCGTTTCCTGAATGTTGAACTTTAAGCCAACTTTTTCGCTCTCCTCTTTCACTTTCATCAAGAGGCTTTTTAGTTCCTCTTCACTTTCTGCCATAAGGGTGGTGTCATCTGCATATCTGAGTTTATTGATATTTCTCCTGGCAATCTTGATTCCAGCTTTCTTTCTTCCAGTCCAGCGTTTCTCATAACCTCAAAAAAAAATTCCAATTCTACTTTTGTAAATCACAGTTTCTTGCAATGTGAATAATGATTTTTTTATTCATAAATCTCTTAATCCAGTATAACCATTATTTCTTAATTATTTTATGCAATACCATAATTACTTTAAATATATAAATTCAGGTTGATAAATGTGGTAATTAAGTCTAGTTCACCCTCAATATTTTAAAACTTTGATGAACAGAAACTTAAAACAGTTTTGCTTATGCAGGGCATTGTTTGGTCTCTAGGTTAGAGAAATGAACAGAGCAAGGTCTCTGTCCTCAGAGAACCCATTGTGGTAATTTTTAGAGGGAATCTTAATATTAAAATAATGATGTTAATAATAATATTAGCAGATGTCCTCTTATTTAGTGTCTATTCTAGAGGACACACTATATTAAGTATTTGAGGCAACCTCATGAGGTAGGCATTATAGGCACAGAGTGTAAAATATGGAAAATGAGGGTAAAGCTAGGCATCAGAACAGTATGTTATTCATTTTAGTGAAAAGTTCATGTTCTACATGAACTTGTTCAAGCTTGTTCAAGTTTTTACTCTTCCATTCATAGCCTGTATGTTTTTGGGTGAGTTACTTAATCTCTCTGTGTCTCAGTTTTCTCAGCCAATAAACAAAATCATATTAGTACTAACTACCTAGATTACTTGTAAGGACAAAATGGGTGAAAAATTTAAACTACCTAGAACTTTTTTACACTTAGTATGTCTTCAGTAAATATTTATAATTATCATATTATTTGAACAAGTGATAGATTCTATTTTCTTTGTTATTGATAAAAATATTACTTAATCCACAGCCTATCTAGATGATGAAAATACTTGATATTTATGTCTTATTTTATGATATTACTAGTATATTAATCTATTTTACTTAGGAAAACAGAAGTTACTCTATATAATACAAAAATGGAAGCATTGTTATCAGAAATAAGGATTTACACAATTGTTGAAAGATTATGCAAAGAAAAGTCAGAGAAGTACTCACTAAAGCTCAGAAACAACAGGGATGGTACACTGACGCTCCAAGGAGCTCATAAGGGTGCATCAGTGTTTCATGTCCACTCATGTATCTGGCAGCAACTGCCTGCAGAGAAGTCTGTAACTTAATCCCAGGTGAAGTTGCCATTCGGAAAACTGAGAATTAAGGAGAAAAGTGTCCTAATGTGCTTAGTTTTGTCTGATTCTTTGTGGCCTCATGGACTGTAGCCCACCAGACTCCTCTGTCCATGGAATTTTCCAGGCAAGAATACTGAAGTGGGTTGCCATTTCCTACTCTAGGAGGACTCCCTAACCCAGGGATTGAACCCACAATCTGCATTGGCAGGCAGATTCTTTACCACTACCTGGGAAGCCCAAACGAAAAATGGAGTGAAGCAAATATAAGTTTTGATATCACTAGAGGAACCCAGAGGAGGTTTCTGACAGTGGTGACATTGATGTCAAGTTAACAACAGACAGTTAGGGCACCTAAGTCATCTACATTCTGCCATGGGATCGATATTCCCCTCTTACAGAAGTAGAAGCAGAGACACAAAGACATCATATACTTGCCTACATCCACCAGATATAGAGCCACAGAGTAGGATTTGACCTCAGCTCTGCCTGACAGTCACACTTGGGTCTTGTTTTAGTCACTGAGTGTACACGGTCATGGAAATGCCAAGCCTAAACTGCAATACGGAGAAGGCAATGGCACCCCACTCCAGTATTCTTGCCTGGAAAATCCCGTGGACGGAGGAGCCTGGTGGGCTGCAGTCCATGGGGTCGCGAAGAGTCGGAAACGACTGAGCGACTTCCCTTTCACTTCTCACTTTCATGCACTGGAGAAGGAAATGGCAACCCACTCCAGTGTTCTTGCCTGGAGAATCCCAGGGACGGGGGAGCCTGGTGGGCTGCCGTCTATGGGGTCGCACAGAGTCGGACACGACTGAAGCGACTTAGCAGCAGCAGCAAACTGTAGTAGGAAAAAAAGAGTATCAAAAAAAAATCTTCAAAACTTAATTAACTTAAATTTCAATAGTATAGAAAATTGATGTTGAACTCTTAAAATACCTGAATCACAGTACCTTTAAAATTGGGTGTTTTCTAATGGTAGGCAATTGAAAATGAAGGGTCCTTCAACCTTCAGATAATTCAAGTTTGTACAGAACAAAGGAGTGTTGTTACTAGAAAAGAAGAATTCAACCCTATATAATTTAAAACTGAATATGTCCAACCCCTGCACATTAACATGTGAAAGCAGAATTTAAGGAGCCATATGATGTGATATTTACAACTAAAATATTAATGAAAGGCAATTGACCTTTAATAATTATATATAACATACTCTAGCTCATTAACTGAAATAATGTACTGCAGATGAATGTAAAAGCTGGATGTAAAATGCTTAGACCTCTGAAACTGTCTTTAAAACTTTAAATTACAAACTGAAAAGGCATCAGGCTGAACCACTTGTTTTATTCTGTCTTCAATATGCACATCCTCTTTGAATGCAGAGAACCTTTTCAGAAGGAATTTGTTCAAGAGGTCATCA
Source organism: Cephalophus harveyi (assembly GCA_006410635.1). Classification (NCBI taxonomy): domain Eukaryota; kingdom Metazoa; phylum Chordata; class Mammalia; order Artiodactyla; family Bovidae; genus Cephalophus; species Cephalophus harveyi. Next base: position 175,191 of record SJYT01028649.1, on the reverse strand, counting down.
GTATGTAAATTCACTAATTAGATTACTGCAAACACTAATAACACATCCTGTTGTTGCTTTTAAAAAGACAGAATATGCTCCACAACGCATTGGCAATAATGTAAATATTTGCCTGATTGCAGAATAGAATTACTATTATGAGAATCAGCAATAGCATGACTCCTGATAGTATAAGCATTTTGCATAGCCTCTTAGCTTTTAAATGAGTCATGAACTCAGGGATGTCCAAATTTTCTCCATATACATGAGATATGATAACTGTGTGGAAAAACTGGAGATTTCAACTGAACAAATAAATATTTAAAATGCCAATTTTGGCTGAAATATCTTCAACAGAAATTTTTAAAGAACAATTTGTAATTGCTTTTTGCAGGCAGAACCACCACAGGAGATATTCACATATGTAAGCTCTAAATCACGTACATATTTTTAAATTCCTGCACAGTTCATTTACTAGCTTGCAAAACAGAAATATTTTCTTTCATTGTTCATCATTTTAACTAAATAAAATGTTTTTAGAACAGATTTCTCATTTAGTTAGCATTTTAAAATGAAATATATCTGAAAAACATTATTATCAAGATTACAAAAAACAATATGTTAGGAAAAAGAGAGGGCCATAATATTGAATATTACTTTTAGGTAAAATACGTAAACTTTTGAAGCCTCAGATTTCTCATTTATGTAATAATGAGGATGGGGTGCTTTCTAAGGGCCATAAAATTCTATTTCCCTCTGGTAAATATAGTTTTCGCCATTCTTGCCCTACTATCAAGCCAATGTTGCCATTGCATGTGAATGTCACATGCACAGTATAATCAGTTTTCCCTCTTTTCAGAACAGAATTTCCTTTCAGGCTTACTCTCCTAAATTGTTGACAATTACATTTATCTTGGCATTTCTGCTGAAATCATTACACTATTTTTCTTTTCTTTTTAACAATATTGCAGAAGTTTAAGATCTTAGAACACAAGTTTTAGTCATGATTTAAGGGATCATTCAGGCCCAGTGTTTCTTTTGAGAAGCACTCTTGGCATTTGATGGGGATAATTCTTTAAGTGCACTTGTAACCTCCTCTCTGTGGTGCATTTGGTATCCATGGAGCCTTGGTCTTAGACATCTGCAGTAGCCACAGTCCTCTCTCTACAGGACATTGTTATAAAATCTTGCTCCATATTTCTACTTCCACTGTGCCATGTGTGTGTAGTTGAGCAACAAAATAAGGTTATATTAATGTCACATGAGAATGCAGTGTTACAGGAGCTTAACTATTTCTACCCAAATCAAAGACAGGTTTAAGTAGATTCTAGAAACAGAAGCAAGGCCATATTTTTTTTTTTTTTTAATTACAATTCAGAATCCTTTCCAAAAAAAGAATGTTTCTTCATAGTTGTAGCTTAATCATTCATTATTTTCTTCCTAAATTTATGACTGGAATAAAATATTTTTGTCATCTTGGATTTTTTTTTCAAAAGCCAGAGCTGCTTTGCTTGATTTCTCCTAATATATTTCTTTTCTATTTACTCTCCTGGATGGGAAATTTATATTTGCTTCACCTAGCACTTTGTTATCATCCTCTGATATTCAATGTAAACTTGTTCTTTGATATTCTTCTGATATTCAATGTAAAGTTGTGTTTATTCTATTTTCTGCAGTGTCCCTAATCTCCAGTTTTGAGGTTATATTAAAATATTCTTGCTTTTGTCTTCTTTGCCAATTTCTTCAAAACATTCTATGGGAAGACTGTTTAAATTTTTCTTTTCCTATGTTAGTCTTTTTCTTAAGTATTTTTATTCTATACCAAAGAACACCTCAAATTTCTACATAGAGTATAAGCTTGACTCTATTTGTTTTTGTGTTATTATTTTTCAAATACAGAGATCTTAAGACATAAAATAATATCCCATCCATCCAAACTTGTCTACGTGGAATGATAGGACAATATATAACAAAAAATATTTCTTCTGGAATCACTTTTTGTTTTCTTTGGCCAAACAAATGTGTGATAATTAATTTGCATATGACTATGGTTTGGAGTAATAGTTGTTGTAGAAATTATTGTCATGCATTTATCTTACTTTGCTGGTTTTCTTTTTCCTGGACAAAACGACTCCATAAGAATTATTTCCCCAGTCGGAGATTTTGGGGAGTGTTGTGAGTAGTCTCGAAGGCTGTGTGGGTGTACAACTCCAGGCAAATTTGCAGTCCCTGGGATCTGCTGCCATTGTCAGTTAGCAGTTATACACTTTAACTGAATCCCCAGCATAAAAGAAAGAAAAAATATGTGCAAGCACAAGATTAGGTATAAGACAAACAAGTGGTAATTTGTTTTCAAATGTCTCAAAGGAGAATCCAGTGGGAAGCCTCCTGAGCTCTCTACTGTCTAGTCTTACAAGTGAGTTATATCAATTGTTTGAGCTTATCCATTACTTGATTTCTGTACCGGAATCACCCACATTTACTTTCCTATTTTCCTAAATTTTATCAGAGAATTGAGTTGGCTAAGTTTTATAAATAAGAAAAATTAACATTTGAGACTCTGTGAAGGTGAATTTCTCAGGATTTGAGTTTTAGGGGCTTCAGACACAATTTTTGGAAAAGTTGTGTCAAATCAACCATTTTGCTTGTCATATCAAACCATCCTGATATGAGGTATTGATAGCAGAAAGAACCGATATTTTTCTGGTTATATACACTTAACCTGTCATCTCCCCTTTTAAATATATATAGGATTCACAGTGGTAAAGAATCCACCTGCCAATGCAGGAGATGCAAGAGATGTGAATTCAATCCTTGGATCAGGAAGATTCCTTGGAAAAGAAAATATCAACCTACTCCTGGGAAATTCCACAGACAGGAAAGCCTGGCAGGCTACAGTTCATGGGGTTGCAAAGAGTTGGACATGACTGAGCAACTGAGCACATATATACTAAGTATATATGTATATACTGGATACATATGTGATGTGTCTTTTTCTTTTGTCAGCTTTAGACTTCTTACTCATGTCATATTAATGAAAAATATTTTGAAGGGATCTTTTGCTTTGTTTTGTTTTATCAGTTTCAAATATTGCAAAATATGAATAAATGGCATAAAACATTTTAAAGTAGAGGAAGAAGTCATTACAATATAGAAGGTTACTGGGACTAGGCACTGTAGCAAATGTAGATTTGTGTACGGCAGTATTTGCCTTCACGCATCATCATCTATTGGGATAAAAAGGATTTAAAGAGTATGAAGAAATATACTATTAATGCTTTGGAAATTCCAAGGACAAAAAATTCATACAACATTGAAAATCAGAAAAGGTTCTTATAGAATGCTAAATTTTAGAATCTTGATAATGATTAAGCTTATTAATTAATTATTAAATAAATATGTATTAATGTCTACAGTTCTTTAGGCCATATGCTATAGTAATACACACAAAAAAAAGATATGCTGTCTACTGTGATTCAGAATATAATTCATCTTGTTTAAAGATAAAGGAAATTTCTTTTCTTTTTTTTTTTAATTTTGGTGATAGAATACCGGCAGCATCTAGTTATGAGGTATTTTTGTCTATTTCACATGGTTTTGGATTCAATATATCATTGGGGAATCATGCAAGGAAATACAAGTGTAACTCAGATAGTTGGAGCTGATGATCTCAGACCAACCAACCACGTCAGCAGGTTGTGTTTCTTTAGAAAAATTATCTGATGTCTCCAAGCATCACTTTTCCTATGTAAGAATCCACCTGGTATGTATAAAAGATCTAATGAAATAATTTACATAAAACATTTAGCACTACTTTGCACATTATAAGTAGTCATGTTTACTGATTTTTTTTTAACTGCTATAAAACAACTGATATCACATAGAAAGCTGTGTCTGTTCAACTGAGATGATCTACTTTTTCACTGGTCTGAAATGATTTATTTATGATGTTTTCTAAGGACAGATGTGTGTATGGAATGGTCATCAATGACTTATTTTCTAAATTGTTTTAGCATAATGGAAATATATGCATTGTATGTAGTGGTTGCTGCTGCTGCTGCAGTTAGGTCACTTCAGTCATGTCAGACTCTTTGCAAACCTATGGACTGTAGCCTGCCAGCCTCCTCTGTCCATGGAATTCTCTAGGCAAGAATACTGGAGTGGGCTGCCATGCCCTTCTCCAGGGGATCTTCCCATTCCAGGGACTGAATTCAACTTGTATGTCTCCTGCATTGGCAGGCGGGTTCTTTACCACTAGCGCTGCCTGAGAAGCTCCTATACGTAGTTGTGCCATTATGAAATTGTTAAGTTTTGTCAATTTATGTAAACTGAATAAAGATACACACACACACATATATATGTATACACACACACGCACAAATCAATACACTCTGTTAATTTTTTTTGCAGAATGGCCATACATTGACTCAACTTGCTTTATTTGTGTTCTAGCTTTATGAACAATTGAGTTGGCTCAATCTGTGAATAAAAAGCCTGGATGCTCAATTCTATGGCACTTCATAACAGTCTCAACATGCTTTCATATTACCTCTCTTTTAAACTAGAGGATGAATTATTCTGTACATTCCTATAAGGCTGTCTTTGACTCACATTTTAAAAGTTGTATTCATTGACACAGTGTGACTTTACATTTTAATTTTAATCTCTCATTTGCTTCATTAATAGCTTTCAAAGAACCATTGAAAATACACAAAACAGTAAGAGATAAATTAATACACTTGGATTTATTTATTTTCCTTTTATGAAATGTTGGGCCATTCACTCATTGCATTATTTTTGTGACCCTAAAAACAAACAGAAAGAATAAGGATACACAAAGAAAGCATAGTTGAATGTAAAAATATTATTTGCTGTTTTGCTAAGTATTAGCAAGTAAAAAAAAAAATGTAAACTTTCCCCCAATATACTCCAAGTTCTTTAGGAACTTCCTGTAAAATTTAGATTCTAGCAAGGACTTTGGCATCTGTTTTGGAGGCCTATTATTTCTAGATACTTTAAACGATTCTGAACAAAACATAAAAACTAGATTTTCAAAATACATGGCCTTAGATGATATTTACCTGGCCTTTAGCAGTGAGATACCAGCCTAATGAGGCAGGAGCAAATGTTTGGCATGTGTGGAACCAATCTGTTTTTCAAACATTGTTAGCCTTGTCTGTTTAAATAAATGGTTTGTTTGAACCAAAATATTTTCACTACACCCTGGGTAACAATCAGATATGTGGGTGATGTTTTCTCAACAGGGGCATTTTTCAGTATTAACAAAAATCAATTGTTTCCCAAATAACAGAATTAAGATGAAGATGGCATTACAGATTAAACCTTGACATCCCTACATCTTAACCTACCATATTTCTAGTTTTACTTAGTTTTCTCCAGGCTGAAACAGGAAGCCAAATCATGCATCCACTTACCACATATTGAGAATTTGTACACATTGCCTATCTACTATACTTCTCATATTATCAATTTTCTGCATAACCATTGAAACTGGGAATAGGTCATAGTAACTGTACTATAGATGTCCAATCTGTTAGCTACATTAACAGCAACATAGCAATTCCAATATTTTATACTGGCTAATAATAATAGTAATATTATTAATTATAAATAAGATATTCTACTTTCTACTCATTTATATGAGTGCATGTTTCCTTGATTCTCTCTTTATAATTAATATGCTAATATTTTTAGGTTTTTTTGTACTCATTTTTGGGCTTCTCAGGTGGTGCTAGTGATAAAGATCCACCTGCAAATGCAGAAGATGCAAGAGACATGGGTTGGATCAGGAAGATCCCCTGGAGTAGGAAATGGCACCCCACTCCAGTAATCTTGCTTGGAAAATACCATGAGCAGAGAATCCTGATGGACTACAGTTCATGCATTGGACACAACTGAGAGACTGGGCACACAAAGCACATACTTATGTTTATGTTAAATTATAATAAAAGCTTATATAATGTCTATAAATTTATGAAGATTCTAAATGAACTGCTACCATAGCTACAAGCAGACATATCTGCTCTCACAAGAGTGTACTTTTGGCATATATTAAATTTATTATAAAGTTTTCAAACCATTTCCTCCTTGTACATAATAAATTTTAAAAAGCAATTTAGAAATTACTCATAGAAAAGTGAATTGCCTAGAAATCCCATGAGTTAAAATTATGTCCTTGAGAAATCGTTTGAAATAAAACAGACTTCATTAAATGAGAAAAATAAATCCTTCTATTAACACAGCACCCAAACTCTAACAATACAAAGTAACAAATTGCTAGAGGCCTCAAATCATAGGATTCTAACCAAGGTTAATTTCTTTACTATTTTGAACACAGAAATTGTAGTCAAGAGGAAAGAATATATTAAGTTACTAAGTTATGAAAATACCAAGGGAGAATAACAGATTTAAGATTTTTACTATCCCTCCAATAAAGCCCTCTTGAGTTGGCAATAAATGCCTAAGTTGAAGAAGAATACTTCATATATAGATTTGAAATCTTTGAGGATATAATAATTAAATCCCTACAGTCTTTTTCTTGAAGACAGAGAGTAGCCATTCATCCAAAGCTTTTAAGAATTTATCTTTTCTCATAGAGAAATGATTCCTTTTATTGCTCTTTGAAGAGTGCATAATGCATGCTAAATAATTTATTTCCAAATGGAAATGCTTCTTCAAACATTTCATATTAATCTAACTTTAATTTACTTCAAGTCAACAAATATTTATGACATATTTATAATATGCAAAATTCCATGCTAAAAATTCCTAAGGGTTATATAAAGATGAGTTAGACATATTCTTATTTGGAGGAGTAGATATAAGAAGGAATGTCTATCTCCGCTGGATCTTGAAGACACAGGATAATGTGAACAAGCAAAAATAAGTAGGAAACATTTAGAAAGTAGTATAAAAAAAACAAGGAAAGACAGGAGGAGACTTTTTAGATCAGTGAAACAAACTGATATAAAATTAAAATCTGTTAATTTATTTTACACAGAGGAGGAGTACATTCTCATATATAGACACATTGTCCTCAGAATAATCCAGTTATATAAAAAGAGTGTGTGCCATGCATGTGTGTGTGTGTATGTATGCATGTGTATTACAGATAAGGAAACAGTGACCTTTTAGCTCCACTATACCGATAGGTAACAAAATTAGTAATTAACCCCAGTCTTTGTTTAACAGAGCAGTTGTCTTCCAACTGCACACAAGCTGGATTTAGAAAAGGCAGAGGAACCAGAGATCAAATTGCCAACATCTGTTGGATCATAGAAAAAGCAAGAGAATTCCAGAAAAGCATCTATTTCTGCTTCATTGAATACGCTAAAGCCTTTGACTGTGTGGATCAGAACAAACTGTGGAAAATTCCTAAGAGGTGGGAATACCAGACCACATTACCTGCCCTCTGAGAAACCTGTATGCCCCTCAAGAAGCAATAGTTAGAGCTGGACATGGAACAATGGACTGGTTCCAAATTGGGAAACGAGTACCTCAAGGCTGTGTATTGTCACCCTGCTTATTTAACTTATATGCAGAGTACATCACATGAAATGCCAGGCTGAATGAAGCACAAGCCGGAATCAAGATTGCCAGGAGAAATATTGATAACCTCACATATGTGGATGACACAACTCTAATAGCAGAAAGCAAAGGGGAGCTAAGGAGCCTCTTGATGAAAGTGAAAGAGGAGAGTGAAAAAGTTGGCTTAAAACTCAACATTCAGAAAACTAAGATCATGACATCTGGTCCCATCACTTCATGGCAAATAGATCAGGAAATAATGGAAACAGTGACAGACTTTATTTTCTTGGGCACCAAAATCACTGCAGATGGTGACTGCAGCCATGAAATTAAAAGACGCTTACTCCTTGGCAGAAAAGTTATGAGAAACCTAGACAGCATATTAAAAAGAAGAGACATTACTTTGCTGCCAAAAGTCCGTATAGTCAAAGCTGTGGTTTTTCCAGTAGTCATGTATGGATGTGAGAGTTGGACCATAATAAAGGCTAAACACTGAAGAACTGATGGTTTTGAACTGTGGTGTTGGAGAAGACTCTTGAGAGTCCCTTGGAATGCAAGGAGATCCAACCAGTCCATCCCAAAGGAAATCAGCACTGAATATTCACTGAAAGGACTGAAGTTGAGGCTAAAGCTCCAATACTTTGGCCACTGGATTCGAAGAGCTGACTCATTGGAAAAGACCTTGATGCTGGGAAAGATTGAAAGCAAGAGGAGAAGGGGCCCACCGAGGATGAGATGGTTGGATGGCATCATCAATTCAATGGACATGAGTTTGAGCCAACTCCAGGAGATGGTGAAGAACAAGGAAACAGAGTCAGGCATGACTGACTGAACGACACAACTTCCCAGTATGCCACCTCTCAATTAGTTGGGATTATATTGAAGGAGCACTATTCCCTATGCAGAATATCAACTAAGAAGCTTAACAATGTGGAGTTAGAAGAAATACCATGCTTCCCTGACAGCTCAGTTGGTAAAGAATCTGCCGGCAAGGCTGGTGATACTGGTTCAATTCCTGGGTCAGGAAGATCCACTGGAGAAGGGATGGTCTACCCACTTCAGTATTCTTGGGCTTTCCTTGTGGCTCAGCTGGTAGAGAATCCTCCTGCAATGCAGGAGAGACCTGAGTTAGATCCCTGGGTTGGGAAGATCCCCTGGAGAAGGAAAATGCTACCCACTCCAGTATTCTGGCCTGGGGAATTCAAAGGACTGTATCGTCCATGGGGTCAAAATGATTTGGACACAACTGAGCGACTTTTGGAGAAGGAATTGGCAACCCACTCCAATACTCTTGCCTGGAGAAGCCCATGGAGAGAGTAGCCTGGCAGGCTACAGTCCATGGGCTTGCAAAGTGTTATACACGACTTAGCGAATAAAGCACCAGGTAAATCCCATGAAACTAATTATCCAATTAACAAATAACTAGAAAATTGCCCCCAGTTAGATTTCAGTTACATGCAGTTATATTGAACAAATCTGGGATAAAGGAGAAGGCAGGGCTTCCCTGGTAGCTCAGCAGTAAAGAATCTACCTGCCAAGGCAGCTAACACAGGTTTGATCCCTGGGTTGAGAAGAACCTGGAGAAGGAAATGGCAACCTATTCCAGTATTCTTGCCTGGAAAATCTCATGGACAGAGGAGCCAGGCAGGCTATAATCCATGGGGTTGCAAAGAGTCAGACACGACTCAGTGACTGAACAGTAAAGAAGAAGGTAAACAGAAGTCAACTGCAAGCTCCTTGAGAAAACTTTCAACAGTGATGAGGAAGACTTCCAAAATACGTGGTCAGATTCAGTCATGGGGCTTAAATGAAGCAAGGGAGCTGTGATTTGGGTTTTTGAAGAAAATCTTTCAAATTATTTTTATGTCCTGGTGAAGAAATTTTCAGTTAAAAGAAATGAGAAGAAACCAAAAAATTGCATAAAACAACTGAATTTCTTTTAGACATGGTTTCAGGAGTTTGTCTCAGCAGTCACCCAAAGAACATTTATTGATGACATACTGGACATTAGAACCATGGCAAACAACTCAACAAAATCTTAGCAAACCAAAATATTTATCACAAAACTTGAATTCTTAAACCCTAAATGTTTTTCACTATTAGTTTGTATTTCAAAATTTACTCCCCTTTTCTGTGTATATTTTAATGCAAATATCCATTCTTCAAGTGATCCTTTCTAAATTCTTTTTCTTAAAAGATGAGTGTGTGTGTGTTTTAGGTTTCAGTGATTTAAAAATTCAGCAATTAGTCAAACTTAAACCATCCCTTCATATTATTCAAAGATAAGTTCAGTAAAGAAAACCGATATTTTGGAGAGTCCTTTTTTTTTTTTTTTTTACTGTATATCTGTGGTTTGAGTGTACCCAGTCCTCTTTAGGTAACTGATACGCTAAAAAGACTCACAAAAGTCATAAAACCCGTATACCATGGCAATGGTTTGTTAGTCACAAGATACACAATAAAATATCAAATGGATGAGGTTCGTAGGACAGAGTCCAGGAGACACCAGGTGTAAGCTTCTCAGAGCCCTCTCTGAGTGTAGTTGTACAGACAGGATTTATTTCTCCCAGCTGTGATGAGTGCCAAACAGTGAAGCTCACCTGAACCTAGTTGTCTAGGGTTTTCACTGGGGTCCAGTGACATTGGCATGGTTCCCTGCTGATCTTTATTCTGCAGCCCTTCCAGAGATCAAGCTGATAACACATAGCCCAAGCCTGCCACCATCAATCACATTGTTAGCAAGAACTCTTCTTGTTCCCCAAATCCCCCAGGTTAACAAAGATACTCTGAACAGAGAGGATACTCTAAGGACTTAAATGTTACCTCCCAGGAATCAGGAAACAGACAAGTCTTTAATGTGCAGTGTGTGCACAACCTGGATTTGCTGAGTTGATCATTTCCTGCACAGTAGAATTACCTTTTTTTTTAAATTAAAAACCCAAAAAACATTTCTCCTTTAGATATTGGAAACACTAAAAGTCAGGGGATATAAAAATATACACATGAAACAGAAAAGGGATTGAGGATAGTAAACAGCAAACTTTGTTTTTTAAAAAGAGTAATCTACACTGATGACTTTATTATCTCTCCTTCATTTCTCAGGCTACATATATCTGGCTTTTCTTTTCATTACACTAAAGAAACTCCCCTCTAATAACCCAGAAGGACACATAAAACACTAGATATAAGTCCAAATAATTTTTCAAACATTTGCTTCAGACATCTGCAGCACTGAACCAGGCCGATCACAAAACATGCCTTTTTTTTTTTTTTTTTTTGCACTTTTGACTATTTAAACAGGTGTGACAAAATCCAAGCAGTCTACAGGTTTATAAAATGAGAGGTATAATTCCTGTGACCATTTCTAACTTAAGAGATAATCACTCTTCATAGTTTCTTGAATGTCTTTCCAGAAAATTACCACACACACACACACACACATTCTTGTTTGGTTCCATTATTTATAACAAGTAATATTAAATATATAAAACATGCTGATTGCTTTATATAACATCTAGTTGAGATTTTTTTTGTGAAATATGATAAAATTCTGGATTTTTACAACTACAGAGAGCATTGATATATTACTATACTCTAATTTAGGATATGGTGCATGCTAAGTCATTTCAGGCGAGTTTGACTCTTTGTGACCCTATGGCCTGCTGCCTACCAGGTTCTTGTGTTCATGAGATTCTCTAGGAAAGAATACTGGAGTGAGTTGCCTTGCCCTCCTCCAAGGGATCTTACAGACACAGGGATTGAACCCGCATCTCTTATGTCTCCTACATCCACACGTAGGCTCTTTACCACTAGCGCCACCTAGGAAGACCAATTTAAGATAGAGAAATTTATAAATTAGGATTTTGAAATGTGCATATTTCTCAAGATGTTAAGATAAAAATCTTATTGTTATTTTAACCTTCAGTTATAGTTAATAAAATTGAGTATGTTTATAAGTTCAGTTCAGTATATATATATGTGTATTAGCTATTCATATTTTTTATTTTATATTCTCTATTTGTATTAACATCACTGGAACTTATTCTGTCATATTCATTGTGAATGCATAATTCATTTTTGTGGTTTTTATTTTAAATCTAGTTTGGTGTACTTTGTCTGCCAAAAACAAATCTGTGGTGAAGGTTATCTGTCTTTTTCTCTATAGGTTTTGGATTTTGTGTCCAGAAAGAATTTTCAAATAAGATCATAAATGGCATGCTTTTCCATTTTTTCAGCAAATTTGAATCTGTATCACTTTTATGTTTTGAAATATATTGACATTCACTTGTAGTTTAATGTTTAATAATTCATCATAAATTTTCCATATATACTTGAAAATACAATGTAGTGTCTGTTTTCTGGGGCCACGGTTTTTAATATGTATATAATAAATTGCCTCCATATTATTTGGGTCTTAGTCTGTGTCCATATTTCATGTTGTCTATTTGGTTTGTAAGGATTTAGTGGCTAGTTATAATTTTAACATCATTGTGTGATATACATGTTCCTTATCCATTCATCCATTAATAGAAGATTGTTTCCCTGTCTTATCTATTATAAATATTCAGTTTTGAGGGGTTCCTTCAAATTTTCAGTTTGTTTTTCCTATTTCTCTGTAAAATGAGATTGGGTCCTTGGTAAGAACTTCATTGAACGTATAGATAGCTTTGGGTAGTATAGCCATCTTAACAATGAAAAACTATTCAACCTTATTCAACCTTGACAAACAAGAAAATCCTGCCATTTGTGACAACATAGACGGACCTTGAAGGCATGATGCCGAGTGGAATAAGTCAGACTTGGAAAGGCAAATACCGTGTGATCTCACATATATGGAATCTAAAAACATCAAGCTTAAAGAAACAAAGAGTAGAATGGTGGTTGCTAGGGGCTGGAGGATGAATGGGAAGATGTTGATCAAAGGGTACAGATGTTCAGTTATATGATGAATAAGTTCTGGGCTAAAGCACATAATAGTTACCATAGTGAACAATATTGTATTGCACACTCAAAAGTTACCATGAGAATAGAGATTTACCTTTCTTACCATAACAACAAGAACAAAGTGGCTACTGTGTGAGGTGAAGTATGTGTTTACTAACATTGTGCTAAGCCTCCAGCAATATGTACATGCTTACATTATCACACTGTATACCTTAAGTTTAAATAATGTTGCATTTCAATTATATATCAATAAAGAAGTGGAGGGAAAAAATTTTAAAAACTTTAACATCAGTATGATTTTGTTATCTTCTCCAATATAATTTCTATAGATGGTATTTGATAAATATTGACTCCATTATTTGCTACACAAAATTCTGTCTTTTAAAACTAATTTATTCATTTGTTGAATTCTCTTCTTAATTTTGTATAGAAGTTTTCCCTTGCTTTCAAACTTCTATATTTTTATTTACAGTTTCTGATATGTTCTTTTTCTTTAAGACTATCACTTTTATGTTTATTAGTAAGATGTTTGGAGTTAATTCTACCCTTGTTGTTCAGTTGCTCTGTCATGTCCTACTGTTTGTGACCCGATGGATCACAGTACGTCAAGCTTCCCTGTCCTTCACCATCTTCTGGAGTTTGCTCAAACTCATCTCCATTGAGTCAGTGATGCCTTCCAAGCATCTCATCCTCTGTCACCCCCTTTTCCTCTTGCCCTCAATCTTTCCCAGCATCAGGGTCTTTTCAAATGAGTCAGCTCTTCACATCACGTGTCCAAAATATTGGAACGTCAGGTTTAGCATCAGTCAGGACTGATTTCCTTTAGGACTGACTGGTTTAAACTCCTTGTAGTCCAGGGGACTGTCAAGAGTCTTCTCTAGCATCACAGTTCAAAAGCATCAGTTCTCTGGTGCGCAGCCTTATGGTCCAACTCTCACATCCATACATGACTACTGGGAAAACCATAGCTCTGACTATGTGGACTTTTCTCAGTCGAGTGATGGTTCTGCTTTTTAATAAGCTGTCTATGTTTGTCATAGCTTTTCTTCCAAGGAGCAAGCATCTTTTAATACTTTATGCTTTTTGCTTCACATGTGCCTTTGCTTTCTCTCTCTTACTGTAGCTTCTGAATGTGCATGCACCATGTGTGTGTGTTTGTTTTCCTGCTTAAAATTTCAATTTTTTCCTTTAAATTATTATGACTGGTGTTAACATCTATATCTTTAATAACACTCCTAAGCTTCTATTATTACATTTAGAAGACTTAAATGGTTGCATGATTCTTATTTTCTTATTCTAAGCATTGACAATCAGCCATGAAAGAGCAGTGAATTTATCATCTAATTTATTATTTTCCCTTCCATTATTCTATTTTTGTTTTGTTTTATTTTTTCTGTAATATTATTATTTATTACATTTCAAGTTTTTAAACCATAATTGTTTTGAGAAGGACTCAGTTTCTGTGTTTACTGATTTCTCTCATGTAAAAGATAAACCTTCATACTTGACAGTTTGTTTGAGTATACTTAATTTTTTACCTTTTCTGAGTATTCTTTAGACATGTCTTCACAATTTACTCACCCTATGTGCACATCTAAGGCTAGACTGATTCCCCTTGAACAAAAAAGTTTTAACTTGCAAAGTCAAGGTAATCCATGCCCCGTACGTTCCAAACAAAATTTGGTTCTTGTCTGGGTCTTAGGAAATAAACCTCTGAGCCTTTGGAATATGCTGTCTGATAGGAGTATCTGTACCTGAGGACTTTCAACCATGCCATATGGACTATGTTAATAATATGATTTATGTTGGGAGCCTGGGACTATAGGTATTGGCTTGAATTTTGGAGGGATGGAAGTCTAATATCAGCCATGCCAATCAGCACACTAATGTAATAACCCCTAAAGACAGGCCTGGACACTGAGGTTTAGGTGAATGAGATTTGCTGGTTGGTAATATTCTATACGTGGTGTCACACATGTTTCTGCACATTTGGTGTATGAAGGGGAGAAGTGAGTGCTATCTGCAAAACTCTAATAGCAGAGGAATACTGGAAGCTTTTCCTAATGTCTCTGGAATTCTGTCCTAGAAGGTTCTTTCCTCTGCTGGTTTTAGTCAGTATTATTTCACTGTAATAAAGCATAACCATGAATACCACAGCTTTTCTTAGTTCTATGGGTCCTACCAGTGAGTCGCTGAACTTGACTGTGTTCTTGGAACCGCCCCCTCCACCACAGCCTCTGAAATTCTTGGCTTTGAGGGCAGGCATGGGTGTTTTTCCATTTTAGGAAACTGTTAATCTCATTATTTTGATTTCAAATGTGTTTCTATTTCAACACTTCTCTGTCTTCTTTTTTATTTATTTGGCCATGTCATTTGGTCATAGTTGCAGCATGTGGGATCTTTAGGTGAAACATGCATGCTCCAGTTCCCTGACCAGGAATGCAGTCCAAGCCCCCTGCATTGGAAGCTTGGAGTCTCAACCACTGGACCACCAAGGAAGTCTCTCTTTATTTTTGAAGGATATCAATTAAGGTTGTGTTAACTTTGAGTTTTTGGTCATCTATATTTATTTTCTCTAGTCATTTGTAGCCTGGGTTGATTTTCATCCCTTTTTATCTGTGTGCTTTTTCAGAAATATATTCCATGTTCCTCTCTGTTTACAGCTGTGCTTGTTTCTTTTTGCTTGATCTAAGTGAACATAATTTCTATTTTTTTAATTTTCTCTTCCCTTATTTTCTGAACTCTTCTGTCAGCATTCTTACATTTACCTTTCTATATTTTCTTTAAATTTTTATTTCAGACAAACCATATTTTCATTGATTTCTCATAATGTTTACCCACAAATTTGTAACAGTTTTTCTGATATGTAATTGGGGAGGGGTGTATATCTTTTTTCCCCTCCACATCTTTTCCTCTTTGATGTTCCTTTCTTTTCTTTCAATATCTTTTCACAAATTCTATGCTGGTTCCTTTGTAAATTTTTTTTTTTTTTCACTTTTGAAATGCAGGGTTACTTTTTTGGGGCTGGCTATTTGTTGAAGGATGGTTTGAGTGAGACTAAAGACTCAGGTCAATAGGCCACATGGACTTTGGCCCATTTTCTCTGAAATCTTTCCCATGAATACTCTCCCTGAGGATAATTCTCTGCTCTGGTATTGAAGGAAATAAGTAGAGAAAGCCCTGAAGCCTTGTATGTTCCTGTCCCCTGCAGTGATTTAACATTTACTTCTGCTGATCTGATCAAGACTATCCTTAGCAGTGATTTCCACATGCTTTTTCTTTTCTGACTTGCCCTATTGAAGAGTAAGCCACATCTCACAAAGAAGCAGATCTTTGTGTTTCTTTTTTAACCTCCTCTCCAATCTGTACTATTCTGGGATGTTCCCTAAGCTCTTTTATATACACAGATCAGCAACAAATTTTGATTTTGTCTCTCAAGATGTATCTTGCTAATTGACCAAGGCCCATTTAGGAGAGCTCATCTACATTCTTTTTGGTAGTTTCCAAAGATGTTTGCTACAACTAAGAGTTAAGTACCTCACACATTTACTACATGTTAAAATAAAAGCAAATCTCAGAACAAGCATTGCCCTATATATAAAAGACAACAAACACTTATTAGAGAGGAAACATAAAATATATCATAAACTCTGTTTTAGGAGTCTGACAAAAATCCCAGTTCTCTGTCCTTTTAGGTACTTTGAATCACAACATCAAATGAAGACTCCATATAAAGCTGAAAATAATATTCTAGAAGCAAGATTATCCTTAAGATTACCATCAGGAAAACCTTCAGAATGAATTTCTAGATGCAAGAATTTTCAGTGAGGAAGTTTCTCACTTGCCTAGATTGTTAATACTATTAGAGAGTAATAACATTTTTAGCTTTTCCAAACCTACTGAATTTTAAAATTGTGAATCCACTTCTAATATTCATCATGTTGTTTGACAAATCAATGTTTTCACTAATAAAAACACTTAATATATATATTATATATTCTTTCTTAGAAATATATTTTCTCTTCTGTGTTTTTCTTCCTCTGCTCAATAATTTTTTGTGTTAATTGTTTTCTTAGTTTGATATAATTTCATAGTTACAGTAAATGTGTAAGAATTATATCCAACCCAAGAACATATGTTCAGTTCTGCAGACTGAAAAAATAAATTATTTTTTATTACCCTACTATTTTTGAAGAGCACATGGCTCTTACTTTAGAAAATACCCTTTTTTTGAGTTTGCCTGGAGTGCCCTAATCATTACAGGTTATACAATTTGACAGGAATACTACAGGATGTATTTTGCATTCTTCGAAGTACATGATAACTGTTTGACCTTGATCTGTCAACTGCAAGGTGGAAATCCAAGAGAGCCAGTGGTGTAGCTCCACTCGAGTCTTAAAGCTTGAGAAACAGGAGCTCTTAAGCTGGTAGTTCTAGTCCAAGTTCAAAGGCCTGAGAACCAGACTCCAATGGTATAAGTTCCTGTTCAAGGGCAGGAGAAGACTTACTCCAGCTCAAGCAATCAGGCAGAGAGAGAGAACTTTCCCTTATTCTGCCTTTTGTTCTATTCATTCCCTCAGCAGATTACATAAATATCTATTGTAGCCATGCATTCCCGGATACAAACTCACTCAGAAGGACAATGCAGATAGTGGAGTGCACTTTATTACATCGTCGGCCCCAAGGCAGAGTCTCCTCTTAGCCAAGGACCCTGACCAGTTTTTGTGAAAACCTTATATACCTTAAATGTATAAGGTTCCCTGAAACTAGTCTGAACAAAGGAAAAAGAAAGATACAATCAAAGTTAACCCGTGATTCATATGCCTTAAGCCTAAGTAGTTAACAGTGGACAATTATCAATAGGCCTGTGGTCATACCCCAATAAGCATAATAGAATGTATGATTCTATTATGTTACACAGATAGTTAGGGTATTCTTTTAGGTGATGGAGAGCCCTGGGGCTCTTCCTTTCAGGGGCCTGGTTTTCCAGTTGGTGTGTCGTTTCCATAGATATTGGGCATATACCTCAAAGTCCATAGTCCAGCCCAAGATGGAGTCCTGTTTCCAGGATAGAGCCATTTCTGTTTCCTCCTTCATGCCCACTGATATTGGAGCAGGCAATTTGTTATACTCAGTCTTCTGTTTCAAATGTTGATCTCATCTGGAAACATCCCCACAGACAGAAATAACGTTTAGCCAAACATCTGGACATCTCATGGTCCAGCCAAGCTGACACATAAATTTAATTGTCAATAAATTTTATCATTTGTGAGCCCAGAGATTTGGGATATTTACTAGATTCTTTTCTGTACTCACCTACCCCCTCCAACACCAAATGATTCACAAAGAGACATAATTAATCTTTCCCTTAAGATTTTCATTTCTATCTTCTCTTTTTCATTATCTCTGTGATGATCCTAGAGAAAAACTTTGCAATTTTATATTTTACTGTAGAGACTTTAACTAACCTCTCAATCTCCAACTCTATCCTTCAATCCATTCTTCATGTAGCTGTCAGTTTTAGTATTCTATATGGTTCTGACAATAACAACTTTGCTTCTTTTGCACACCACAGCTAGGATAGTGATTAAGGCATCATAAATATTCTATAAGTATTGGTTGAATAAAAGAGTAACATGCAAACTCGAAACTGTAATGTCCAAGCTAAAGCCATTCCATTGTTTCTCACAGGTTTATACTTTGGCCTAGAAAGCAAAATGAAGGCTTACTTGGAGCAAATTTATCATCCATCACCCTTTAATATCCTTTGCTTCAGTGATATAAAATTATTATTTTTCATATAACCCATCAATCTTTCATATATGCTGTTACTTTGACCCTTCCACTCTTTTTCTGAACTAGCTATAAACTAACTTATACTTCAAAAAATGCAGCAGCTCAGTTCTTACTTAATCACCATGCACCCCTGATGTCATGTAGACATATATTTTTCTGTCTTCAGTAACATACTTCATCAGAGCACTTAGTTCACTGAACTGTAATTACTGTCCTATTTTTCTGTCTCCTTTTGGGTAAAGGCCATTTATTATTTATGTTTTCATCACCAGTTTTATAACTGAGTACTTGTTATAGGTAGACAATCAATATATATTTGTTGAAAAAGTGAATTCTGAATCTTACATGTCAAATAACCCTTCACCCCATATCTACTTTTAGTAGTTCAGTTCTACTTATCCTTATAAACTGTTTTCATCTCTTCCAGGAGAAACAGTCTATTTTCCTTCTTGGAATTCAATAATCCCTCTTTGCTCTCATCACTCAATGTTTGTCATTATTAAAACATTTAAATCAATCTGATTTGTGCTATAAATGACTATTTGTTTTTCTATCTCCCCAAGTGAACTATAAACCCTATGACAATAAAATCTATGTCATTGTTCTCACTAGATATACTATAATAATTATATTAACAATAGTACCTTAAGGAAAAAGCAGTATTATATTGACAATTGTCAGAGCATTATTACAGAAACAAACCACTGGAGCCAGTTGTGGAACTGAACACTTTAGGGGCAGTATTTTTATGAAGAATAAAAAGAAAATCACATTATATTATAGAATTGACTTCTTTGTAAAATTTGCTATGCTAGACATAATCTGATTGGACATAATCTTTGTGGTAGGAGCATAAAGGCATTTCATGTTCACCTTACATGTTCTTTGCTTTCTGAGAATTATAAGTTAAGTACATATTGTGGAAGATATTACTGCTTGTAGTTTCTTCTCACATTTTTAATAATAACTCACACTTTGTAAATTTTGTTTATGCACATTACTTCATGCTAATACTTAATATTTTGTAAAGTAGGAGAGGGAACTGAGGTTCAACGAATTCAAGTTATTTCCCTAAACTCTGTCATATTATTAATTACTACAGAAATGTGCAATTTTATTATCATGGTGATACAGGCAGAGAGAAAAAAGAAGTAATGATTTGAGATATGATTTAAGTTTACATTTTCTTTTTTTTCTTTAAATTTGTGGGGCAACTGCTAAGAAAGCTTTTCCTGGTGTAAAAACTAACTTTTACACCAGGTGCTGTTACACTGAAACATATTCAAAATTGTTCAACAGAAGTAAAGTAATGCAAGTTTCAAACATCAAAGGAGTTTCCATTTCTCATCTATTAAAATAGTAAATATATATTTTAAATCCCTCAATAGAAAGTTGACATAAGGTCAGTTATTTAACCAATATTTAGAATATGAGATGCCAAGTGGATAAAGTACAAAGGAATCTGAATTTTCCATCATCCTATTTGGTTTTGTGATTTAGGAAATTAATCAAAAGTTATCAGATATCTTATACCTTGTGTGTGTCCAGGGTTGGGAGTTGGTAACATCTAACAGAAAAAGAGGTCTCCTGGACCTGAATTAGGGTGGTGTTCACAGAGCAGGACTAAGGGTAGAAAGCTTGGGTAACAACGTTAAATCATTGCCTCATATAGAAGTGCTTCTCATTCATAATTTGGAAGAAATGGTAGTATTAGCAAACCCAGCACTGAACAGTAAAACAAAGTGATTAGTGAATCTTGAACTTTACACTTCTGTCATCCCAGGTCCAGTGCATATTTTGCTCTGTCCAATACCACAACTATACAAGTTATTTTCACACATCCACTGACTATTAACTGCTGAGTGAATTATACCCTGCAAAACATCATGATTCTATAATAGCTTCCCTACAATTTTAGGAATATATCCTTTTTCTCATTTTGAAACACTGACATCTCTTATAAAGTAAATAATGCTACATTTTAGGTTGCTAACTATTGTTAGTAAGGCATTCTATTTATATACATTATCTTTTGAATTCTTAATTCAACTACACCATGAATTATATATAATTCTTCATTCTCATTGTTACCACTTTAGTTTAGGCCCTTACCATTACATGCCTGATCAACAACAGTGTTGGGAATTGGTAACTCCCAATAAAATATAAATGATTTTATTTATAAACTAACAGATATCCTGAATATCTTATTTTGTTCAAACTTTCTAAAGAACTACATTGATCATCTATAACAACTATAATGAGTCCATACTAAATAAGAAAAAGTACCAAAAGCACTTTACATATATTTAATTTTCACTATTTTCATGTCTTAGAAGGGTAATATATGGGTTATTTTTGGGGGTTCTAAAAATGTCAAAGTAGTATTTATAACTTCAAAGAAGAAAAGAAAAACAAAAATTCAATAAGAAATAAAAAAGGAAAGAAAGAAAAAACAGGAAGGAATATTAATTTGAGAACTCATCATAATCCACACTATTTTCATCTCATGCTCAAATTCTCAGTCTGATACCTGTGGGGGTAAAAACACTGAATAAAAGAAAGAGCAGTGATTCTCCTAACTAGTCATTCATTTCATTCACACTATGTAAACATGTAGCAGAAAACCTATACACAAAGTTCAGTTAAAATCTATCTATCTACTCTTTGTCTGCCCCATCATTCCCACTCATATTTATAAGAAAACAGATCACAATTAATTTATACAAATTTTAATATAAAAATAAATTGTTGACAATTAAGGTACATTACAGATTGAATGGTTTATCTTAGGAGATGTTCAAAGTTAGTTATCAAAGTTAGAAACAAATGCTGTTTTGTATATGAAGCAATTGAAATATCCCTCTTGACACCCTAACTGAAAAATAGGTTCAAATTTTGAGTCAATGAAAAATCCCTTTATAACAACATAAAGACAGAATCATTATATGGATATTGTATTTTCTGAGACTAAACTGTGAATACATATAATTTATTTTAGAATAGATAAAAATCTTGGGCTGGGACTCCAGTCATAGCAAAGATCTTAGTCATATTAACCAACTTTAATTTTGTACTGTTAATTTTTAAGCATCTCTGCAAATGTACTAGACATGAATCACATTTTTAAAAATACATCTTCAGTTTTGTTGTCATTTTTTTTCCAGTAACTGAAATGAAGTCTGTACTATCTGGATAATTTAGGGACTAAAATGAAGCCATAATCTAATGACCAGTAAAGTTCAGTAAATGTTCTGATGCATTTCTTTACTACCAGGAAATAATAAATAGTAAGCTAATTTCCATTACAGCTAATTTCTAGTATGAATAAAATATTAATGCAATAATAAACTATAATATAATAATACATGAGAGGGAAATAGAGTTTAATTTCTTTCTACGTAAGGAGTGCTTTTCATTTGCCCTAAAGTTTAAAATATTTCTTGATTACAGAGGTCATTTTTAAAGGTGATATACTAGAGTAGGTAGCCTTTCCTTTCTCCAGGGGACCTTCCCAACCCAGGGATCAAACCCAGGTCTCCCATATTGCAGGCAAATTGTTTATCAGCTTCCCCACAAGGGAAGGCCAAGAATACTGGAGTGGGTAGCCTATCCCTTCTCCAGGGGATCTTTCCAATCCAGGAATCAAACTGGGGTCCCCTGCATTGCAGGTAGATTCTTTACCAACTGAGCTATCAGGGAAGCCCTAAGATGATATAAGAAAGTTTCAAATTAAATTAAAAATTTGAGAAGTAAATATCACCTAATTAAAAATTAATAAATAATAGATAATCCAGTTGAAATATCATATGAATCCTACAAGTATATTAGTATTAAAATTTTAGATTAACATGAGGTATCTCTATTAATATGACAATAACATATTTTAAAATATATTTAAATTAAAGCAACATATTTTTCTAAAAACTAAAATTCGTTTTTATATAATCATTCTAATGTCATTCATACCTTTACCTCTTCAATCCAATTCCTTGTAAAAATATGCCGCTCATTATATGAAGGAAATTGATTTCATGATCACTTTCATAATGACAGCAACACCTCCAAACATCAGCCTGTCGCTATATTTCTGTTTAATCTCTTTGGAGTGTTCTGAAAGGAAATAAAAGCTGAAGAACCTAAAGAATTACTACAGAATCCATGAAAATGAAGAATTTACAGTTTGTCCTTCAACATCATCATGATATCTGTGTCTTATTCCCGAAACTCAGCAGTTATAAAATTGTATGATTACTTCTGCCCATATAGTAGAATTCAAACTCCTCAGAAAGTAACCTGGTGTTCTGTGACAACCTAAATGGGTAGGATGGGGTGGGGATGAGAGGTGGGAAGAAGGTGCATGAAGGAGGGGATATATGTATGCTGATGGACTTCTCTGGTGGCTCAGATGGTAAAGCATCTGCCTACAATGTAGGAGACCGGGGTTCAATCCCTGGGATGGGAAGATCTCCTGGAGAAGGAAATGGCAACCCACTCCAGTATTCTAATCTGGAAAATCCCATGGACGGAGGAACCTGGTAGGCTATAGTCCATGAGGTTGCAAAGAGTCAGACACAACTTCACTTTCACTTTCACGGCTGATTCAAGTTGTTGTGTGGAAAAAACCAATACAACATTGTAAAGCAATTATCCTCCACTTAAAAATGAAAAAGCATTTTATGCGTGGCCTCAGCTAATTTTTCAGCCTAATCTCCATTTGGAGAACAATTAACAAAGAAACAAGACACATGAAAGAACTGGCAAAAACACAGGACAATACAACATGTATTTCTTAATGCAATGGGTACAGGGCCCAACTGCTAATCCACTGTCAATAGGGAAGAATAATTAGAGCTTCTTGTAGAAAATAGTAAATAAACACTGTTTGGAAGGCAAACTAGATATAAACTGGTTTATGGGAGAGAGAACACCATTTCTGTGAAGATACATTAAAGGAGGGGTGATTATGATGTGAACACTGTAAAATATTAATATCAACCTGAATACTTTAGTTGTATTAATATTTTAAAGTAACTGGAATTAGAGTTTGGTGAATAGACAGAAAACAGATTATAAAAGACTATAAAATTAATTTTAAAGTGTCTTGATCAGTTTCAGGAGGATGAACAAGAAATCATATATAATTCTTTTCCTAAGTTTAATTTCAAAATGTGTGATTTTCCTCCTTCTTTATTCATTTGAAATTATTATTAAGCTTCTGAACATCTTTGTTAAATGTCTGACATAGTTATAACATTACCCAGTTTTGGAAAAATAAAATTCATGGCTCACAACCATAAATGTCTTACAGGAAAGAAGTATCATCATTTCTTCAACAAATATTTGCTGAGTAATTTCCATCACTGGGCACCCTTCTCAGGAAAGTAGAATACAAAACAATGAAGTCAGAGGACTATGGCAAACTAGAGAATTCCTGCCTAGTTTAAATTCTCTCCATTTATTTAAAACAAGTCAAACAAGCAAACCTGGTAATTTCCTCTTTTGACCTATCCTGACTCCTACCTAAATATATCCCTGAACTGAGCCTTTGTAGCTAAGAATGACTTGAGTTTTTCAGAGTCTGAAAAATCTTAGATAATATATAAGAAATAATCATTTTGAGGTTTGTTTCTTTCAGAGCACTCAGTTTTAGAAGGCATCAATGCTGGATTCTGGACATACAACATGGAGAAAAGTTTGAAATATAGTCAAACAGCTAATCCTTTTTCTATTTTCTCTTCAAAATATTGCCATCTGTCAGTTGCCTAGTGAAAAGTAAAGCTAATTTACACCTCTCTGAAATTTCTTTAACATCAAGTCCTCTTTTTCAAGAAACTGCTGAGATCTTGCCATAGTTATAGACACACTACGTCTTTGAAAGGTGATCAGAAGAATTTAGCTACTTTTAATTTCTGTAGAAATGAGAGGCCAGTGAGATGAGAAGACTATGAAGGAAATAAAAATGTTATGATGTGTTTTTCCTTTTGTATGTGTTTGTTTGTAAAAGTGGTTTAATCAAATGTGTCATCAGTTAAAAATAGCCAACTGTAAGAAAATATCAATTGACAGCCACATTAGAAATCTACATAAGTTATGTCATTCAAAATGAAGCAAAAAACACACGATTACTTTTTGCTTCCTAGTAGTGAAATGATATTAGCTCCTTGTGTAAGATCTGGTCATATTTGAATGTATTATATCAAAAAAAAAATCTAAAAATTCTACTAAAAATGTTACTGTTTATATAAACATCACTGTTTAATAGGTTTATGTGCAATTTTATATGTGGGAAATAGACACATAAAAACTGAGGCAATTTTTTACCAAGCTAAACATTACAGATTTGATAAAGAACTAAGTTTCAATATTATCAAAATGAAAAAAAAAACTAGTATATTAAATTGAATTAAGTCAATATAATTTGCTGATTAATAAACACAAATGTTTATAGGATCAAATAACTGAGTTACAAAATATTTTAATAAATACTTTTCCTACTTTTTACCTCATTTGAGGAAATAGGATAATACATTGCTAGTTAGTATCAGATATAAGAGTAAAACCATTGTTTTCATATTTTACTAGACAAGAATCCATTAACTCCTCCACTTTTAAGGCTTGGTACATTTGATTTTGTTACTCCAGACAGGTTATGTGACTTGGTCAAGGTATGATGACCATTTTACTGTAATGGTGGCAGTGGACTCGATCTAACTCACCTGCTATGAACCTCAACCAAATGCTCTTTCCACTGTATATGCTGATTAATACTCATGTTTACATTTTTTCATGCAGTAGGTATGCTTCCTACATAATCAATATTTCTCTTCTTACTAGTCATAAATTTATTCACCAAACCAGTGGAAAATTTAATAAAGGAATAAGAAAATCAATTAGTGATAGCTGCATATGAGTTACCCTTTAAGATTGTGCTGACTAATATTAAACTTACAACAGGAAATTATTTTTAAAAAATATTTAATTTCCTATAAACACCAAAATTACAAAATATGGTTCTTGCTTATGCTTAGTGAAACACATATTTGTACATATCTATACACAAATTAACTTTAGATGTACTATATACACATGTATTTATAAGCAAAAATTATATGCAGAGTAAAAGACTATAAAATATGTGAGGATTCATGACATCAATTATTTTATCCACTGGACATATTCTTGATAATATGTAGTTACTGCAGAGAGAAAAACATTTCAGTTCAGTCGCTCAGTCATGTCCGACCCTGAGACCCCATGAATTGCAGCACGCCAGGCCTCCCTGTCCATCACTAACTCCCGGAGTTCACACAAACTCATGTCCATCGAGTCGGTGATGACATCCAATTATCTCATTCTCTGTCGTCCCCTTCTCCCCTGCCCCCAATCCTACCTAGCATCAGAGGATTTTCTGAGTAAACTCTTCACATGAGGTTGCCAAAGTATTGGAGTTTCAGCTTAAGCATCAGTCCTTCCAAAGAACACCCAGGACTGATCTCCTTTAGAATAGACTGGTTGGATCTCCTTGCAGTCCAAGGAACTCTCAAGAGTCAACTCCAACACCACAGTTCAAATCAACAATTCTTTGGTGCTCAGCTTTCTTCAAAGTCCAACTCTCACATCCATACATGACCACTGGAAAATCCATAGCCTTAACTAGATGGACCTTTGTTGACAAAGTAATATCTCGGCTTTTCAATATTCTATCTAGGTTGGTCATAACTTTCCTTCCAGGAGTAAGTGTCTTTAAATTTCATGGCTGCAATCACCATCTTCAGTGATTTTGGAGCCCAAAAAAATAAAGTCTGACCCTGTTTCCACTGTTTCTCCATCTATTTCCCATGAAGTGATGGGACCAGATACCATGATCTTCATTTTCTGAAAGTTGAGCTTTAAGCCAACTTTTGCACTCTCCTCTTTCACTTTCATCAAGAGGCTTTTTAGCTCCTCTTCACTTTCTGCCATAAGGGTGGTGTCATCTGCATATCTGAGGTGATTGATATTTCTCCCAGCAATCTTGATTCCAGCTTGTGCTTCCTCTAGCCCAGCATTTCTCATGATGTACTCTGCATAGAAGTTAAATAAGCAGGGTGACCATATACAGACTTGATGTACTCCTTTTCCTATTTGGAGCCAGTCTGTTGTTCCATGTCCAGTTCTAATAACTGTTGCTTCCTGACCTGCATACAGAATTCTCAAGAGGCAGGTCAGGTGGTCTGGTATTCCCATATCTTTCAGAATTTTCCACAGTTATTGTGATTCACAGTCAAAGGCTTTGGCATAGGCAATAAAGCAGAAATAGATGTTTTTCTGGAACTCTCTTGCTTTTTCCATGATCCAGCAGTTTTGGCAATTTGATCTCTGGTTCCTCTGCCTTTTCTAAAACCAACTTGAATATATGGAAGTTCACAGTTCATGTATTGCTGAAGCCTGGCTTGGAGAATTTTGAGTGCTACTTTACTAGCATGTGAGATGAGTGCAGTTGTGCAGTAGTTTGACCAGTCTTTAGCATTGTCTCTCTTTGGGGTTGGAATGATAACTGACCTTTTCCAGTCCTGTGGTCACTGCTGAGTTTTCCAAATTTGCTGGCATATTGAGTGCAGCACTTTCACAGCATCATCTTTCAGGATTTGAAATAGCTCAACTAGAATTCCATCACCTCCACTAGCGTTGTTCATAGTGATGCTTTCTAAGGCCCAAATGCCTTCTCATTCCAGGATGTCTGGCTCTAGGTGAGTGATCACACCATCGTTACTCTCTGGGTCATGAAGATCTTTTTTGTACAGTTCTTCCGTATATTCTTGTCACCACTTCTTAATATATTCTGCTTCTGTTAGGTCCATACCATTTCTGTCCTTTATCGAGCCCATATTTGCATGAAATGTTCCCTTGGTATCTCTAATTTTCTTGAAGAGATCTCTAGTCTTTCCCATTCTGTTGTTATCCTTTATTTCTTTGCATTGATTGCTGAGGAAGGCTTTCTTATCTCTCCTTGCTATTCTGTGGAACTCTGCATTCAGATGCTTATGTCTTTCCTTTTCTCCTTTGCTTTTCATCTCTCTTCTTTTCACAGCTATTTGTAAGGCCTCCCCAGACAGCCATTTTGCTTTTTTGCATTTCTTTTCCATGGGGATGGTCTTGATCCCTGTCTCTGTACAATATCATGAACCTCCATCCATAGTTCGTCAGGCACTCTATCTATCAAATCTAGTCCCTTAAATCTATTTCTCCCTTGTACTGTATAATCATAAGGGATTTGATTTAGGTCATACCTGAATGGTTTAGTGGTTTTCCCTACTTTCTTCAATTTAAGTCTAAATTTGGCAATGAGGAGTTCATGATCTGAGCCAGTCAGCTCCCGGTCTTGTTTTTGCTGACTGTATAGTGCTTCTCCATCTTTGCGTGCAAAGAATATAATCAATGTGATTTCATTGTTGATCATCTGGTGATGTCAATGTGTAGAGTCTTCTCTTGTGTTGTCAGAAGAGAGTGTTTGCTATAACCAGTGGTTTCTCTTGGCAAAACTCTATTAGCCTTTGCCCTGCTTCATTCTGTATTCTAAGGCCAAATTTCCCTGTTACCCCAGGTGTTTCTTGACTTCCTACTTTTGTGTTCCAATCCCCTATAATGAAAAGGATATCTTTTTTGGTTGTTAGTTCTAAAAGGTCTTGTAGGTCTTCATAGAACCATTCAACTGCAGCTTCTTCAGCTTCTTCAGAGAAAAACAGGGTATACATAATTTCAATATATTTTTAAAGTAACTATCTCTGCCTGGGAATTTCCAAAACCCTATGCTTACACAAAACCACCATAGATGTATAGTGTGATAGAAGAAGCTTTACCTTCTCATTTTTCAAATCTTATGTGCATGTTTGTGCTTGATTTCTCAGTGGTGTCTGACTCTGCATGACCCTTTGCCCTGTAACCTGCCAGGCTCCTACCTTCATGGAGTTTCCAGGCAATACTGGATGAGTTGCCACTTCCTCCTCCAGGGATCTTCCTGACCCAAGGATGAAACCTGTCTCTCCTGCATCTCCTGCATTGCAGATGGATTCTTTACCCACTGAGCCACCAGGGAGATGAACAAAATCAAATTTATAAAGACAAATTGTACCAGTTAGAAAAATAATCCTTTTTCTCTTCCTGTTGGTTTGGTTTTACAAAGAAAGTCAGAATGGCCAGTGGAAAATTTCTGTTTCCAATTGACTAAATCCATGACCATTTTCCTCTTTGAAGGACTCTTTTCTTAGGATTTCTAAATTCACCCAGCATAAGGGAGCAGAGACAAGAAGCAAAAATTATTCAAATGGATTATTAGATGTAGTAGTGAAAGAGGTGATCCCCTTATTCCTTTGTTTCCATGTCTAGGAATTCAGGCTATAATGACTACAGCATATATTGGCTCTGGTTTCAGGAGTATGTCAAAGCTTCTAGAAAAATGTAGGAAAAAAATGCAGGTGTTTGTCCTCTAAGCAGGTGTCACAGCTCTTATTTTAGCTTGGTTTCCTATCATTTAATCAAGCTAGCTGCTTCTAGATGATGTGACTCAGAACAGAAATAATAAATTATTTGCATAGGAACCAATTGTCATTATTCCTTTTCTAAAAAAAAAAAAAAAAAAGGCCCTGTTTGAATGCCTAAAAGCTGAAACTGAAATTAAGATTCTTGTAAAATTTATTTATAAAGCAAATTACTCTAAAAAGTGCTAAAGGGCAGGCACTTTAGGGGAAAAGCAAATTGAGCAAAGACATCATCTGAATCATAACTTTAGTTTAATCACACAGAGGGTTTAGAGTGAAAGTAGAACCACAGAGTTTGTTTCATCTTGAGGCAAGAGAATGTTCCATTATCCTTTGTATTATTATAAAGTGTGCTGAGTTCAATTCTCCAAATAATGAGAGAGCTGTGAAAAGTCAACTGGAATAACTGCTAGATTGTGTGCTTTGTTCCAGGAGAGGGTATTAGGTGTGGAACCAGCAGCATTTAACAGTGAGTTGATGTGTGCGATTCCATGGTGCTGTTAAAGAATATTGAAGTCCAATCATGTTAACACTAGCACTGAATCCAATCTCATTCTGAAATACTTTCTTTCCCTGTAAGGACAAAAGTTGCTGATCCTCCACAATGGGAGAGATCCAGTGTAATAAACTAGTCACTACATTGTTGACTGATGTTCAAGAATTGGTACTATTTCAGGGGATCAGAATTAATTTCTGATATTGGAAATTGTGTTCATAACAGTGTTGTGAACACAAAACGAAGTCCACG
Source organism: Cephalophus harveyi (assembly GCA_006410635.1). NCBI lineage: Eukaryota > Metazoa > Chordata > Mammalia > Artiodactyla > Bovidae > Cephalophus > Cephalophus harveyi. The sequence continues at coordinate 145,656 of SJYT01028649.1, read as the reverse complement.
TAACAGTGTTGTGAACACAAAACGAAGTCCACATCGTTTTGCCTATTGCCATGGAGACTTTGTTCAACAACTAATTATTGAAAGTCTCCTTGAATGTCAAAATCTTCTGATAGGCATTTATGTGATATACAAATATTTTCACCTTCTCCTAAGAGAATAATCCATATACTTCTCTAGATTTTCTAGGGCCTACTTTCTAATATCATCAAATCTAAATTTTTCCTGTTTGCCACTCTCTGGGAGGCAATGTAGATCCATAAATTAGGCCATCTGTCTTTTCACAAGAAATGGATAACCAAACTTATGTCTTATGATATGATCTTTATAAAGTAAGCTTGTAAGACAGCAGCTACCTAGTTATGGCCAATGATTTATACAAGTCCATACATAATCTGGATTGCAACTCTTTCTCTTCTGGGAATCTGTCAGAGGGACTTATTATAAAGTTGGAGCTTATCAAGGGGTCAAACACGAACAAATACCATAGGATTCTGAGTTACAGTCCTGAGTAATTTAATTCTGTCTTCTGGCTATGCTCAGGACTAGTCTGTATAAATCTCTTCTATTTTGAAATTTTAGATATTTCAGTGTCTATTGGGAATTAGGGAGCAACCCAAGGAGCGGTGGTTATGCGGGCACAGGAGGGCCTAGAGGAGCCATCCCACATTAAAGGTCTGGAAGTGCAGCAGTAAGGAGATGCCCCTCGTCCAAGGTAAGTAGCAGCGGCTGTGCTTTGTTGGAGCAGCCATGAAGAGATACCCCACGCCCAAGGTAAGAGAAACCCAAGTAAGATGGTAGGTGTTGCAAGAGGGCATCAGAGGGCAGACACACTGAAACCATACTCACAGAAAACTAGTCAATCTAATGACACTAGGACCACAGCCTTGTCTAACTCAATGAAACCAAGCCATGCCCGTGGGGCCACCCAAGATGGGCGGGTCATGGTGGAGAGGTCTGACAGAATGTGGTCCACTGGAGAAGGGAATGGCAAACCACTTCAGCATTCTTGCCTTGAGAACCCCATGAACAGTATGAAAAGGCAAAATGATAAGATACTGAAAGAGGAACTCCCCAGGTCAGTAGGTGCCCAATATGCTACTGGAGATCAGTGGAGAAATAACTCCAGAAAGAATGAAGGGATGGAGCCAAAGCAAAAACAATACCCAGCTGTGGATGTGACTGGTGATAGAAGCAAGGTCCAGTGCTGTAAAGAGCAATATTGCATAGGGACCTGGAATGTCAGGTCCATGAATCAAGGCAAATTGGAAGTGGTCAAACAAGAGATGGCAAGAGTGAATGTCGACATGCTAGGAATCAGCGAACTAAAATGGACTGGAACGGGTGAATTTAATTCAAATGACCATTATATCTACTACTGCAGGCAGGAATCCCTCAGAAGAAATGGCTGTCTCTTATACACATCTTTTTAAAGGTCAGATCATGAACTCCTTATTGCCAAATTCAGACTTAAATTGAAGAAAGTAGGGAAAACCACTAGACCATTCAGGTATGACCTAAATCAAATCCCTTATGATTATACAGTAGAAGGGAGAAATAGATCTAAGGGCCTAGATCTGATAGATAGAGTGCCTGATGAATATGGAATGAGGTTCGTGACATTGTACAGGAGACAGGGATCAAGACCATCCCCATGGAAAAGAAATGCAAAAAAGCAAAATGGCTGTCTGGGGAGGCCTTACAAATAGCTGTGAAAAGAAGAGAGGTGAAAAGCAAAGGGGAAAAGGAAAGATATAAGCATCTGAATGCAGAGTTCCAAAGAATAGCAAGAAGAGATAAGAAAGCTTTCCTCAGTGATCAATGCAAAGAAATAGAGGAAAACAACAGAATGGGAAAGACTAGAGATCTCTTCAAGAAAATTAGAGACACCAAGGGAACATTTCATGCAAAGATGGGCTCGAAAAAGGACAGAAATGGTCTAGACCTAACAGAAGCAGAAGATATTAAGAAGAGGTGGCAAGAATACAAAGAAGAACTGTACAAAAAAGATCTTCACAACCCAGATAATCATGATGGTATGATCACTCATCTAGAGCCAGACATCTTGGAATGTGAAGTCAAGTGGGCCTTGGAAAGCATCACTATGAACAAAGCTAGTGGAGTTGATGAAATTCCAGTTGAGCTATTTCAAATCCTGAAAGATGATGCTGTGAAAGTGCTGCACTCAATATGCCAGCAAATTTGGAATACTCAGCAGTGGCCACAGGACTGGAAAAGGTCAGTTTTCATTCCAGTTCCAAAGAAAGACAATGCCAAAGAATGCTCAAACTACCACACAATTGCACTCATCTCACATGCTAATAAAGTAATGCTCAAAATTCTCCAAGCCAGGCTTCAGCAATACGTGAAACATGAACTTCCTGATGTTCAATCTGATTGTACAAAAGGCAGGGGAACCAGAGATCAAATAGGCAACATCTGCTGGATAATGGAAAAAGCAAGAGAGTTCCAGAAAAACATCTATTTCTGCTTTACTGACTATGCCAAAGCCTTTGACTGTGTGGATCACAATAAACTGTGGAAAATTCTGAAAGAGATGGGAATACGAGACCACCTGACCTGTCTCTTGAAAAACCTATATGAAGATCAGGAAGCAACAGTTAGAACTGGACATGGAGCAAAAGACTGGGTCCAAATAGAAAAGGAGTACGTCAAGGCTGTATATTGTCACCCTGCTTATTTTACTTATATGCAGAATCCATCATGAGAAATGCTGGACTGGAAGAAACACAAGCTGGAATCAAGATTGCCAGGAGAAATATCAATAACCTCAGATATGCAGATGATACCACCCTTAGGGCAGAAAGTGAAGAGGAATTAAAAAGTCTCTTGATGAAAGTGGAAGAGGAGAGTGAAAAAGTTGGCTTAAAGCTCAACATTCAGAAAATGAAGATCATGGCATGCGGTCCCATCACTTCATGGGAAAAAGATGGGGAAACAGTGGAAACAGTGTCAAAGTTCATTTTTTGGGGCTCCAAAATCACTGCAGATGATGACTACAGCCATGAAATTAAAAGATGCTTACTCCTTGGAAGAAAAGTTATGATCAACCTAGATAGCGTATTCAGAAGCAGAGACATTACTTTGCCGACTAAGGTCCGTCTAGTCAAGGCTATGGTTTTTCCTGTGGTCATGTATGGATGTGAGAGTTGGACTGTGAAGAAGGCTGAGCTCCGAAGAATTGATGCTTTTGAACTTCTCCAACAGGAGAAGACTCTTGAGAGTGCCTTGGACTGCAGGGAGATCCAACCAGTCTATTCTGAAGATCAGCCCTGGGATTTCTTTGGAAGGAGTGATGCTAAAGCTGAACTTCAGTACTTTGGCCACCTCATGCAAAGAGTTGACTCACTGGAAAAGACTCTGATGCTGGGAGGGATTGGGGGCAGGAGGAGAAGGGGACGACCGAGGATGAGATGGCTGGATAGCATCAATGACTCGATGAGCGTGAGTCTGAGTGAACTCCGGGAGTTGGTGATTGACAGGGAGGCCTGGCGTGCTTCGATTCATAGGGTCGCAAAGAGTCGGACACGACTGAGCGACTGAACTGAACTGAATTGGGAATTAAATCTGCCATTTTAATACTCTATCATCCTGGTCATTGCACATGATAAAGAGTCAATACATATATACTCAATAAATTATTATATGATTTTAAATGGAATACATCAAAGTTGTGTAAGAATTAGCCTAAAATATTATACAATTTGGAGAAGGAAATGGCAACCCATTTCAGTACTCATGCCTGAAAAATTGCATGGAGAGAGGAGCCAGGCATATAGTCCAAAGTGTCACAAAGAGTTGGACATGACTGAGCAGCTAAGTACATACATTATACATTTTTCTTTTATTCTATGTTGCTTAGAAAAGATAAAATTACGTTCAATAATAAAAGAAACACCAACATTTTAATAAGTTTTTTTCTCATTTTTATGATTTTTTAAATGCTTAGAAATAATATATATGTGTTCCCTCACCTTTCATTAGCTAGAAATTAGTTCCATAGCAACTCCTAACTGCAAGACATGCTTGACAGTCGTAATAAAATATTTAGTACTAGTCAATAACAAATCACACAGAAAATAATAGATTTCCATCTATAAACTACATTTGAATTACTGAAAAAGAAAAGGACATTAATAAAAAATGAGGTAAAAAAAAAACAATAAGTAATTGAACATTTGGTCAAGACTGCTAAATTTTTACCAAATTTGCTCTTTCTTATTTCTGGTCACTCATGCCACTAGATTATTGTTATTTACACAAGTGGGCCAAAATTGGCCCCTGTGTATCGGCCTAAAATGGCCCCCAAGCAATTTACTCCTTTAAAACAGACTAGAATGACTAGCCAAAATCCTACCAGAATTCTGCCTTAATCAAGGAAGGGACAGAATCATGAGAAGTAACACACAAGTTTTAATGGACAACACTCACTCAGTGTTGCATGAGTGGACAAGTCCCTCCCAGAAAGACACCTTCCATAAAGGTGCACAGGGTCACTGCCCAGAAAGAGAGTAAAGCAAGGGATCTTTGCAGCGAGAAGGGAAACCAGAGATGAGGCTTTCTTGTCTCAGCATCAAGATGGGGAGTCACTGGGTTAGACAGCTCCTGAGGGCAAAAAAGTCTGAAGTCTTAAAGCTACAGGGTTTGTCTTACCTATGGCTGTTACTAAAGCAAATGTTAGGTGCCCTTTGCAGGGTTTGAAAAGTAGTTCTGGTCTAAATGGATAAAAAATATGTCTGTTTGGGCTATATTTACATCAATTATTGATAGATGTGTATGGATTTGAGTTTGGTGCTGGTAGGCTTTGGATTAAATTGTCTAAATACCTAGGGGTGGGATTCTTGGGGCATAAATGAATTTCTAACCTCTTACAAGACAGACAAGATGATTTCCAAAGTGGACCTATGATTTTACATTTCCACCCTGTATATCAGAGTTATAGTTCCTTTATATTCTCACCCACTCTGGGTATTGTTGCAGGTTTTAATTTTACCATTCTAAATGGTTTGGTTTACAAATATTTTCTCTTAGATTGTGACTTTTCTTTTAATTCCTTGAATAATTTTTGGGGGAGAATGGATGTTTCAAATGTTTCTTAAAAGTTTGATGTATCATTCTTAATAATTTTTTTATTGATTTTTACTCTTCTGAGTAGTTTTTATTTAATATATCCTCTTTTTTTCTAGGAGTTTTGGCTTTACATTTAGGTCTATGACTAATTTTAATTTATTTGTATGTATTTTACAAGGCATTACTATAAGTATTTTAAAATTGCTAGTGCTGATAAATAATTATAGCTTTATGATTATAATAAAGAGTAAAATGTCCTTTTGTTTTCATTTGAACATTTTCATTACATCTTAAATATTTCTGTATATTTATAATAAACACAACTATTCATCCAACTATTCATTCATCTTTCTCTGGAGGAATACAGTACTAAGCAGAGGGCAAGATCAAATATATGATTAAAATTATGACTAGAGCTGAAAAGAAAGTACAAATTATGAAGGGGAAAAGCAGCAGGATGTGAACTGATTCAAAGTGGCAGCTGCTGGGTGTGTGAATCAGAAAATCTTCATCTTTGATAAGAGATCTGTAAGTTAAGGATAATTTCTGTGTGTATGTGTGTGTGTGTGTGTGTGTGTGTGTGTGTGTGTGTTGTAGGACACTGTGTATCAAGGAGGATGGTATTCATTCCAGCATACTGAAAAACCCTAAAGTGGAAGAAAACAGTGAGAGTTCAATATATTCAGAGAAAATTGCAGGAGAGCACAGAGATAGGTGAGCATTGTAACATGTGTTTTGTTTTTTTTTTTTTTTTAATCATTCAGAACCTTTTGTGTGACACCATCAAAGGTTTTCAAGTTAAAGATGGACAACATTATATCATTAAATTTTAATTTTAAAATGATTACTATAGAAGCTATGTGGAACAGAGTGTGGAGGGCACAGAATAACATGTGTGGAAATACATTAGTACTTTTCTGAAAGCAGGAAATTAAAATTGCATGCATATTTATGAGGTAGATTAGCCAGAGCTTGGCAAGAGATTGGAAGAGTTAAGGAAAAAGGAAATGCCAAAGATAATCCCTGGTATTCAGGCTTACACAACTTTCATATATTTAAACAGGTAATGGTGTAAGTGGCTTAGGAAAAGTTTTAAAAACATTGATGGTTTTAAAAACATTGATATACAATATTTAAATAATATCTTAAAGAAAGAAAGAAAATTTATGGTAATAGTGCTAATTTCTGCTAAAGCACATGTCACATAAATTATGTGGAAATATATAATCTTTAGCATTTTCACAGGATAGTTATATATTTAAATAGAAATAGCTAGTTTTACTCATGCTTGTCCTATTTAGGCTTAACAAAAACAAAATAAGGAGACTGCTAATCTGAGTTATTTCCCCAATAGAAAGACCACACTACTTAAGCTTAAATATAGAAATTTGTGCTCATTTTAAGCATATGAGTTTAATAACTAAAATGGAATTAGTATAATGATATTATTTGGATTTATTCTTATTAGAGAACATGTCAGTACCTCATACTGCCCACCAATTTGGGGAAACAATTGCTAAGTAATATGATCTACTGTGAAAGCCAACTGATATGACATCTCAAGGAACTTGGGTTTCATGTTGCATTAAAAAAAAGGAAGGAATGTGGCAGTCACTTGATAGAAGTTTCTAGTGTGTTCACAGGGAAGAATTTTTTTTCTCAAATAATTGATACTTATAATGGCTTTAAAAAAAATCTGAATTTTATTAGAGGTAGTTCTCTGAAGTTATATTTTTATAGCTATGTAACCTGTTAAAGACATTTAACACTTAAGCTCTTTATCTAAATGTGTATATGCACAATGTGATCCAATGAAATGTCAGATGTAGTTGATGACACTGATTTTATTTCAAAGATATATTTTTGTTGGTTGTGAATATAATGCATCTTTATGGGACACATTTGAAAATTTCAAAGAAAAAATAAAACAAACGTTACCCATTTCTACTGAGTTAGCTGTTAACTCTGAGATTGGCAAAGTTTCAAAAACTGTATGGCAGATATGACCATTTAGATTTTATTATTAAATCAGGCAATAAGCAGTAAAAAGGAATTATTCAAGATCAGGACAAAAGAAGATGGTCCTAATTCCCAATGCTTCCTAATAGGTGACTAAAATTCAATAGATTTAGAAATCCACTTACAGTGAGTCTATCAAGTAAAGAAATCCAAGACTCTCAACTTCACTGCTTTGAATTTCATTTTAGTCTTAGAAAAATAGAGCCAGTTCAAGGATATTATATCAGTCATAATTATGTGGTTTTCTACTTTGTTTCTTTCTATGTTGTTGGGTTCATTGATATCTCAGTGCATGTGATATATATATATATATTAAAGTCACTCAGTCGTGTCCGACTCTTTGTGACCCCATGGACTGTAGCCTACCAGGATCCTCCATCCATGGGATTTTCCAAGCAAGAGCCCTGGAGTGGGTTGTCACTTCCCTTATAGTTATTTGTAATAAGAAGTATGTATTTAGGTTTTTTTCACATTCATGGCACATAGCTCCTAAAAAGTGAAAGTGTTAATTGCTCAGTTGTGTCCAGTTCTTTGGGACACTATGGACTGGAGCCCTCCAGGCTCCTCTGTCTGGAGTGGGTAACCATTCTCTTTCCCAGGAGGATCTTCTTGACTCAGAGATTGAACCCGGTCTCCTGCATTGCAGGTAGATTCTTTAGTGAAAGTGAAAGTGAAGTCGCTCAGTCCTGTCCAACTCTTTGCGACTCCATGGACTGTAGCCTACCAGGTTTCTCCGTCCATGGGATTTACCAGGCAAGAGTACCAGAGTGGGTTGCCTTTTCCTTCTCCAGGGGATTTTTTCGACCCAGAGATCAAACCCAGGTCTCCCGCATTGCAGGCAGATGCTTTACCCTCTGAGCCACAGGGAAGACCAAGCCACCAGGAAAATCCTCCTAAAGGCCTTGGGATTTCCAGTGGTGACAGCTAGGGCAATCACAAGGTGCCTTTTGCTCTGATAATCAGGTAAATTTGAGGAGCACCTAAAAATGGGGGCTTGTTGCCAGTGGAACTAGCACAATGATTAGAAGATGGGAACCTCCAGACCCACTGATTTCCATGGAGGAGAGGTAGGATACAAGTTATCAATAATTTAATTGATAACGCCTATGATTAGAAACCCCCATAAAGGGTGGATTTGGGTTTCAGGTTCAGTTGAGTTCAGTTCAATTCAGTCACTCAGTTGTGTCCGACTTTTTGCGACCCCATGAATTGCAGCATGTCAGACCTCCCTGTTCATCACCAACTACCGGAGTTCACTCAGACTCAAGTCCATTGAGTCCGTGATGCTATCCAGCCATCTCGTCCTCGGTCATCCCCTTCTCCTCCTGCCCACAATCCCTCCCAGCATCAGAGTCTTTTCCAATGAGTCAGCTCTTCGCATGAGGTGGCCAAAGTACCAGAGTTTCAGCTTTAGCATCACTCCTTCCAAAGAAATCCCAGGGTGATCTCCTTCAGAATGGACTGGTTGGATCTCCTTGCAATCCAGGGGACTCTCAAGAGTCTTCTCCAACACCACAGTTCAAAAGCATCAATTCTTCGGAGCTCAGCTTTCCTCACAGTCCCAACTCTCACATCCATTCATGACCACAGGAAAAACGATAGCCTTGACTAAACAGACCTTAGTCGGCAAAGTAATGTCTCTGCTTTTGAATATGCTATATAGTTTGGTCATAACTTTTCTTCCAAGGAGTAAGCATCTTTTAATTTCATGGCTGCAGTCACCATCTGCAGTGATTTTGGAGCCCAAAAAAATAAAGTATGACATGTTTTGACTGTTTCCCCATCTATTTCCCATGAAGTGATAGGACTGCATGCCATGATCTTCATTTTCTGAATGTTGAGCTTTAAGCCAACTTTTTCGCTCTCCTCTTTCACTTTCATCAAGAGGCTTTTGAGCTCCTCTTCACTTTCTGCCATAAGGGTGGTGTCATCTGCATATCTGAGGTTATTGATATTTCTCCCGGCAATCTTAATTCCAGCTTGTGTTTCTTCCAGTCCAATTCTGTTAGGTCCATACCATTTCTGTCCTTTATCGAGCCCATCTTTGCATGAAATGTTCCCTTGGTGTCTCTAATTTTCTTGAAGGGATCTCTAGTCTTTCCCATTCTGTTGTTTTCCTCTATTTCTTTGCATTGCTCTCTGAAGAAGGCTTTCTTATCTCTTCTTGCTATTCGTTGGAACTCTGCATTCAGATGCTTAAATCTTCCCTTTTCTTCTTTGCTTTTCACCTCTCTTCTTTTCACAGCTATTTGTGAGGTCTCCCCAGACAGCCATTTTGCTTTTTTGCATTTCTTTTCCATGGGGATGGTCTTGATCCCTGTCTCCTATACAGTGTCACGAACCTCATTCCATAGTTCATCAGGCACTCTATCTATCAGATCTAGGGCCTTAAATCTATTTCTCACTTCCACTGTATAATCATAAAGGATTTGATTTAAGTCGTACCTGAATGGTCTAGCAGTTTTCCCTACTTTCTTCAATTTAAGTCTGAATTTAGTGGTCCAGAATTCATCCCCTTGCTGTCATAATCAGTCCCAGATTCCACAGGGTCAGAAGTGTCTTTGTTTGGGAGCTTGCCTCTATACTGAAGACCTATATGTATCTCTTCATGTAGCGATGGATTCATATTTTTTATCATATTTTCTAAAACAAAAAAAATGGTAATCTACTGAGTAAACTGGTTTTGTGCATTCTATGAGCTGCTCAGGCAAATTAATAGAACCCAAGGAGGGGATTATGGGAAGCTCTGATTTATAGCCATTTGGTCAGAAGCACACCTAGACTTGGGATTGGCATTTGCAGTGGGGAGCAATCTTGTGGGATTGAGCCCTTAACCTGTAGAATCTAATGCTATCTCCAGGAGAAAGTGTTGAATTGTATCACACTCAGTTGGTGTCAGGGAAAAACCATACACTGGAACTGGGTGCAGAATTATAGTATAATAGACTTGACTACAGTGTCTCACACTCAGCAGTGTTTGCTATATATAGCCCTATAAATATCTATATGGGATAATATATAATAGACATATTACATATCTACTTATGTAAAACATAATATATTCAAATATATACATCTGTGTCTATATCATATCAGTTTATTAAAGGTTTTCTCCATATTTTACTTCACCTATAATTTGATTATAGCCCACATGGCTCATCCAGCATAGAATCACAAACTAAGGTCTGTGAATACTTGAAAAACTTCCAATTCATTAGCATAAGTATAAGGAATAAGAGGTCAGTTTTTTTTTTTTTTTAATTTTATTTTTACTTCATTTTACTTTACAATACCGTATTGGTTTTGCCATACATTGACATGAATCCACCATGGGTGTATATTAGCTCCCAATCCTGAATCCCCCTCCCACCTCCCACCCCACATCATCTCTCTGGCTCATCCCCGTGCACTGCAATCTCAAAGAAGGGCAATGACAGCAAATGCTCAAACTATGATACAACTATGCTCATTTCGAATGTTAGCAAGTTTATGATCAAAATCCTTCAGGCTAGGCTTCAGTAGTATGTGAACTGAGAATTTCCAGATGTACACAAAATAGATTTAGAAAAAGCAGAAGAACCAGAGAATAAATTGCGAACATCTGTTGCATCACAGAGGAAACAAGGGAATTCCAGAAAAACATCTACTTCTGCTTCACTGGTAAAATGAAAACTTCTGCTTCATTGCTAAAAGGCTTTGACTGTTTGGATCACAGCAAATGGTGAAAAAATTCTTAAAGAGATGAGAATACCAGACCTTCATACCTGTCTCTTGAGAAACCTGTATTCAGGTCAAGAAGCAACAGTTAGAACCAGACATGGAACAACAGACTGGTTCACAAACTGGAAAATGAGTATGGCAAGGCATTATATTGTCACCTGCTTATTTAAATTCAGGCAGAGTACATCATGTGAAAAGCCGGGCTGGAATCATAAGTGCCAAGAGAAATATCAACAACCTCAGATATACAGATGATACCAATCTACAGTCACAAAGTAAACAGGAACTAAAGACCTTGATGAGAGTGAATGAGAAGAGTGAAAAAGTTGGCTTAAAACTCAACATTCAAAAAACTAAGATCATCTACCTGGTCCCATCACTTCATGGCAAATAGATAGGGAAACAGTGTAAACAGTGACAGACTTTATTTTATTGGCCTACAAAATTATAGCAGTGGGTGACGACTACAGCCAAGAAAATAAAAGAGGCTTCCATCTTTGGAAGGAAAGCTATGAGGAACCTAATTCAGTTCAATCACTCAGCCGTGTCCAGTCTTAGTGACCCCATGGACTGGAGCACACCAGGCTTCCCTATCCATCACCAATCCCCAGAGCCTACTCAAATTCATGTCCATTGTGTCGGTGATGCCATCCAACCATCTCATCCTCTGTCATCCACTTCTCCTCCCACCTTCAATCTTTCCCAGCATCAGGGTCATTTTCAATGAGTTAGTTCTTCATATCAGGTGACCAAAGAATTGGAGTTTCAGCTTCAGCATGAGTCCTTCCAATGGATATTCAGGATTGATTTCCTTTAGAATGGACTGGTTGGATCTCCTTGCAGTCCAAGGGACTTTCAAGAGTCTTCTCCAACACCACAGTTCAAAACCATCAATTCTTTGGCACTCAGCTTTCTTTATAGTCCAACTCTCATATCCATATATGACTACTAGGAAAACCATAGTTTGACTGAATGGACATTTGTGGGTAGAGTAATGTCCATGTTTTTAATATGCTGTCTAGGTTGGTCATAACTTTTCTTCCAAGGAGCAAGTGTCTTAATTTCATGGCTGTAGTCACCATCTGCAGTGATTTTGGAGTCCCCCCAAAATAAAGTCCATTGATGTTTCCATTTTCCCCCCATGTATTTGCCATGAAGTGATGGGATCAGAACCATGTTATTACTTTTTTGAATGTTGAGTTTTAAGTCAACATTTTCACTCAACTCTTTTGCTTTCATCAAGAGGCTCTTTGGTTCATCTTCACTTTCTGCCACAAGGGTGGTGTCATTTGTGTATCTGAGGTTAATGATATTTCTCCTGAAAATCTTGATTCCAGCTTGTGCTTCATCCAGCCCAGTGTTTCTCATGATGTACTCTGAATATAAGTAAAATAAACAGGGTGACCATATACAGCCTTGATTTCAGTACTCCTTTCTCAAATTTGAGCCAGTCTGTTGTTCCATGTCCAGTTCTAACTGTTGCTTCCTGATCTGCATGCAGGTTTCTCAGGAGGCAGGTAAGGTGGTCTGGCATTCCCATCTCTTTCAAAGTTTCCCATAGTCTGTTATGATTCAGACAGTCAAAGGCTTTGGTGTAGTCAAGAAAGCAAAAGTAGATGTTTTTCTGGAACTCTCTTGTTTTTTCTATGATCCAACGGATGTCAGCAATTTGATCTCTGGTTCCTCTTCCTTCTCGAAATCCAGCTTGAACATCTGGAAATTCATGGTTCATATAATATTGAAGTCTGGCTTGGAGAATTTTGAGCATTAATTTGCTAGTATGTAAGATGAGTGCAATTGTGAGGTAGTTTGAACATTCTTTGGCATCCCCTTTCTTTGGGATTGGAATGAAAACTGATCATTTCCAGCCCTGTGGCCTATGCTGAGTTTTCCAAATTTGCTGGCATAATGAGTGCAACACTTTCACAGCATTATCTTTTAGGATTTGAAATAGCTCAACTGGAATTCCATCACCTCCACTAGCTTTGTTCAGAGTGACACTTCCTAAGTCCCACTTGACTTCGCATTCCAAGATCTCTCACTCTAGGTGAATGATCACACCATCGTGGTTATCTGGATCATGAAGATCTTTTTTGTATAGTTCTTCTGTGTATTCTTGCCACCTCTTCTTAATATCATCTTCTTCTATTAGGTCCATACTCTTTCTGCCCTTTATTGTGCTCATCTTTGCATGACATGTTCACTTGGTATCTCTAATTTTCTTGAAGAGGTCCCTAACCTTTCCCATTCTATTTTTTTCCTCTTTCTTTGCATTGATCGCTGAGGAAGGCTTTCTTATCTCTCCTTGCTATTCTTTGGAAATCTACATTCAAATGGGATATCTTTCCTTTTCTCCTTTGCCTTTACCTTGTCTTCTATTCACAGCTATTTGTAAGGCCTTGTCAGACAACCATTTTGCCATTCTGCATTTCTTTTTCTTGGGGATAGTCTTGGTCACTGCCTCCTGTACAATGTCACAAACCTCCATCCATAGTTCTTCAGACATTCTGTCTATCAGATCTAATCCCTTGAATCTGTTTGTCACTTCCATTGTATAATCATAGGGGCTTGATTTAGGTCATACCTGAATCGTCTAGTGGTTTTTTCCCTACTTTCTTCAATTTCAGTCTGAATTTGGCAATAAGGAGTTCATGATCTGAGCCACAGGCAGCTCCCAATAATGTTTTTGCTGACTGTATAGAGCTTCTCCATCTTTGGCTGCAAAGAATATAATCAATCTGATTTCAGTGTTTACCAACTGGTGATGTGCATGTGTTGAGTCTTCTCTTGTGTTGTTGGAAGAGGGTGTTTGCTATGACTAGTGTTCTCTTGGCAAAACTCTGTTAATCTTTGACCTGCTTTGTTTTGTACTCCAAGGCTAAACTTGCCTGTTACTCCAGGTATCTCTTGACTTCCTACTTTTGCATTCCAGTCCCCTATAATGAATAAGATCTTTTTTGTGTGTTAGTTCTAGAAGGTCTTGTAGGTCTTCATAGAATCATTCAATTTCAGCCCTTCAGCATTACTTTTGGGAGCATACTTGGATTACTATGATATTGAATGGTTTGCCTTGGAAACGAACAGAGATCAATCTGTTGTTTTTGAGACTGCATCCAAGTACTGCATTTTGGACTCTTTTGTTGACTATGATGGCAAGAGATTCTTGCCCACAATAGTAGATATAATGGTCATTTGAGTTAAATTCACTCATTTCAGTCCATTTTAGTTCGCTGATTCCTAAACTGTCGATGTTCACTCTTGCCATCTCCTGTTTGACCACTTTCAATTTGCCTTGATTCATGGACCTAACATTCCAGGTTCCTAGGAAATATTGTTCTTTACAGGATCGGATTTTACTTTCATCATTCATCACATTCACAACTGGGTGTTGTTTTGGCTTTGGCTCTGTCTCTTCATTCTTTCTGGAGTTATTTCTTCACTCTTCTCCAGTGTATGGATGCGAGAGTTGGACTGTGAAGAAAGCTGAGCGCTGAAGAATTGATGCTTTTGAACTGTGGTGTTGGAGAAGACTCTTGAGAGTCCCTTGGACTGCAAGGAGATCCAACCAGTCCATTCTGTAGGAGATCAGTCCTGGGATTTCTTTGGAAGGAATGATGCTGAAGCTGAAACTCCAGTACTTTGGCCACCTCGTGAGAAGAGTTGACTCATTGGAAAAGACTCTGATGCTAGGAGGGATTAGGGGCAGGAGGAGAAGGGGATGACCGAGGATGAGATGGCTGGATGGCATCACGGACTCGATGGATGTGAGTCCAAGTGAACTCCGGGAGATGGTGATGAACAGAGAGGCCTGGCGTGCTGCGATTCATGGGGTCGCAAAGAGTCGGACACGACTGAGTGACTGAACTGAACTGAACTGAACCGACCTGGGGAGTTCATCTTTCAGTGTCATACCATTTTGCCTTATCATACTGTTCATCGGGTCCTCAAGGCAAGAGTGCTGTAGTGGTTTGCCATTCCCTTCTCCAATGGACCGCATTTTGTAGAGCTCTCCACCATGATCCATCCGTCTTGGGTGGCCCTACATGGCATGGCTCATAGTTTCATTGAGCTAGACAAGGCTGTGGTCCATGTGATCAGTTGAGTTAGTTTTCTGTAACTATAGTTTTTATTCTATCTATCCTCTGATCAAGAAGGATAAGAGGCTTATGGAAGCTTCCTGATGGGAGAGACTGACTGGGAGGAAAACTGGTTCTTGTTCAATGTTCAGTAAATATTTAATACAATTTTCTATTGATGGGTAGGGCTGTGTTCCCTCCCTGTTGCTTGACCTGACGCCAAACTATGGTGGAGGTAATGAAGATAATGGTGACCTCCATCGAGGTCCCATGCATGCACTGCTGCACTCAGTGCCCCCGACCCTGGAGTAGGCCACCACTGACCCATGCCTCTGCTGGAGACTCTTGGACACTCATGGGCGTGTCTGGGTCAGTTTCTTGTGGGGTCACTGCTCCTTTCTCCTGGGTCCTGGTGCACACAAGGTTTTGTTGGTGCTTTCCAAGAGTCTGTTTCCCCAGTCCTGTGTAAGATCTGGTGGTTCTATGGTGGGGTTGATGGTGATCTCCTCCAAGAGGTCTATTGCCACACCCTGGCCTGCTGCACCCAGAGCTCCTGCGGTAGGCTACTGATGACTGGTACCTCCTAGGAGACACACAGATACAGTTCTGGCTCAGTGTCTGTCAGTTAGCTGTGTGTTTTGTTCCCGTCTCAAGTTGAGCAGCTCCGGTGATCAGGTTCTTGACAAGCGTACTGTCCCAGGTGGACCCTGAGTCTTAATCACCTCCCTAGTCTCGGCTGCTCAGTTGCCCAGGTGCATGGCAAGAGCACTGTCTCAAGTGTGCCGTATGTCTCTTCTGGAGAGCTGATCTCAGGCTGTGACCCTCCTGGCATATGTCAACCATCCAGGATCTCAGAAACATGTGAGTAGCACCTGGAAAAATCTAGACAGCCTATTAAAATGCAAAGACAGCACTTTGCCAACAATAGGCTGTATAGTCAAAGCTATGGCTTTTCCAGTAGTCATGTATAGATATGAGAGTTGGACAACAAAGAATGCAGAGTGCCTAAGAATGGATGCTTTCAAACTGTGGTGCTGGAGAAGACTTTTGAGAGTCCCTTGGTCTGCAAGGAGATCAAACTAGTCAATCCTAAAAGAAGTCAACCCTAAATACGTATTGGAAGGACAGATGCTGACGCTCCAGTACTTTGGCCACCTGATAGAAAGAGCCAATTCATTGGAAAACACCTTGATGCTGGGAAAGATTGAAGGCAAAAGGAGAAGAGGGCAGCAAAGTATGACTTGGCTAAATAGCATCACCGACTCAGTGGGGATGAATCTGAGCAAATTCCAGGAGAGAGTGAAGGACAAGGATGTTTGGCTTCCTGCAGTTCATGTGTTCACAAAGAGACATGATTTATTGACTAAAAACAACAACAAAGAAGTAGAGATAGAGCATAAAAGCATTATTGAAAGATGAACTATCTCAATCCCAAATGAAAAGAGAGAGAGAGAGAGCAGGGCAGGAATTAAAAAAGAGAGAGAGAGAGAAATAGAATATCATTCATTGGCTAAATTTAAGCTACCTAAAGAGTAAATAATATTTATCCAGATTTTGAAAAATATGAGAAGCTGAATATGTGCTCAGTTCTCTTTCTTTGTTACTTGGCAAAGACCACCAGTTGACAGTAGCTAACCTGGTTCCTGTAAAACAGTAATGTTCTCAGTCTCTTGTTAGTTTCCTTCTGAATTTCATAATGCTTTTACTATAATAAGTCACTGTTGTTCTTAGAATGATGTAACAAATACGAGGCAACATCTCCCACATTTAACAAAGATGGGACTAGAGAACCCGTACCAAACTTCTTAGAGTTCGTAAAGATTACAAACCAACAACCTTGTTTATATATTGGTATTTATAGTTCCATATATTTTAATTTGATTAAAGTTTTTCTATGTTCAGATTTATACATATTTCTTCTCTATATGATGGCATAATGTCCGATTTTCTATGTCTTGATTATATTTTGAAAAATTTTCTTTGCTGGTGGCATAGCAGAATAAAAAATTTGGACACTTCTCTCCTGTCCCATTAACCCAGCCTCCCCATCAAGCCACAGATGCCATATTGCACTGGGCAAAGAAGTAATCGTGGCCTAAAGTAATCCTATTTCTACTTAGTATCTATTATCTCCATTTAATTTGTTTACAGTTTTGTTGGAATTACAAATTAGGGCAAACATGGGAACATGATGGTATTATAAACTAGGAAAACACGATACTTTCATCATCATGCAATTATCTCATTATTTAAGGGAATACATATATAGATGTGAATTTAATGGGTAAAAAATAGATATTTTTAGACTTGATAAATAGTCTTTAAATTATAAAAGCTATTTTTCACCCATTTATCTTTTAACAGTATATACAATTAATATTTTATGTATATTATATATATAATGCATATATATTTACATATATTTATGTATATTTTATATTTTTATGTATATTTATATTTGCACATTTGTATATTGATATACAAAAATTGAGAATGACTATATCATTCTAACAACACATATTGTAATTCAAATTTCATTAAAACTTCATAAAGAATTGATTCAGTTCAGTTCAGTTGCTCAATTGTGTCCAACTCTTTGCAACCTCATGGACTGCAGCACACCAGGCCTCCTTGTCCATCATCAACTCCTGGAGTTTACTCAAACTCATGTTCATTGAGTCAGTGATGCCATCCAACCATCTCATTCACAGTCATACCCTTCTTCTCCCATCTTCAATCTTTCTCAGCATCAAAATCTTTTAAATGAGTAAGTTCATGGCATCAGGTGACCAAGAAATTGGAGTTTCAGCTTCAGCGTTAGTCCTTCCAATGAATATTCAGGACCGATTTCCTATAGGATGGACTGGTTGGATTACCTTGCCGTCCAAGAAACTCTCGAGTCTTCTCCACCACCACATTTCAAATCCATCAATTCTTTGGCACTCAGCTTTCTTCATAGTTCAACTCTTACATCCATACATGACTACTGGAAAAACCATAGCATAGACGGACCTTTGTTGGCAAAGTAATATCTCTGCTTTTTAATATGCTGTCTAGGGTTGTCATAACTTTTCTTCCAAGGAGCAAGCACCTTTTAATTAAACGGCTGTAGTGATTTGTAGTCATTTGCAGTGATTTTGGAGCCCCCCAAAATAAAGTCTGACACTGTTTCCATTGTTTCCACATCTATTGCCATGAAGTAATGGGGCCAGATGCCATGATTTTAGTTTTCTAAACGTTGAGTTTTAAGCCAACTTTTTCACTCCCCTCTTTCATTTTAATCAAGAGAATCTTTAGCTCACCTTTGCTTTCTGCCATAAGGGTGGTGTCATATGTGTATTTGAGGTTATTGACATTTCTCTTGTCAATCTTGATTTCAGCTTGTGTTTCATCCAGCCCAGCATTTCTCATGATGTACTCTGCATATAAGTTAAATAAGCAGGGTGACAATATACAGCCTTGATGTACTCCTTTCTTGAATTGGAGCCAGTCTGTTGCTCCATGTCCAGTTCTAACAGTTGCTTCCTGATGTGAACATAGATTTCTCAGGAGGCAGGTTAGGTGGTCTGGCATTCCCATCTCTTTCAGAATTTCCCACAGTCTGTTATCCATAAAACCAAAGGTTTTGGTGTAGTCAAGAAAGCAAAAGTAGATGTTTTTCTGGAACTCTCTTGCTTTTTTAATGATGCAAAGGATGTTGGCAATTTGATCTTTGGTTACTCTCCCTTCTCTAAATCTAAATTGCATATCTGGAAGTTCATGGTTCATGTACTGTTGAAGACTGGCTTGGAGAATTTTGAGCATTAATTTGCTAGTGTGTGAGATGAGTGCAATTGTGTGGTGGTTTGACCATTCTTTGGCATTGCCTTTCTTTGGGATTGGAATGAACACTGACCTTTTCCAGTCCTAGGGCCACTGCTGAGTTTTCCAAATTTGCTGGCATAATGAGTGCAACACTTTCACAGCATCATCTTTTGGGATTTGAAATAGCTCAACTGGAATTCCATCACCTCCACTAGCTTTGTTCAGAGTGATAATTCCTAAGGCCCTCTTGACTTCACATTCCGGGATATCTGATTCTAGGTGAGTGATCACATTATTGTGGTTATCTGGGTCATGAAGATCTTTTTTGTATAGTTCTTCTGTGTATTCTTGCCACCTCTTCTTAATATCTTCTGCTTCTATTAGTTCCATACCATTGCTGCCCTCTATTGTGCCCATCTTTTCATGAAATATTCCCTTGGTATCTCTAATTTTCTTTGAAGAGATCTCTAGTCTTTCCTAGTCTATTGCTTTCCTTTATTTCTTTACATTGTTCCTTAAATTCTTCCAAGTATAACACACAGACAACCTCAATAGGAGGACAAAACCATAGATTTTGCTTCTCTCCTTACAAAAACTTCTGAGATTATCATGCCATGAATTACCAGTCTTTTTGTCAAAGACAGAATCTAGCAAATAAAGAAGTTAAACCTCTACAGGACTTAAGGATAAACTGAAGCAACAACTTAAAACCAGAAAATAAGTTTACTGAATCTGAGACTAGGCTTCACTTTTTTTTTTTTAATTTAGCATATTAATCTTTATTTATTTTTTTTAATTTTATTTTTACCTTATTTTACTTTACAATACCGTATTGGTTTTACCATACATTGACATGAATCCACCATGGGTGTATACGAACTCCCAATCCTGAATCCCCCTCCCACCTCCCACCCCATATCATCTCTCTGGATCATCCCCGTGCACCAGCCTCAAGCATCCTGTATCCTGTATCAAACATAGGCTGGTGCTTCATCCTTACATGATAGTATACACGTTTCAATGCCATTCTCCCAAATCATTCCACCCTCTCCCTCTCCCACAGAGTCCAAAAGTCTGTTCTATACATCTGTGTCTCTTTTGCTGTCTCGCATACAGGGTCATCATTGCCATCTTTCTAAATTCCCATCATTGCCATCTTTCTAAATTCCATATATATGTGTCAGTATACTGTATTGGTGTTTTTCTTTCTGGCTTACTTCACTCTGTATAATAGGTTCCAGTTTCATCCATCTCATTAGAACAGATTCAAATGAATTCTTTTTAATGGCTGAGTAATACTCCATTGTGTATATGTACCACAGCTTTCTTATCCATTCATCTGCTGATGGACATCTAGGTTGTTTCCATGTCCTGGCTATTATAAACAGTGCTGCAATGAACATTGGGGTACATGTGTCTCTTTCA